>OX419585.1:9963576-10382318 GCA_948473455.1 Teleiodes luculella
GATAGAGGGCCGCACATTTTTGACAATTTTCGGCGGCCACCAAACATACTTCTCACTCAACAATTTTATATTACTTCTCACTCAACAATATTATTTAGGACAAAATTCATCCATCTGAACCAACAGAATCATACTCTAGAGGCTGCCGAAAGTTCATGTCTGACTGAAAGTACGGAAAATATCCTAAAACTCAACTGGAAAACATGGGAATGTTGAAAATCGATTATCCATCAATTCGTACTTCCCCATCATCGAAGTTTGATCTTAGTATGAGATAAATATATCTACTTTCTTTAAAAAGCATGGTGATAGAACATCTAATGATGCCTGATACTGATACCTGATATTTTTGAATTGTATGAAAGACACATATATACAGAAGTGTTAAGGAAGTTTGTTTTCTGATGGAGTAAATAATCTTCTCGGACACTTTCTTACTGACTGCCAATAAAAAAGATCACGTTGAGTCTTCTGGGCTGGCAGTACCAGGTTTCTTTGGATCTGACTCCTAATCAGGTGATAATTTCCGAATTGTTCCGAGCAGCTCACCGCGACATCGCAGGATGCCCTCCATTCACCTGCCGCGGTACACGTGGGGCCGCTTGCGCAAGCAACTCCGGCGCAGGCCGGCCGCGCGTAGCATAGCGTTACTTTTCTACGGTCACTACCCTTCTGAAAGGGCCGTGTTTCTATAGGCCAGCTACGTTGATCATCTAACTTTTATTTTCCATAATGTATTTTTTCTTGTTAGTAAACGTAATTTAAGTATATTCTTAATAGGTACTGTTTTTATTAGTTCAGTAAGGAAGATAAACTTGTGATTTGTACTGTAATCTATCAACAATTTTAATTACTTATTTAAGACTACCTAAGCTCCACCTCCCTTTACAAATTGTGTGACGTTATACAAATAATCTGTTTTGGATTTAGTAATTATGCTGAAAACTAGATCTTTCATTCAGCCTGTTTAATACGTTCACTTAATATACTTCGAGATGAGCTATAATGGCGGTGTTTTTTATTTTAAAAAGTATAGCAATTGAAGCACCTAATTAAAAATAATTTAAATTATTAGTCTAAGGCTAGATTAATGCAGAGTTTAGGGTTGATAAAATGGAGTGAAGGTCACGATTATCATACAATGGCGGCATACCGATCTGCGGCCGTCCGGGCCGGTGACAACACATGTTACGTAATGCACTTATTTACATATCACACTCAGGGCTTTGCCCGCGACTTTATCTGTCGGCAATTAGTACTTTCCCACGGACCTTCTAAATTAAAAAGAAACGTAAAATTAAAAAGGAAGTGGAGTGATTAGAATTATGATTAAATTATTTGCCTACTTATCAAAAGAAAATTCTCAAATTTTCTTTGCATATTAAGTTGCATTTCTTAAGTTTTTCTGACAATATAAATTATTAATCATTAAGGTAGGTACGGTATTTATAAATCCAGATAGCATTATGCTGCTAAGATCAAGTTGAGCCAGTTTGTTTACCTTACCTGCACACTTATAACTCTTCCGGGTATGAACACGGAAACTTTGTCCCAAAATCCAAATTATAAAAATCAACGATACGCGTGTCGCGATGGGTCATTGACCTCATGTGGAACCACCCTGATTTCACATCTGTCGTCCCTTTCCAACTAGTGGGCAATTAATATAGCTGTGCTGTTCACACCGCCCATTCTCACGTGCGCGAGCGCAGCTCTACGGTGCGCGGCGCCTATCAAAAAGTCTATCCCTCTCTAGGAAGCAGTAGAGACCGTAATCGCAGATGAAATCATAAAATCCGAAAAACTAATTAAAAGAACATAATTATATAATCAGGAAATACAAAAATCTGTAAAACGAAGAAAAACAATTTACAAAAAAAATGTCTATCCTAGATAATCCAAAATAGTTCTCCAACTCTACATACCTCATTTTAGCCGATCGAAAATAAAAAGTTATTAGGTTAACCGCAAACAGGATAATTTCCACATTATATTGTAATACAAATAAGTCCAATAAAAGCATATTTTATGTAGAACAAAATGTAGAGAGATGGTTTATGTATCGCTCTTAGTATACTGCGTTTCTCATCCGTAGCCGATCCCTATTCATCGAGGCTCTCGTCTCTCTTTCACTCACAACCGTGGAAAAGTAGGAGAAAAGGAACACACTTTTTTCTATCTTTTGCTTGTCTACCTCGTTCTTTTTAATTTATTTGACTGCTTCGGGCTCCGAGTACCGCTAGTTTGGGTTCAATTCGCCTGCTTTAATTTCCTGTCTGTCAGAGATAAGTCAAATTGGAAGTTGGTTGTCCAAATTCGTATCAGAATGCAACGTGATTGTGAAATTAGATACAGATTGTAAAGCAATTTAATTGACTAAACTAAACACAGTCACTGTTCGTAGATTGAAATTGAAAAAAAGAAAATATCCAGGTCTTAATTATCAACTATGTAGAGAAAAGCAACAATGGAAAACATATTTCAAAATGCTTGGACAAAAATCTATACATTTTACATTGCATCTTCAGTAAACTCACTGAGCTAAAAAATATAAGTATATGAAAATAATTCGATATCTTATGATAAGTGCAATTAATGTCTGTTCATAAAAATGCCTATAACCTAACCTAACCTAACCTAACCTAACCTATGTAGGTTGCACTGAAAGCTCAAATCTGATTGATTAAGCATGCTTTTCTTATCTGTGTAGAAATATTTTACCTTATATGACTAAAATATGTCCAAAATATCCAAATATAAAAATACAAATAAGTGTTTGTATAATCTATCTAGCAATTTTTTTTCACAAATGTTACGTAACTTAAAAAAATACAATATCCAGACAAAAGGCAAACACAAGCGCTCATAACACGAATGTTTGTCATGGGCGGGATTCGAACCCACGATCCTGTGCTTAAGGCTGGCGTACTACCAACTAGGCTACGGAGTACGGGGCCGTCAAAACTTCTCTACTAATATTTATTTTAACTGCTCCAAATATGAATATTCGCATTTTGATTGCCATTTTATGTGCTCAGTCTACGGCACAAGAAGAATAATAAGGATTCTTTCATCCACAATTACATTTATACGGCTATCTGCAGTCGCGCTGGGTTAGAAAGATAATCTCCTCCGCCACCAGAGCGTGAGACCTTGAGCGGCAACGCCTACTGCCTCATTACGGCGGCTCACGGCTATTGCCAACTGAAACAAACAATAAACAAATCAATATATTATATATCATACAAGTATTATAAAGAGGAAAGATTTGTATTTTTGTGTGTGTGTGTATGTTTGTAATGAATAAACTCAAAACTACTGAACCGATTTCAAAAATTCTTTCACCATTAGAAAGCTATATTCACCCTGAGTAACATAGGCTACCTTTTATAGCGGGAAAATGCTTCATTCCCACGGGAAAAGCTGTTAACGCGGGCGGAGCCGAGGCGGAAAGCTAGTATATAAATAAATAAATGTCGCCATGACAGTGACAATACAAACAAAGAATAAAATATGTAAATAATACATAAGTAGTACAAAAAATACAAGATGTTGTAGGTACAATGCGTGGTGATGCTGAGATGTCATGACGTTACAATAAAAGGACCACATTCAGCTTATGCCGCGATCCTGAAACCGCGACGCTGCTGTTATTCTATAATTGTATCTAATGCTAGATTCCTTGCAAAAATATCTAGGTTTATTGCCAAAAATCGTTATATAATAAAATTGCTAAAAAATAAATGTCATGTTGTAGGAAATGTAAATGTCGCCATGACAGACTCTCTCTCTATTTATGTTTTCACAAAAGCATTTTCTAATTTGTTCTTGAGATTGCAAATTATTTATTAAAAAATATGATGCTAATGCTCCACTGTAAAACTCTCAAAAGAGCCTATTTTCATTATGTAAAAAGCCTCAAAAGTAGCTAAAAAGTTTTGCGACTTTCGTTAAATTGCAGCTGCCAATAAAATAGCTGGATTTTGTTGCAAAGTAACTAAGTTGGTATCACTGCTGGCAAATTCATGGGTGCGACGACGACGCGGGCGCACGGCTCCACCACGCTTTATTTACACAGCCCGACATGAATACGATGAGGACATAGCTTCTATCTTGTATTTAGTAGTCTCTCTATAAACGTTGTGTAATGCCACACAAACGCTTAGAACAAATCGTGGCGATGAAAACCTGAAGCGCAGTTTTTTGTACTTGTGCTTGAAAAGGAAACAGTCACAGGGGTGTAGCAGCAGCAATAAATACTAATATTAAATTAACTTTTGGATGGATTAATTCTTACTTTTCCAACTTTTCCCTTTTGAAGAATAGGATAGAAAAGCGTGGAATAATTTTGAGGGCTTTTTCAAAACCCAATTTATTAAAAAAAAAAGAATGACAGAAAACTATAAGAGCAGCTTTGGTTCTATGTTAATTAGATTCTCGATCAATCGAAGTGTTTTTTTCTATGATTACGAGTATAGGCAAAGATATAAGTTTTCACCACTTCTTCCGATTAGTAAAATTAATTACTAATGGCTATCCATCCACCTTAGATAACTCTTTGATAATTACACCGTGCGCCGAATCATAAAATAACAATAAAATGGCACTCAAAGAAAATTACTTTTGAGCGTACTTAGCAATACATAAAGTATCACCCATCTGCCAACTGAAGGTGTGACTTCACAAGTGCTTCACGTGAAAGTCTTCAGATGTCTAACAAACTGAGATGAACCTCTGATGATGCTCATCTTGAGCTTTCGGTTTAAAACACATTGCAGTAATGACTAAATTTATGATTATAACCTTTGTTGTAGCACTGTGCCTCTAAAAGACGAATGTGCCTAGAGCGCCTGCGTACTTTCGTGCGTCGAGACCTTTCTACTGACATTCAGGTCGTCCATGGTATTATAATATTCATTGACAATTTGGATATCCTGCTTGCAAGTGCAGTAATTTATATTTTCCAGACGTTCCAGCATCACGTGACTTAGAAGATCTTATCTTGTTAGACCATGGTCGTCTTTGATGAATCCAGCCTATATTCAAAGCACTTCAAAGTCAGATACGATGATCTATCCAGACAAATAAAAAAGTCTTGCTGAACTTAGCCGATAGCGCCAAGTTTATTTTAGTTTATTTTGGTGAATTAGTAGTCTCCAATAAGATTAACAAATTTTACATAGACGTATTAAGTTTGATATATTTATTATGTTTTTCAACTTAATGTCAGTTCTATAAAAGTTGTATACTTTGATTCTTTTATATATTAATTTAACTAGTCATCGCTTCTAATCGTCTGTCTGCTGAAGAGGGAAAAAGCATAACAGTTGCGGGTATAAATTTCTTATACAGGATCTTAGACCAGGAAAAAGCATTACAGATGAGGGTATAAATTTATTACGGGTGATCTTAGACTTATTCATATAAAATGATCAGTGAACGCAAACCAGAACTAAAGAAGCTGATTGTCCCAAAAGTGTATTGTAAGCTAAATACGATTAGTAAGCAAGTAGGTGGAAGGTGGGCAAGTGGGAGCAGTCCTCTGAAGCGCTGACCTTGCCGCGTGGGAGCTAGAAATCGGCTCGCACTTGCGCAAGCGCAACCACTCGACTGGCGACGCGCCTCAGCGGCAAACTGCGCCCGCGTTGTCGGCATTGCTTAGATTGGTCTCAGTAGCCCTTAAAAAACAAATTACATGGAAAATGTTGCTGTAATGAATTTCTTTGCTTTTTTAAAGTATCTACGATGTTTTGTGTAAATTTGAGAGTTAACTGTCGGTTAATGCCAGGATGGTAATTTGATTTCCGTTTTTCAAGTCATAGTATTTACCGTTGCCATTATTTCGCAGAACTAATAGTATATTTTTAAGGATTTTTATATATATTTAGTATATATTCAACATAAACACAATAGGAGCTTCCCATGAACGTAGACCCATAAAAAGTTACGTATCTTTTTTGTATATTATTCATCTAGATTCGTTTGATTTTTTCTGCTGTGTTCTGGAAACAATTTTTACTCTTATAAATACTTAAAACCTGAACGACTGCAGTATGACGTCACCTTTCTACTGAACCATGACAAAGAGTTAATTTTCTTTGCCAACCTTTGTTCATTTATTTTGGTAGCAATCTTCTCGCCTGGATGATCAATCTATCGCCACTCGCAGTGGTGGGTGTTTTCCTAGCCTCAATTTCATAAACGCGATACTCGAAATTGCTATGAAAATTTAGTATAGACTGCGGCCTCAGAGAAGAGTTTTATACACATGATTGGTTTTGTCTACGCAACAAACATCGAATGATCCATTAAATTAAAATAATTGTTATATAAATGGAATAGGGTTTTTGTGGGAGTAAGTTAGGAACGTTTAAAATTGATGATCATTTAATAATAAACTCTACCTTAATTATATGACTCACAGTTTGAGAAACTCGAAATTCACAGTTTGAAAAAATACTGGTTGGAAAGTTATTTTGAAAGGGTAGGTCTTGTAACTTGGCACTACATGGAGACAGTGTAGCTATGTAAATTCAAAAGTCGTAACTAATAAACCTAGTAATTTAATCCTAGGAGTAGATTATTGGCGGGCACCTAACCTTTACTCTTTAAGTACTATATCTATAAACTAACTTATTAAATAATAAATAAATACCTGATTGATAGCTGTTTGATATATATATAAATAAATAATAATACGTATACAATGTAGAGACTGGTAACCATGTAAGATGACGTGCGTCCTCAAGTTAGTTAGTATACTAAATTAAAGCCGTTTATTGCTTATACATTATTACATGTCTCTCCCAATACTTATTCATTACATTTTAGAGTAAATTTTTTATTTATACTCTAAGAATTACATATATTATATTTTATTTATTTATTCTTTGGAAGACTTACAGCGAAATATCAACAATGCTAATAACACGCAGTCAAAGAAATAGACATAGACATAGACATAATTTATTTGACAAAACACAATACAACACAACAAACAAAAAAGAAAAAGAAAAACAATGGTTATGGAAATGGGTGGAAGAATAAAAGTAACAAATGGATCTAACCCTGTGCCCTGCACTGTGCTCCGTTCCGTGAGGAATTTCCCTTCTCCAGAATTATGAGATGCTAAAAAAAAGCCACAGTTACAATGATCACCGGATATCGTTTAGGTTTAATCGATTCGCCGCCAAAAGTCGAGCTTTCGTGAGACGGAATTAGAGACGAGCCGCGAATAACGGAACGTTCTTTAACGGCCGACTCCATCTAACTACGCATTGCAGAGGCCAAAGATACAATGTAATGTACAAACTATAACCAAATCTGAATTACATTGAACAGCCGGTTTTGAAAAAACAATGGCGTAACAGCTAAGTATATACTTGGATAAGCAATGAACAGCAAATTTTAATTTCACATTGTAACTTCGTGAAATGATTCTCACCCAGATAAATAACCACAAATACCTACTAGCCAGGTTTTTTGTAGAATATTATGGGTGCCTCCATACATCTACGTATTTATTTATTTACACTGTTGACTGAAGAATGTTTATTTATTATATTGAATCATTATAGGGTAGTTTATAAATATTTGCATCTTAATGTTAATAAACATTTTATATGGCATACGCAGACATCGATAGTTTCTTTTAAAAGCCGGATGATTTTCCGTAGCAAGAACGTCGTAGCAATCGTAGCACGTATCAAGCGTAAGGGCTGCGCTACATCTTGCGTAGTCAAGTATTTTATTCTGCTACGTAATGTTTATTGTCAAACTAATTATAGCAACATACTATACTCTTATATATTTGATTTATTTTATATATTGAACATCTATCATCTATCTTCTTCTTTTTCTATTTACACTTTAGTAAAACTGAAGAATCGGAGTGTCTGTACATTAATTTTTGTTTTTCAAAAAACTGATTTTAGGTGATAAAGGGAGTGAAGCTGAACACAAAAATACAAGTTTTGAAAATAATGTCCGTCTGTCTGTTTGTCGCTAATCTCACGCTAATCTCTAGAACTACTGAAGGGATTTTAATGAAACTTTACAATAATATAGCTTATGGCTTATACATCAGAATAACACATAGAGAACTTTTTACCGCGGGAAAATACTCTTTCCACGGGAAAATCTGTCAACGCGGGCGAAACCGCAGGGCGGAAAGCTATTAGGAATAAATAAACAGAAACTTCTTCTGTAATTGGGCACAATGCGCACACGAATACATCATACTAATATTATAAAGAGGAATGATTTGTATTTTTGTGAGTGTGTGTATGTTTGTAATGAATAAACTCAAAAACTTCTGTGCCGATTTCAAAACTTCTTTCACCATTAGAAAGCTACATTCACCCTGAGTAACATAGGCTACCTTTTACCGCGGAAAAGTGCCTTATGCCCACGGGAAAAACTGTTAACGCGGGCGGAGCCGCGGCGGAAAGCTAGTTAGGAATAAATAAACAGAAACTTCTTCTTTTCCTTAAGTAATTGGGCACAATGCGCGCACGCATACATTTATTTATATTTTTGCGTGTGTGTCGTCAGCGGCGACAGCGCAGCGTGACAGGTGTCACCAGGCGCTGGCGATAAATCGCGATCGCGAGATATCAATACAGGTGACATATTGCTATCGGACACCAAGATATATTGAGCATTCCTCGTTGGTTTACGGGTGAGATTGAGTCCGAAATTCAAAACGGTCTGCGATATTTTTATGGTTTTTGTAATATCGTTCGATTTTTTTTTTCACAAATAAATCGATTTGAAGAAATATATGCGTACGTGCAACCATGGCTATGAACTTTTTTCAGTTCAAAATCACCTCAATTGAGAAAACATTATTATGCTGGTGAATAGCGCAGAGCGCATAGCAACTCCTATTACTAGGACTGCTTTTGATTGACTGACATATCGAAACTATTGTTTGGTAGTTTGGATTCATAATGTTATAAATTTTGATGTAGGCAAGCCTTTTTGATAATTCCCCGTAAAGGCTTTAAAAAAAACGTAAATATTTAAAAATACACAAATGAATAATAACATTTATTTCCTACAGCTTTCGATGGAAGAACATGAAGGAAAAAAAAATCCGCGCGGATTTTTTTTTCCTTCGTGACGAAGAACAAGTAACAAACGAAATATACAAGAAGATTGTATCCTTCGATTGGTACGCTAACAGAAATACCAGGATACTGGCGGTAATGGCGCGTTTAGCTCTCTCGCCCTTCCTAGAAGAGGTGCGGTACGGCAGGACCGCTCCCTCCGCTTGACACACTTACCAAGAACGCGGTGCTACTCTGCTAAACGACAAACAGCTGGCTTATTCCCGCTAAACCATATACGACTAAATTACTACACCCTATAGAAGACATGGGGGAAGGCCTTTGTCCAGCAATGGACGTCTTTCGGCTCAAATGATATTAAAGGACGAAGTTCTGACTCCTGGGTTTGTGATGTAAGTTAACATTGGAACTCACACGATAAACAACATGAGGATGAAGTGTAAAAGTGTAGGACTCTTCTCCTGCTGGATGGAGGTACTATGTACTCTATCTTTGGTTTGAGAGTGACTGGCAGTAGCTAGGTGCGTGCGTTCGAATATCGGGTCGATTGAATGACGGTCCAGCAGTATTGCCGCATCTATTAATAATTATGATAATGATAGATGACAGTATGCAAATTCTTGTGTATCCCCATAGTAACTCCTTTAACCTTGTAGACAAGTCAGTCTAGAAAGAAACGGTACCCATTAGAGGGCGACAAAATATACAAGGCACGCGAAGATTTGAGAGTTCAACTAGATTCTTGAAGCAAGCTTTGAATGTATGCCAGTTTCTTTTTCTAATTATATAAGAGGAAAAATGAATAGAGAAAGAATTTATAATTATTTATTAACATTTTTTACCTTTCTAGACTAAATCAACTGAGGCTTACTAAATTGATTAAAGAATCCGGTTCCCCTTGCCCCCAGAGGGGCAGGATTAGGTGAAAACGGGAATAAGCCGAACGCCAACCCGTTCTGCCGGCGATCAACTCGACTCGCAAATAGGCCGTGCGTGTCCTTTCCGAATTTTATTACTTACAACCGATAATTTACCTCGACGTCTAAATACTTTTTTATTCTTGTTTTCCTGCGTTTAACCTTAAAGTAGGTACATAGGCAATAATTGATTAATTAGGTACTTATTAAACAGATTATAAATTTAGAAAATAAATCTGTAGAGGTTGAAAATCTGAACATAGAAAAAAAGCTAAAAAGCGAGTCAGGGGGATGTAAGATGTGAGAAGAGAAGTTTTTAAAATTTTTTGATTCTCTGTTTATCTGTTTGTACGGGCTAATCTCCAAAACTGTTGGACCGATTTGAATAAAATTTTGCATGGTGGTACCTTACATCCCCGGTCAACATCTAAGATAGTTTTTACTGCGGGAAAATATTTCATTCCTAGGGTAAACTGCATAAAAAAAGTAAAATAAAAACAACGCAGTCGTAGCCGCAGGCTGACAGCTAGTCTTAAATATTTATTTATAGAAATACCATTATGTATTTGTTAAGTGATTAACCAAACAAGTCCGGTGAAGCTTGATTGGTCGTACCTTTTCGACACAAGCATAGGTCCAGAGAGATGGGAGCCGCTTTGTCAAGCTTAGGTTAGGTTAGGTTTTTTTTTCCAAACATACAGTCACGTCTCTACAATTAGGTATGTATAGGTACACTCCAGCAAAAATTAATACCTACACGACATGCAACCTGCAGTGCCGATAATCAAAGTTTATTGTTATACATGATTTCAATTACAGCTAATGATACGTAAGTATTGCAAGCTTATTCGGTCATAGTAGATAAAGGTAGTCATTTAGATAATTTGCACGCGAGTCCAAGTAAGCACACCAAGATTATCAGCGAGACCAAGACAGGTTTTGCAAAATCCACATAGCTTACTTGCTGCAAACGTCCAAAGCGCCTCGATTATCGTAACATAAGTAATCGGTTACCGGCAGAGTAGCGTAATGACATTAATTCATTTAGACCAATCATGCGGCGCCGTTTGCACCTTGGGAAACGAACGATTTGTTTACATTTGTTTTAATAATAAGGCGAGAGTTACGCAAACAATCCCTCATTCAATTTATAACGTAATTTTGCGAAAGGCACTTTTTGTTAACTTGTTCGAATTACAGATTTTAATCGACCGAAAATTTGGAACAGTGAGAATTAGAAAGGCTTTCGTTGCATTGCAAAGACTCTGCCTTTCCCGTTGTTTTATGAATGCGGAAATAAACTATTTCCCGTGCCCACTCAGTTCTGTCTGTAGAGGCGGTGAAGCGGAAAATAATAAGAAAGCTAAACATCAAAATCAATCAACAGGCAGACAAACACTAGATATTACCTGAAGCCTGCTTGAACGTATTACACAATCTTTGGATATTGTTCTTCAGGATAAATACGTTTATCAGCTGTATCACGATCTTCTATAGTGTATCTAAAATCTGTCTTATAAATACCATTCGCGTTTCACCTAAGTTGTAAATTTCAAAAGCTTCATCAACGGCACAGCTCGCATCGTCCACTCACCACTGCAGCTTACACCATAGCGTGAGATGTCTAACAGTACCGGCGAAAATTGAGCGTCCGAATCAAGTCAATGAACCGAACAAAACCGTTATCCGCACCGATTCTAGCAGGACGGCCGGCCCTTCTACTCCTATGCACCTAACTTTTTCGTAACCTCAATATTTGCCACACGCTCTAAAGATGTGCTATTGACGCATAGCTGTGCTTTCTCGCGGACGTTTTCATGACTCGGCCCTTTTGAAAAGCTTAAGCGTACGGGACATACAACGTGTTACCAAATTTGGATTGATTTGAAATTTGTTTGTTTCTTTCTAGACAAATTGTATCCTGTTTGTTTTCGGAGTAAAATAAGTAGGGTAGGTACACCACACCCCCAAGAGTGATGTAAAACTAAACATGTTTTGTCTCCTTGCTAAATAATGACTATTGTTTGCACGAACAAATGAAAATACATTATCTGTTGAACAATTGAAAACTATGAAAGATGATTCTCTATCACAGGTAGGTACGCATATATGCTCGCACGGAGTTGTAAAGATATAAGAATGTCTGCAGGACTAATGTAGTGGAGAGTTAAATTCAAAGTCACGCTTGCATTGTCTTTAGCGATAAGGAAGACATGGGCTTCTACAATAGTCATTAAAAAAGATACCGTAAATGGAAATAGGCGTCTGCCTTCATATTTACGTCGATTCGTCACCGTAAAATTGGAATAAATTACATCGCACCCAAATCTTGAGCAAGTAGCTTAAGTTACACGCGATTAAACACCTGCTACAAAACATTAGGAAATCAAACGAATGAAAATGAAACTATCGGCAATCATGCTGGCGATAGCAAGATTGCTCCCTTAGTTTAGATCCTAGCTCCACGAGCCACGTAAGTTTATAGACGCAGGCGCATGTATCGAGAAAGCTGAAGGATTTCTTTTTGTTCGCAGCTTTTACCACTCGTAGTTTAACAGTTACTGCCGACCGTTGTCCGTCCAGCCAGTCGCGCGCCGTTACTGCAAAATATGCTTATTCATTGGACACTTGAGAGAGAAACAAAGTTTTTGGTGCTTTTAATAATAGGTTTAAATAATTATGTTGGTACAGAACAGTTATCCTCATCTGCACTCGGTTTGTGAAGACTCAGGCACCTTAATTGTAAGGTGGAGGAGAATAGCTTTAAAATCAATCATAACGTTTCTAATGGTAGGTACTTAGTAAGTATACTTACTAATGGACATTAAAAGTTTAATAAGGAAAATATCTGACTTATGACTTAAACATTTTAATGATCACTAATTTTATATCAATTTATTAATGGAGGCGGAAGGCAAGGCAAGACAGTATTACAAAGATTGCACAATTTCAAAACATCCCTCATCACAAGAGTTTTCTATTTCGAGCGAAATATGTCACCTTTACTCCCGGCCATATTTGCAGCCAGGGAAAGTGTGGCACCCTTTATGCACTGCTAAAACTAGGTCGCGCTGTAAGGACTTCAGCTAACACCGCCGTGATGACCTAGGTCAGGTCAACGCTGAAATACAGCCCGCCAATCGATACTACTTTATGTAGAGGTCGCCAGGTGATACATTTCTGTACCGTGACACGATTAAGACGTCAGGACATGATAACACTTTACAGGACTCACTATACAACAAACAATTGGAACTGTTCCTGGCCTAGACCTAGTCATGTATATGTATACTACTAGTAATGCCATCGCCTATAACAGTTTACTGCTAGACTATTGTCTCTCCCTTGAAAGGGAATTGTTGCTACCCTCGGCTGGATTGAGAATAGCAGTGGTTATGATTGTTCACATGTGATGACTTCCTTATGAGCGAGCTTATAGTTACTTCATACGACGATGGGATTGGTCCAACTGTAAACGGAGAACACAAAGACTAGAGAAAGAGTATGAGTAAATGGAAACAAAAATCCGAGTTAAAAATAGTTAAAGATTTTTGGTCAGAACTCAGGTGACGAAACTTTTTCACAAATATTTTAGGATTTTTTTTAGATAAATCCCTCTTTAACAGTAGATAAGTAATGTTAGTGATAATAGGCATGTGACAGTTGATCTGTCGCAACACTCGCCACGAGGGTGGGGCAGGGGGCGATAACGCAGCCAGACCCAATTGTTTATCATTTATCGTTATCCTACGGACATTTTGTAGGACCTGCTCAGTAACACTTGAGATAACCCGCCAAGTCAAAATTAAGTAAACAAACACATTGATACTGTTAAAAAATAGAATATTTTAATGTCATTTGAATGATATAAAATCACAACTTCTAAAAAGATTCTTCAACTTGGTAATGGATGTGTGATACCATCAATGATGGATGAGATGATCATTTCAGAAGCCATAGGCGGCTCAATGGTTCTGATAACTACTAGGGTCTGTGAGATATAGATTAACCTCGCAATCTACTTGCTAAGTGAAGTATCAATGATTAACCTTATCCTATGAAGATAGGGGTTAAATCATCATTTTAATTTTCGTAATATTCATGCGTTTATGAAGACATATTAACACAATTTAAATAAAATTGGTTGCAGTCTTATTTTCTAAACAGAACCACAAATCTGTTTAAAAAATGGGTATTCAGGAACTGCAGTAGGATTTTAAACTGCAAAAAAGTTGGAAGATTTTCAAAGAAATTCCCGGTGCTTCCTCGGGAAGTGTCGTCACGCACCGCGGTCCCCAGGACTCCACGTCGCGTGTTTTCCACGATTCACTTTTGAAACTTTCTAACCCTGTGGTGGCGGCGCGCGGGAGGAGGGGCGCGCGCTGCCAGAGAGAGGGTACCGACCTCATTGCCCATTGCCACTCCTCCCGCCGAGGCGGCAGGCCATTTTTATTAAAAATACTTCCGACTCACAAACGCGCGCGGATTTTTTCATTCGTATCCTGATAATACCGACGAATCAAAATTTTGTTAATTGTTTTTAAAAGTGGACTACCTGAAACTGAGTGCTGAAATTTTTTAAACTTTATGAATGGATATTTGGAAACTTTGGTGATTGTGATTTTTGGAACTTGTGGAAAGATTATTTTGTGCGCCCCGCGGTCTATTTTCCGTGCGGGTTCGGGTGTGTTCGCTGCGAAAAGTAACGTCGATCGGGTATCTCCGCCGGCGCTCGCCGCGAACAGCGTCCTGCCAACCCCGCGCGCGGGCGACAGAGACAAAACATCCTGCTGACATGGCGACAACACGAATGGATTGATGTTTTTCACGTGGAAAACTCAACCCTCACACAACAACCCATAATGTAAGTATAGTGATACAAAGCGCTATAGCTGTGAGATATAAAAACATTCAGCCAACCAACACGAGCCTACTGAAAATAATAACTGATGAGATGACCCAGATAAGGAATAGGTGATGTAGCTCCTCTCCGACGTATTTTTTTAATACTAATGTAAATACAAGTTGAATAATAAAAGCTAGATTGTAGATATGTAAATGTCAAGGCCAAATGACAAGATAACGAAGCAAACTATAAACGTACTGTTAATGGTGTAAGTGAAGTAGGTAGTAAATAACTTTATCCAGTTAAACTTGATAATCAGTCTATTCTCTAGTCATACAGGGTGAAATAATTCGCGAGCGCTAAAGTCAGCAGACTTGGTTCCCTGAAATAGTCGGGAATGACGCAGGTTGTAAATAGCCACCCTAGGATACGCAAATAGGTAGGATCGACTAGGTAGATTTGGCCCGGAAAATCTGGCAGCAGGGGAAAATCAATAGATTTCAATAAATCAATATTTTACCGTGCACCCTGCGCTGAATATCGGCTGCCGCCATTTGGATGATGACGGCGTATTTTTTGTGAGAGATATTGAAGGCGCGGTGCTGAGAGCGAGTCGGTAGTCGGTGGGTCGTTCTGCGGCGCTCGTGGCGGCGAGCGATGATGGCGGGCTGCGGCCTAGCGCGCGCCCGCGCGGGGTTGCGCCGTCAGTCGTCGGGTGAGCGGGGTGCGACGTAAACGCGAAGTCGGACGCGGACTATGGCGGAAGGGCTGATCCTCACTCCCATAAAAGGGTCGAGTTGATTGTGGTGCAGTTACGTGTGGTACGTTCCTTTACGTTAGTGCAGTGATATAATTACACCACTGGTGGTTTTATCTCGCCGTGTCGAGCGATTTAGTGTGGATATCGTAGGTAATAATGCCATTGTGATGACGTAATGTAACGCGCTCGACTGGGTGCGTAGTAATAATTCGAGCGCCCGCTCATACTGCGATAACGCTGTGGTCAGCACCTGTGGATGTGGAACGGAATATTCGAGTTATTGTCGCTTTTTCAATTATTTGGTATTCAAATAAGATTCTAGTTGGAATTGATGACGCGGGCAGTGGGAGCACAATATTTTTTCCGTTTGATTTAACCTTAGCACATACATTTGGTTGACTACGGAGTAGTGTAGATATAGAAAATTGCAAATATGTCTGAGTGCAGAAGGTTACGTACGTGTTGGCAGGATGTTTTTTCCTACTGCAGTGCGCTCGCGGCGCGGGTCGCCTCCCGCCGCCAGAGGCGCCCTCGATTTTTTTAACCTTGGTTTAGCATAGGCAATGGATTCATTCTGACCAAGCAAAATTTATAATCAATTTCCAGCAAAAAAATATTACCGGTTAATCTAAAACAAATCAAATTTTTACATTGTACTAAATACCTATTTTAGTAGGAACTTTTATCGAAAAACTTGATATTATAAGTAGGTAGGAGGATATAATGCAGTTGCTAACCTATGAATACTACATAAATCCATAAAATATATACATGCCGGTTTACTTTAAGTTATGGCGTCAAATGGGTAGAAATATTACCATTATTTTATGACTGTTTGTATAGGTAGTTATTTATGAATAACAAGATAGGTACCTACTAGGTGGCAACTAAACCATCATGCACATTTAATCACCTCGTTTATTCCATGCATAGGTTTATTTCTAAACCTGTTTTAAACAATTTTAAACGTATGAAAATTCAAGTTCACAGACTGATGTGTAACAATAGAACTAGAACCGCATTTTTAACATTTCTTCATTAACATAATGAATAAAGATATCATAACGAGCTGTAGTTTAGCGGCGAGCTTCTAAATGGACGGCATTAAACAATTAGGTGTCATTAGTTAACTCTATTGTAATTGGCCCCTACAGGCTGCAATCTGAGCTGGAAAGTTTACTCAATTTAAGCAATAGATCTATGATTTCCTTTAAACTGGGATCCTAAGTTACGTTATAAATATACAATAATTTATATTTAAGTAAACTATAGTGCTCTCTAATCTGAATACACGGGGAGCAGCGTTCGATCATGTTGATTAATTAATTACGTAAAAAGCAACGGCTGGTCCAGTATTTAATATACCCGCTTGATGGTTTATTAAATATACCTATAGTGGGGGAAAAGAAAATCTCAGGCCGAGCTATCGCGTCGCGTCGCGTGAATTTTCTCCGGAGGATAATAGCGTGACTGATATCGCTCATGCTGTAATCATACACAGCAATTAATCGTACTCTGCACGAACAGAGAGAAATCATGGCATCCCCACTTTCTGTTTTAACTTGAAAACTACAAAATGATTCGTGCGTGAATTCAAAGATCCCCAATCCGACGAAGCTCAACATGCCAAAGATTTCTAACAACCGTGTTCTTCTATTTCAGGTTTTCCTGCGCCCGAAGAAATTCACACTGACATTATGATTTTATTAAATTGAAATGGCTTTCAAAAAGTAAACATAAATCTATTGTTGACGTTTTGTTGTATTGTTCATGGAACAAGAGAGAATACTTATGTATACATTATTGAGAAATTGTTGGAATAGATTTTAAGTCTGAACTGCTTATTGACATCTTCCAAAGAAAGTACCTATACAGAAAGAAAGATGGCTACACAAAGATTTTGTCTGAGGTGGAACAACCACCAGTCGAACATGTTGTCGGTTTTCGACCAACTGCTGCACGCAGAGACGTTCACGGATGTCACCCTTGCTGTAGACGGCCAGCTTCTCAAAGCACACAAAATGGTGCTCTCAGCTTGCAGCCCATATTTCCAGGCCCTGTTCGTAAACCACCAAGAAAAACATCCCATCGTCATACTGAAAGATGTCCCGTATTCAGACATGAAGAGTCTTCTTGACTTCATGTACAGGGGTGAAGTGAGCGTCGATCAGGAAAGGCTGACGGCGTTTTTAAAAGTAGCCGAGAGTTTAAGGATAAAGGGCCTTACTGAGGTGAACGAGGAGAAATGCGATATTCCGGCCCTAACCAACTCGTTAATTCAGCAACAAGGCAGCGCCCCTCCTGGCCACCCTGCCCCCCCACAACTACACAGAATACATCCCTACATGCATCAAAAGCGACCCGCATCTGGTATGCCCACCGGCGGCGCACCCCCAAACCTATTGATGCCCCTATTGGGAAACGCGTTAATGCAACCGAAGAGAAAACGGGGACGACCAAGAAAACTCAGTGGGAGTTCAAGTGACGCTCTAAATACAGCAGCTAGTCCACCTGGGGAGTTTATCCCTGAGTCGGCATCACATGCAAACTCGAACAGGGCGGGGGATCAGCTGCTGAGAGGGTCGCCAGAGATGTTGGAGGTGAAGATGTCAGTGGACGGGTTCGCGGAAGATGGCGGCACGTCTGGAGGGGAAGATGGCGGCGAGGCGCTACTCATCGACGAAGGCGACGATGCGCAATCAACAGACGCTCCCGCCGGCAAAGACTCCGAGTCCGCAGGTACGTGTTTACATAAACTCTTTTCAGTAGCTGTGACGTTTATAAACATTTTAGCAGCTAATGTAAAGCTACAATGTTATCGTTTTTTAGTCATTTAATATATCATAATATCGATCTAATTGTGTACAAACGGTGACTAAACCTTTTTTATACATGGTATTCGTACCTACTACATATGCGAAACGGTTTTTGTAAAATATTTTTATGTTTTGAATAAGGATATATTAGAACACTTTATAGTTGCTTATCTTTTTGTAAATATGTTAATCTTCCTTTCCGACAACCTAACAACATTAAGATCAGTTGTATAATTTGCAGAAAAAATAAATAAGGGAAAAGCTAATGGGATATAAGCTTTGATGTTAGGAAAATAGTTTAAGTGATAAAGTGAAGTGTACTTGAACACGTACCTATTTATTATATTTAAAGTTTATTCAAGAGGGGTAAGTGATAATCTATCAAATTATTATTGACGTATCGAAGTAACAGACGCTTATTTCTTCTATAAAACAACAGTTAACTATTGCTTGCTTTTCTGCTTTCGGGGAGAGCTATTAGAGGAATGGCCAGGGGCGAACTCGGTGTGGTAATGGTTTCAGTACCTAATGTCATTTCTTCTATTGAAAACTTCTATAAGCGGTTTTAACGTATTGAGAGAAAGGGAAAACAAACAAGGCTTATTCCCAATAGCTTTCCTTCACATAAAGCAATTGGAAATATTTTAGTCAGATTTTGGACGGACTTAAATACGAATGATATCTAAAATATTTCCAATAAAATCGATACTACATTAAATACATTGATAAGCTGACCAATTCGCGAAGTGAGACCTGAAATTTAATATTTCAGAGCCCGACAAAGTACCCAAAGAAGAACCGCAACAAAACTACCCTAGCAATGGCCCAGTGCTGTCGATCGAAAACGGGTCGATAAAGCAGGAGCCATCCGGAGACGCAAACGACGGGTACAACGAGCCCATCGAATACAAATACAACCCCGATAGGAGCCGCGAGAACTCCAACTCTTGCGAAGGCCCCATCAAAGACTCCGACGACAAAAGCAGACTAGGTCGTAACTTAAAGCCAAAGAATAGTAAAAAATTACTGCCCCAAATGTCAAAAATAAGAGCCCGAACTCTTTTCAATCAGCTCTCTGGTCTTTCTAATTTAAATCCCGCTCTTAACACTTTCGATAAGTTTCCCCCCGAAACCGTACTAATGCCAGCTCTCGCAACACAGCTCTTCGCTGCTGAACTGGAGCAAAGTAACCTTAATCTCACCAACAATGAAGCAGCTGATCTATCTCAAACTAACTGGGAACATCGCATCTTTCCTTCGCCTATCAGGAAAAATAGTATGGGCATGGGCAATTACCACGAAGAGACCAATGAGTCCGTCAGAGACTTCTGCATAAAGGAGGGTGAGAACGTGTTTAGATGCAAAATATGCGCTCGAGTGTACACCCACATCAGTAATTTCTGCCGCCATTACGTCACTTCCCATAAGAAGGACGTCAAGGTGTTCCCATGCCCAATCTGCTTCAAGGAATTTACCCGGAAAGATAACATGATAGCACATTTAAAAATAATACACAAAAATCAAGCGAACGCCAATGAGCAAATGGCGAAGCAAGAATCTTAATTCATTTGGTGACAAGTTCTCACCATACCCATTCATAAATCGAAGTAATAAGATCTGACAATAGCGAGAGTCATTCACATCATATTTAACTTTTTTTCAAAACTATATTTAAATTAAAAATCATAGATAATGATTGAACAGCGTTCGAGCTCTAAGTTTCACGATAATCAATAAGATTGTTGATATTATAACGATCTAAAATCGTTGTTGTTATAATTATGTATTTATTTATGTTGTTCCATTGTTTCTCAAGAGTGCTAATTTCAAAGAGATTTATGATTTTTCTATAATTTACTTGTTGTTTTGCACTTGATTGTTACTTAATTTTATTACTTACAAAATTTCAGGGTACAAAGCAACTACTCATGCATGGTGATCATTAATTCAAATTTAGTGTATTTGATTACTGTTTATATTCTGAAACTGAATATTACACGCAATTCTCATTGAACTGAATTAGTTAGTTAAATTAGTGTAGTAGATATAGTAGGTAGCGGCACGGCAATGGCGGCGTGATGGTTCCTGACAGCGCCCTAGCTTAATTTTTACTGAAATTAATGACAACAATTGTTCGTTTATTGTACGTTTTTGTACGCGTATTAAAAAAAAATGTACGTATGTATTTAATGAAATAATTAGTTTTTTTTTGGGCGCTGTCAGAAAAGATCCTTTGCAGCAGCGCCCTTTCAGCAACGGGTATTTCGCCATTACATAAATAAAATAACACTATGTACAGAGTCTTAAAAAAATGTACGTACAATCAAGAGCAAGTGAAGTTCCACATGTGCCCGCTGGCACAATTCTTTCATTGTGTAACTTGTTAGTGAACATCCATCCTCCTCCACCTGTCCTGCAACTATTACTTCATGTCCGTTGAATAAAGATTCTGAAGTGCGTGTCGTAAAGCTTTACTTTACTGCGTTTATTACTGAGATTTTTGTAAATAATTAAGTATACCTACCTATAGATCAAGTTTCTTTTTACGCAATTCCGTTCTATCATAAACCCATAACAAAATCTTACAGTTTTTAAGATTATTTTTTTAAGACTGTTGAATTTTGTACCTATATTGTACACATCATGATCTCAGCCGAAAGACGTCCACTGCTGGACAAAGGCCTCCCCCAAGGATCTATTTTTAAATAATACATAGTACATAATCTCGAGGCGGGCAGCGCGTGTAACCCAGATTTAACATTTTTGCCGAATATGCGACGCTGCCTGGCTCGGGCGATGATCGCTATTTTATAGTTAGTTACGTCTAGGAACTCGAACACATAACATAACATCATAACATTTTTTACTATATTTTGAAACATTTATTAAAACATTATATTTTTAACAATTTCATTTAACAATTAAATTAACATCCCACACACTACCCTCCAAGGCCACTCGTAGTGTCGGTTAACGTCGCGCGCTACGGGTGTAAATGTTAGGGGCGCATACCCTTACATTATTTCTTTAAAATAACATAGAAATGACGTAGGCTCGTGTCAGTCACGTGGTCTAATTGTAAGACCTTGTTTTCTTGGACCATGCAAAAATCTCAGTAATAAACGCAGTAAAGTAAAGCTTTACGACACGCACTTCAGAATCTTTATTCAACGGACATGAAGTAATAGTTGCAGGACAGGTTGAGGAGGATGGATGTTCACTAACAAGTTACACAATGAAAGAATTGTGCCAGCGGGCACATGTGGAACTTCACTTGCTCTTGATTGTACGTACATTTTTTTAAGACTCTGTACATAGTGTTATTTTATTTATGTAATGGCGAAATACCCGTTGCTGAAAGGGCGCTGCTGCAAAGGATCTTTTCTGACAGCGCCCAAAAAAAAAACTAATTATTTCATTAAATACATACGTACATATTTTTTTAATACGCGTACAAAAACGTACAATAAACGAACAATTGTTGTCATTAATTTCAGAAAAAATTAAGCTAGGGCGCTGTCAGGAACCATCACGCCAATGGGAAGTCTCCAAGGCCTTTTTATCACGACGACCCAGAGGCTTTGTAAAGTGACTTACCTGTTTCTTTACAGATGAGGCTTACAGGAAGACTCTCAAAAAGGCTAGATATCATGACGCCATTGTGTAGTGGTGTAAAATGCATTTTCATTTAACTTGCCTTATTAGTGATCTTAGTTGTAAATAACAATTTGACTTCTCCGAAGTAGAACTCAACACAGGCTATGATTTTATGTTCTAGACTTTGTTAAGATTAATTTATAATATTTTATTCATGTTGAAATATTAGGTTGTATATGTTATGCTATTAGAGGCGTATGTGTCTAAACAACACTTAATAGGAGAAATATTTTCACGCTTAAGGTAGCTACTATCTCATTACAGCGAAAACATAGCGTAGGTATTAATTCACTATTCTATCTAACTTTAGACACTTTAGTTCCTGGATGATTCAGAACCAGAACGTCAAAACAGCAAATCATCGTAAAATATGATTCTATATTAATAACAATTGAAGAATGATATATTTATTGTATATATCTACGTAACTAAAACATAATATATTTATGTTAATGTTCAAAGACAATATTGTGCAAATACAAATAGGTATATTAAACTAGGCAGCTAAAATACACACTAGAAACATTACATACCTACCTAGTTTTGCCTCCCCTCGGTTTCACAGCAATATATATGTTTAAATTGTAGCAAATAGTCGTATTATGAAATGTTATAAGAATAATTTATTTCGGAAAAAAAATATGAATTGTAAAATGTATATATCTTGAAAAGACAACAAGGCAATGTTGTTAAAGTGATCAGCAAGGTGCTTTGAAAGAAGTCTATTGATACTGGAATCATGAGATGATTTGTAAATTCTATTTTAGTAGGAAACAAAATGCCTTATATATAAAATAAGGGATGGTACTTATAATTATTTAGTTAAACTTAGAGGCAAAATGTAGTCTTCCATATAAAGATAGCAACACTTTCCTCCCACTAAGGGCTCTAAATATAGAAGAAACCAAACTCGAATATATTAGTATTAGAAACAATATTATAATTAAAATAAACGGTTCTCTTTTCTCGTACCATAGTTGGGCACAATCGAACTTTAAAGAGCCCTTATGCTAAATATATGACTTTAGGTATTGTTACGACCACGATTTCAAATACTCAGATAGTAAAATAATATTGTTCTTTACCTAACTTCAATAGTAAATTAAATCCCGGTTTGTTAAACACAAGACATTTTCAAAAATTAATGTAGGTCCAGAGAACGCTTGCCTATTAGTGTGCCTTTACTTATATAAGTTAAATGTTTATCTACTATTAGAGTAATAAGATATTTCAAAGAATGTTATGTATAATTATTTATTTTCATTATTCAGAGTTTACAATCTACTTTAATAAGCTTCCTTAGAAATAGAAAACCTTTTTAGGCCCAAGTAGTTAAAATTAACGTGTATACTTAACAATAAGAACATCATCTCATGTTTCCCATTTTATTTGGAAAACAAACCTAATGTTTTGAGACGATAATTAGATATTGACATCGTGCAAGATTCGAGGCGATGTGTCTTGATAAATCAATATTAAGACTGTGTAAAATTCATAAAAACGAATTTATTGTACCTACTTTCATAAAGTTTATAATGAAATTTATCTCGGACAATGATAGGTACTTAAAAGGAAAAATTAGAGTAATTATGGTGAGGCTATATTGAACGTTTTCGGAAATCTCTTACTTATTGATAGTCAATTTAGCCAGTGCCTAAGCTTAAAACCCATTCTACATTGTGTCTTTGTAAATTTTTCATTGATAGTAATAAGCCTCGACTCGTAATACTTTATTGTATTATTTACCTATCTACTTAAACTTGTCATCAACTGGTTTTATATTATATGGAAACAAAATATCATCAAATATAATTTATTTATTAAATGTTATATCATCAATTGGTGCTAAATTATACTTGTATAAGAAAATGTCGCATATGATGTGACTTATAAATTGAAATGTCCCTAAAAGATTATTACTTATTGTTTGTTGATATTGTTATTTCAAAGTTTAACTGAAATTCCTGTTTTTATCTTAGAAATGCAAGGACTAGCCGGACTTAACACCTTAAGTGTACATTTTTGTCGACAAAATATTTAAATCAATATCTTCATAACAAAATATACGGTATCACGTTATTATATAAACATTGTTTCGCGAATTATCACATTTTAAGCAATACTACATAACATTATTATAGCTTAATTCAGAGTTACAGGATATTGTAAGGTTATCAATTTAACACTATCGACACCAGTTGGATACCTACTGGATAACATACCTATATTATTAATTGACATTCACATTAAACGAATAGTTGATTACAATTACAATTTAAAGGATTGATTTGGTCAAAGATTTGTCTTAAATACTTATTTAGAATTATTATATTTATTAATGTAAAAATATATACTGCAGAACGTAGCCCTGAATCTAAGATGGAGAAAACTTATTTATTATTATTATATTCTAAGAAGTTCACACAGCTCTCATAGTGATAAAAATATAACAAAAATATTAATTATTATCTTATGTGGTGCAAATTAACATTATTTGAGTAGTCTGTAGCCAAATGTTAAGTAAATCCATTTTTGTTGTTTGCACATAGACAATAGAAAATGCAAAACGTAATGTTTAGAGACATTTAGCAATGAAGTTACACGACATAGGAATATTTGTTAATGAAGAAAATACATTGGTATACAATAAGGTGTTAATTACTATTTTTAGAATCTTTAAAGAAATAATAAAAGTTACAGGAAAATAGCATATCTTTTCATGAAATGTTATTTTTTTTATTGTTAGTTTCACTTGTTATTATTTAAGTTAACACCTTTTTTATTTACTTTGTTTTATTGTGACTTGACGTAGTCTCTTATTGTGATCTTATTTTCTTTTTGAGTGTACTTATCGTTAAACTTTTAAAAAGCTTTAGGCAGCTAAATATTGACATTATATTGAAAATACGGTTGGTCAAATGGTCGTTTCTAAGATTTCTCCTGGTAACATTTCCATTTAACTGTGGATAGTGAAAGAGTGTCATGGGTAAAAAAAGGTTATTCAGAAAAATTTGGAATTCCTCCAGAAGTATCCAGAAAAACGGTATTTGCAAAGAGCCTTTTAAATCTGACGTTCGATCGATCGGTAAAAATCGAGATTTGAATGGCTCTGCAGATTTCTTTTTCTGGAATACCTCAGGAAAGTGTGAGATGGAAATATTACTTTATATCTTTTATAGATAAAGGAGAAGTTATACGATATCGGCAACCGGTGATAATACAGCAACGACGATGGACACTAACGATTCAGATTTATTTAAACAATAAATTATACTTATTTTTAATAGTAGCAAAGTAACAACACGGGTTATTAGTAAAGATTAGATTAATTAAGTTATTTATAATATTGTAGACATAAATTATAGTGTTGTTAACAACCGAGTGAAGTTTCTAAGCCGTAGGAAACTCGGTAGTCACGAAGAGAGGACTGATAAGGTACGTTATCCTGTGACACTACTCTCAGTAGACGGTGTGGTTAGAGTTAGATATCTTTAAAGTGCTTTCTATGTTGCTCAAATTGACGCTATGTGGTGAACAAAGTATTTTGGTTCCAGTACAAATTGTTGCTTGTGTATTTTATATTTTAATCAGCACCATCCAGAGATAAGCACTGTTTATTTTTTGAGGCTAAATTTATAGATGTTTTAATTTTTACCTTCCCAAGCGTTTCGTAAGTTTGTGTTTTCGAAGCTTCTGTTTTGTTCATTTTCGAAACTAGACTCCTCCAATGCTATAAATTGGATTGTGTTGTTTTTTACTTCAAAACCCACCTCTTGTGATCTTTAACGCTAAGTAAACTGAACGATATTTTTTATTAATTTATCGTACTTGCCGAAATAGTTCCAAATGCAAACACTTGAGTCCTATTATATCATAGTGAAATCTATTCTTTTTTTGTTATTTTATTTTTTAATTTATTATGTAGATTTAATGGTTATTTCAAATAAATAGTTTAAGCAATGTGACTCTGCTAAAATTCAATGTTTGTTCAATTCTTGGCTATTATAATAATATTACAACGGTGTTAATCATCTGTTTGTTAAGCTACAAAAATGTAATTAAACCTTTATTTATTTTATAATTAATTAAAATTTTATTTGTATACGTGTTATGTTAGACTTCCCTTCACGGCCAATTTGGTTCTTAAAGTGTCATTGTGGTGCTTGGCCATTTCTGTGTAACTTGCTTATTTTCAACCAACCTGCCCATGTGGAAAGTAGGTTCATCAATATGTAGTTCATTACGCAGTCAAATCAATGTCATCATTCAATTTGAAATTTTGAACAAAATAAAGGTTAATATATTTTATTTTGCTTTTTATTTTCTTATCCTTATTAGTTCATTTTTAATCAAAACAAAAGCGTAGCTTTTTTATAATTTGCCTGATAATCTTTTGTAATTTGGTAGGTATCTTTTCCGTTGTACATTAGCGCCTCCTATCATTAATAGATACCGTAGTTAATTACACAAATGTTTCGTTGAACTAGTTGCCAGTATGTTAAAAAATCCTATTACTTATTTTTACAGAACGTGGAACTCCAGATTCGGACCTAAGAGACTCAGCGTCAAACGACGGAAAAATACGCGTGAACCCAGCAACCCAAGCATCCACCTCGAACGAATACCAGAATGACTCGCTGAATAACAACAACCAGATGCAGAGGCCGGCAGTCCGCAGACGGATAAGAAGAAGAGCCAACTCGGCCTCCAACGACCCCGCGGAACAGTTAACTGAAATGTCTGTCCGCGGCCTGAACCTCTTTCGATACGCATCAGTCAACGAAGGAGTCTACCAGTGCACCGAGTGCGCAAAGGAGAACATTCAGAAAACTTTCAAAAACAAATATTCATTCCAGAGGCACGCATTCCTCTACCACGAAGGCCAGCAAAGGAAGGTGTTTCCCTGCCCCGTCTGCTGCAAAGAGTTCTCGAGGCCGGACAAAATGAAGAACCACATGAAGACGACACACGACTGCTACGTGCCGAAGGACTGTGTGTATCCGCCTAACGCGTTTTTTATGTTACCGGGGATGGAGGGCCAGCTGCCGCCGGGGATCAAGCTGGAGGCCATCGGGGCGGGCTCCCCGCGCGGCTCCACCCCCTCCCACTCCTCGCCTGATCCGGCGCAGGTCTGAGCGGTGAGCAGTACGCACGGACGCGCGCACAGAGTATTATATATTATTGATTCCACGTAAACTTTTATAAGGACAATATACATACTTAGTGCCTTCTATTAATGCGTAAAATAACGTTTTTGCAGTTATAGTGTTTTTTAGATAAATTTAGATATCCGGAGTTCAATTTTATAGTATTTATTCTATTTTTGGAGTAAAATTTTGATGTACACTTTTATATTGTACGACGTGTTATATATTTCCAATGATACCGTTATGCATTTAATATCTAATGATTTGTTACATAAAGCTCATTATATTATTAAAGTTTAAAAGTATGGTTGTGCAAATATTAGACAATACTTAAATATAAAAATATATGTAATAATCATGGCCAGTTATGCAATAATTAATGTTGTAACAATATACAAATATTAATATAATATATATAATGTACGAGTAATATTATACAAATGGTGCAGCATTCGATGTGCCTTGTGTCAATTCTTCCATTTAGAGTCTTGCTGGTTCAGAAAGTCTGTACAAATACCGCGAGACTCTGACCAAAGACTGTTGTAACATTTTGACCGACTTCATATTTTTTTAAATTGGCAATATATCGATTTAAACATACATATATTTAAATCTTTTGCATCAGCCTAACTTATGAATACTTAAAGATGTTTTTAAAGAGATGTTGTTATTCTATTACTATTTGCTTATTAATGACTTTTGATTAAAAATAACTAATGATCAGTTAAAACTCCGATCACAATATTTTCATAAAACTTTGCAGTGCCATAGCATAGCACTTCTATATGTTTCTCTTTTAGAATTAGGTGGTGCCCTAGATGTGCCTAGGTGTGCCTAGGTGCCCTAGGGCCAGATACGACAAACAAATCACCAGTTCTTCCATTGATAAGGGAAAATAACATTTAGATAATGTTTACGTTACGTTAATACTAATCTCCGTTGTTTTAATTAAATAATTAAGTGCAAATCTGAGAAGATTA
This sequence comes from Teleiodes luculella, assembly GCA_948473455.1. NCBI lineage: Eukaryota > Metazoa > Arthropoda > Insecta > Lepidoptera > Gelechiidae > Teleiodes > Teleiodes luculella. The sequence goes on from OX419585.1 coordinate 9,991,771, forward strand.
TTATAATAGGTTTAAGAACAGTTAAGAGAAATTTTGAAATATAATTTAGATTTATTACATTATGTACTACTTAAAAGATATATCGGTTAAAATTTGAGTTTTTGTATTTTAGCGCACAATATTTGAAGTATAACGTGAGTTTTATAGTTCACTTATTATAAGTTTTGATAGGTCATGTTCTTGTATATAGTTTAAAGGTGTATTACTTGGTTCATTGTATTGCATAGTCGCCAATAAGGTATTAACATATTGCAGTGTGATTTATATAATTTTAAGCCAGTAGCGCCAGTCGATCGCACAAGATAAAATTATAAAATAATCTCAGCGGACGTGACGTTTTTTTTAATTTCTGTTTTTTTTTAATAATCTACACTTGCGTCGCAAAATAGACATATCAAGCTTCACCGGACTTGTTTAAATTTCTTTAATGCTTTCTTTGAATCGCAACTTTTCTTTAATCCTGTCATTGTTTTTTTTTTCTAGACTATCGGTGAGAGTTATTTTTCTTTCTTTTTGTAGTATTTTATTTTGTGATATTAGGGCTAACTAAGTTGGCGATCATGTTCATTGTTGAGTTATTGTAATCTTTACTTTTTTTTCTTCATTTATCTCATGCTGCAAGGCAGCGTATCTAATATAGTAATAGCAGAAAAGCACGTTTAAATTTATTTTAAGTTTTAAAAAGTATTAGTACGTATTTCGTATGCCTACTTTACGCACAGCACTTGAGTGAACTTGATTTCATTTACTTAACCTTTTGATCAATCACACTTAGGATATAAAGAATTATAAGTTTAATGTTCACCAGTATATAGATTAACGTCTTTATCTACATTTCTTCGGGGTAAAATATATTTACTTAACGTTTTTCTTATCACAAGTTTATGTAGAGCATTATTTCATGTAAAGTGCAATGTTTTTAAGGAAGTGTTGTTTTTTCTATATTCTATTGAAGTATAAAGTACAGATAAAATAATTATTTTTATTCTTGGAACATAAAAGTTTTATAGTTCAGCTGCCAGCTATGTTGAATATATTTTCTATGTGGTGGGTATTTCCTTATTGTTATGATGACTAATTGTCAACAAAGGTTTTCTAAATTACTTACCTGTCTTGATCTTCTAACTAAATTGAGTTCAATTGTAATTTACTGTATATTTTGGGGGAATTGTCGATTTTATTTGTTGAGTTAGTAAAGACGTCGGCCATAATGGAGTAACCTCTCGACTATTCCTTATTGTAATGGTATGTTTTATTAAGACCGTTAGATTTTCGATAGTGTTTATGTAATAGTAACAGTTATTAACAAATATACTACTACCACAGTTTAACTGAAATTATTAATAATCTGATAAGTCTAATTTTCGTTGTAAACATCAAAGCTTTAACAATACATTGATGTGACGAGACAAAAAATATTATTATTGTAATAACAAAATAAGTAGATTTATATTACAGAAAATGATCTTACCATCTTACAGAATAATTAATGTGGAAAACTGTACACACAAGTAATCCAAATAAAAGTTAAAACATATTCACTTGTATATTTATTTAACTACTTAAATTAAAATGTCTATACGTATTTACCGTGAAAGCTGGTTGTTTATCCGCAGGAACATAAAATAGGTAGTAAAGTGGCCGGTCACGTGACTGAAGACTTCAGTCTGAAGTTTATATGAATAGTTTTTTATTTTTGACATTTCAACCTATGTTCCTTAGAGAAAGTAGTTCAGTTTCGTGGGTACTACCACTATGTTGCGAATAAACAACCAGTTAGAATTAACGGTGTATAAAAGGAAACATAATATAGGACCATGGTCTAAGAAAACAAGGTCTTCTATTCGGACCACGTGACTGACACAAGCCTACGTCATCATGCTGTTCATCCTTGTTGAATGCGTGTTAATAGACATGAACAGCATGATGACGTAGGCTTATAACGGATATAAAATGATAGTTTCAGAGTACCAGTTTACTGACGATGAGGGAAATACGATGCCAGTCATCACGTTAGAGATCATGTCGAGCTCGAGCAGTACTGATGACGCACATTCAAATACAGACATGCAAAATAGCATGGACTCCACGCCCGAGAAAGTCGAAGAAATGAGCAATGAGGACACAGAGATAATCAGAACATCAAGGAGTGACCTGTTGGAATATATGTTAAGGAGTGATGGCAGCGTCGTTTGTAAGCTTTGTGGAGAGGTATTGCAAAGTCGAACGCATTGGTATCGGCATAAATACAAGCTTCATTCGAACCCGCCGCCCAACCCCGGCCCGTTGTTCCAGTGTGAACAGTGCTTAGGATTCTTTAAGAGTAGAAAAGGTAAGTCCACGAAATTATTTGTAATGTACTAGACTTAGAGTATAAATAGAAAAAAATCTGGGAGGGATAGAGTACGCCTAATCGAGTATAAACCGTAAGCACGGATATGAACAGTCCTAATATCTTCAGCGCGTTCGTTTTGTATCAAATGGTTATCGGAGCTGATTATTTTTTCCGATGAAAATAAGAAATAATATATATATAGGTATTTATTTTATTTCTGTATATTTATTCTCTAAGGTACTAGCTTTCCGCCTCCCAGCTCCGCCCGCGTTAACAGGTTTTCCCGTGGGAATTAGGTAATTTTCCGCTGTAAAAAGTAGCCTATGTATGTTACTCCCCGAGGTCTATTCTATCTTTATATCAAGTTTAATAAAAATTGGTTCAGTAGTTTTAGGGCCTATTCAATGCAAACAGACAATCATATCTTTCCTCTTTATAATATTATGCTTCTCGCCGCGGCTCCGTCCGCGTTAATAGTTTTTCTCGTGGAAATTAGTAATTTTCCTGTTCTTCCGCAAGGTCTATTCTGTCTTTGTGCCAGCCAACTCCTTCCGCTTTAACAATTTTTCTCGTAGGAATGAGAAATTTTTCCGCGGTAAACCTGTGTTCTTTTCTAAGGTCTAAGTATTCTATCTTTGTGCCAAGTTTCACCAAAATCGGTACTGTAGTTTCGGAGCCTATTCAATTATTAGGAATATTTTAGTTATTTTTTACTCCTTGGGTTACATTATCGAAGTTTTTGTGGTTTTAGTAAAAATCTTAATTTTTTTGAAAATAACATAGCTTAATGTAGCATTTCAACAGTGAAAGAATTTATGAAATCGGTTCTGTGGTTTCGAAGCCTATTCGATACAAACAATCAAACCTTTCCTCTTTATATTATTAGTACCTATAGATAAGTGGATAATACTTATATCATTTACAAAAAATATGATCAATAGATACGATTAAAAAGGATAAACGGAAATGTTGTGATTAATAAATAAATATACCTAACAATAAGATTATTTCCTTAAAAACACATGAAAACATGGATACACACGCACCACGTGCGCATGAAAATTCACTGCCACTGAAATCAATCTTCTTACACTATTGTGCTACCAAAAACCAAATCACCATTATATTAGGGTAGGCCTGATCCCGTCGGCTGGGAACGGGAATAATATAGGGCATTTACTTAGGCGTAAAATAAAATTGAAATAATTTGTCTGTAGTAGTCAGCAGATTGCAGGCGTCTGATTCGGCTTTCTAATCTGATTTTTTTTATTCTTTTTCAGGCTACATCGGTCATGTAGCTAGCAAACACAGTGAAACTCTATCAGACTCCAGTCCGGTACTGACTAACTCGCAGGCTGAAGCAATTGCTAAGGAGAAAAATGGACAAACAGAGCAACAGCCTTCTGAAGACAAGGAGAAGGAACAGGATCAACCTGACCCTGAGCTAGCCATACCCAGGACATGTGTCCTAAACTATCAGACCACGGTCGTTAAACAGGCATCGACCGGGAAATATAGTGAAGTGAAGAAGCTACTAAGGAGAACTAGCAAAGGTATGAAAAGAACATTTAGTTTCTTGACACGTATTTAGAAATTAATCAATTTAGCATCTTAATACCTAGATTACCTAGTACTTGGCAATAGCGACTCTGGCATTGTATTTATACAAATAAAAAATCGATTGATACTACTTTTAAGACGACTTATTGTTCAGAGGAAAGGTGATTTTGGTCCTTCTTGCAAATTTTCCTAGATTGTCCTTCCCTTGTTACGTGCATGTGGAAAAGGACATGAGAAAAGTCCCCAAGGTCTTCCTTGCTGATATTGACATGCGTACTTAAATTTCCAGATTCACAAGTAACAAATCAAGCTGACATGGACGAAAAGCGTTCTCGTGAAGAAAAACTAGTGGCGGATATTATCGACCGGGTGCGTCGGGAGTGCGAAGCGCAGGGCTCTGGAGGCGCCGCGAGGCGAGGCTACACGCGTCGGTATACCGCCAGCGCCACACACACGTAAAGGGCCTCTAACTTTACGAAACTCCATCGAGTCGAGAGAATTTCCTGCACGACAATCAAACAGACCGGCCGTTCTGGTAAAATTCAAATTACGAATGGTAACGGATAGGACAATTCTCCTCTCAAAAGTTCATGATTGACGCAGATTTTAATGCCACAGGATGCGGGTAGCACATCAACGGCTGTTGTGGAGATTCTTCGAGTACAACATTTCGTTCCATCTTAATCGATGCTGTTTCTTCATAGATCAAAAACGGGTTCGGATAATAAAGTTCCTCTAGTTGTAAACTATGCCGATAAGTAAGCATTTTGGTGTTACTGAGCGGTCCGCCTATTCTATTACGGTAAAATAGTACCTAAGTTACAAATATTCCGGCACTACAAAAAAGTCAAACGACAGTTAACTAGCCTGTCCAAGTGAAACTTTTAAAGCTCTTAAACCTACGATTAATATAAAGATCTTCCTTTCACCGAATTGCCGTATAAATCAATTCAGTATATAACACCATAACACCATTAATACCGCAACCGCCTACTTAACATTTCTTTTTAGATAGATGAAACAATTTTAACGATAAAAAATCGAAGTGATAAGTACTATAATTTTATTGAGATGATTCTCATATTTTATTACCATATTATATTTATATTATATATTTATATTTTATTATTTTATTATTATATTTTATTTTACGCTATTTTGTGCCAAATATAAAATCGATGTGCCAATCACAAAGATTATTAAAATGAAGGTGCCAATTTGTCCATGTCAAAATATGTGAATAGTATTTAAGTCTTAAATAATATTACTGTCCTACGAGTATGTCATTCTGTAAACTCTCATTGTGGGTACAAACCTTCGATAAAATACTCTTAAGATGAGACATAATGGTAGCAAGCAAAATTGTGAGGTTAATCATAAGATGGTCCACAGAATATTAAAACACTATATTACGTGTATTGTATAACATGAAACGTTGCCATAATAGCGTTATATTTAAAACTAAGAAATTTTAAGAAAGGGTTTCGGTCTGTTATTTATTTGCGCCATGCCATGCCTGCCTAATCTAATCAGTGTAGACTACCTACTGTGTTTCTACGCTTGGCTCCGATTAATTTAAATTCGAGATTTATGAATACAGAACAAACTAATGAATATTGTATTGTATTGTTGTTGTGTGTCTCATTTACATTATTGACTGCCCGAGTTTAATATCGACTTGAAAAGAAGCGCGGAGAGAGATAGGTAGTTTTTTTAAATGACCTGTACGTTTCTTCCAATATTAACGAATCAAGCTTTACGATTTTAGTAAGATTAAATATCATACTTGTGACCAAGTTTCAACGTCACGCCGTTTACCGAAAGTAAAAAAAATATAATAGAAAGTTTTACTTTGACGCGATTTATTTAGATATATTATGATCAAGTTACGTATATCTAAAAATCATTATGCCTTCTTGTACAAATTACGAGGATCATTGAATCAAAAATCAATAAAATTTTCTAGTTAAGTCAGTAGTGCTTGGATCAAATTTAATGCTGATCTAGCCTTCGAAGTGAGGTCCTAGCCAATGTCCGATTACAACGGGCTCCACTGGAAACCAAAGTTTTAAAATGATTTATTTTATATTTCATAAGCCCTAATAATAGTAAGAACTTCTACTGACATCACCATATTTTAGTAAAATAAAGGAGATTGGGAAACTTCAGTATTCAACCTATGACCTGTTTCAAGTAAAAGTGTGAACGTGAACTCCTTTTATAACACGTTGTAGTCGTAGAGCGGCAGCAAAAACAACTTGGCAATAAACCTTTGCCTCAAGTGTCTAATTTGGTTTTGCACTGTATGGTACGCTCTTGGCCGTAAATAAATCTGGCAATTGTGTGCAGTAATAGCAGCAGTATTATTCGCAGTGGCATAAAAGGCTCTTATTGGCTATATTTTACCAGTTTTACGAAACATTTTACTCTGTATATTATAACTAGTCTGTACTGTTACATCCTCATCTATATGTAACATCAACGGCATCTTCATGTTATTTATCGTAACATGATCGTAACACCAGACGAGTAAAAATGGAAAGCGTCCATCTAGGTAGATAGCTAGGAAACTGCATTTCAGCAGTTAGTAGTTCCTGTATTAAATAATGTATTTAATGTAAATTAAACCATTATAATTATTAATTGTCAAAATAAAACTTGATTAAGAAGTCTACTTATTAAGTTGATTGTAAATCCAGAAACTTATTCTGTCCTCATTACCATACTCAATTCTAAATAATACTTAGATATAAGATTGAGAAGTGAGACTGGATATTAGACATCTGAAAATTATTGAAAAGTAACATTACATATTATTGTAGCTGTTTTAAATTGATGTTATTAATGATAAGTAAATGTATTTTTATCATGTAAATAGCTCTTTACTTTGTTATGGTGACATTTTTGCTTATTAGTTTTGGCAGCTGTTGAGTTTATTACTTAAGCTTGTTACTTTTAGAATTTGTTAAACTTATTTTATACTTAGCTAATGTGCATTATGATTATGACTTGGTTCCTATATCAACCATACTTAGGTACAACAAAAAACCTTTACCTACACTGCAATGCAATAAATTGCTATACTATAGTAATATAATAATAATAATATTATGAAACAACTGAAGTTGATGTTTTGCATCATCAGCTACTAAGTTCAGTGTGTCCGTAGCCTAGTCGGTAGTGTGCCTGCCTTCGAAGCAAAGGGTTGTGGGTTCGAACCCCGCCCAGTACAAACATTTTTGTGATGAGCTCTTGTATTAGGCTGGATGTTGTATATTTAATTAAGTATGTATTTATCTATATATGTATGTATCAGCCGTCTGATCATAGTGCATGCAGGCTCTGCCTAGTGTGTGGTCAGATAGTCGTGTGTGATATGTCCCATATATTTATTTATATATTTGTAATAATAAACAGGCTATGTATGACTTTTGGTCATATTATTCTGGCTGACTAATACTCGTATATCTTTTTCCCATTTAATTTATTTAGCACGGATTTACTTCTATGATGTGGGTACTTATTCTTCCTTCATAAGTGCAGATCGGTAAGTGGATGAAGATCACAACTGTCTTGCTAATATTAATTTATGAAAATGTTACCGTTTTTTTGTAGGTATAGCATAATATTTAATTAGCCATTGTGTATTTTTGAAATCTTAAAAATAATGGATGTGTCAATCTTTAAAAAATATACGGTATAATACAAAATCTGTGATTTATGTGGCTCAGGAATAAAATATTATAAAAACAAGCACGTTGTTTTTTAAGAACTACTTACCTATTGATAACTAATATAATTTTTACATTACTTTAACTCCCCTTCTCCACACGAATCCCTTTGATTAATTACATACAACTCCATTTCTATTGTGAATTTACCAAGGATGTTATAGCCCGTGTTATAACCGTACGGTAGTACCTACTTACCTATACGAGTAACATCCTTGGTGGATTCACTTATACATAAATACTGGCAGTCCACATAACCCGCAGAGCGTTATTTATTTATTTTTACGTACGCTAGTTTCATTCACGCGCACGCACGACGACCAGAGAAATAAAAAATCCTCGCCATATTGCGGAATTTCAATGGAACTAATTTTATAAGGGAAATTGTTGCCATAGTCGTAAAAATAAACACGTGGCGCCCCCAGAGCAGGCTTTAAAAATAACGCTAGGTGAGAAAGAAACGCATGATAAGGCAAGCTAGCTATCTTTGTTCGGCATCACATTGAGCACTAGAAAAACTGAATCAATCATCTTATTTCACCAGTAAGTAACGCAGTAACGACATATTTTGCACATCAAAATGAGAAATAAAAGCGGACGTTCAAGTTTCGGTATTCTGTGGTCAAATAAGACTAGGTTGTATGGGCTTTGAACCCTTTGCCTTTCCCATAAAGGATAAAAAAACTTAATAAATAAAAATAAATTCTACTGGATGGAATTAATATTTTTGTTGTTCTTACTCAAACCCATCTGTTTTATCCATGTTCTTTATCGCTATTATTCTCGAGCGATAAAAAACTACATTATGCCTCAAATATTTCAAGTCCTACGGTGCTACAAGTGTTTGGTTTTTCAAGTAAGTTGATGGTTTTTGTACCTACTCAATAAGCTCAATCCTTAGAGAATAAATATACATAGAGCGCATCGCTCCGCTGCCTTTATGTCAAGCGTAAGCAAATTTTGGCAGTTTTTGTATGGGCGGCGAAATCAATAACATTTTTCTTTTTGGATTTGTTCCTCGAGTCATGTTTGCAACTTATCACTGCACATTTCAAAATGTTCTCCTATTAAATTTCTTATTTTCACCGGGAAAAATAATCAGCTCCGATAACCATTTGATACTAAACGAACGTGCTGAAGATATTCGGAATGTTCATATCCGTGCTTACGGTTCATACTCGATTAGGCGTAGGTACTCTATCCCTCCCAGAAATTGTTCTATTTATACTCTAAGGCTCAATCATATAGGTACGAGTATATACCAATAGAACTCTGATTTCAAAACGATTACTTACCTACAGAAAGCTTATACGAGACTGTCAGACATAATTACTTACGGCGACCCTGTAGCCTAGTTACTAGGTAGTACGCCTGCCTCCGAAGCACATAGTCGAGGTTTCGAATCTCGCCCAGGGCAAACATTCGTGTGATGTGCACTTGTGTTTGCTTGTGTGTTGTATATTTATGTATGTATATATATATTAACTATCTGACACTCATAGTAGGTAGGTACAGTACAGGCCATGCCACAGAATACCAAATAGCAGTGCCTACTTTGGTGTCAGTACTATTATATGTAGGTACGTGGTACTTAATTCCCCCGAATGGAAAGCTAATAAATTTTAAGTGAATCTAACACTAAGAATTTTGGAAACATTAAATCGCTACTTTTATTTCCCCCTTTTGTCTCTATCATTGTTTTCTTCCACTATTTAAACATTTCACCAAAGAAAACCTCCTTTTAGCTCCTTTGTTTGTTCATCTGCTCATTGGATAAAAACAAGAATTTATTAGTGTTATATATCAATCAAATATTCTTTATCTTTTGAATAAGCATGAATTGTTCATAAATCCATTTTAATTATGCTCATTAACCAATATTTTCCCTATATTTTTTATATAACTATTCAAGTGTCCAACAGTTGTAACCAATTGTCTCAATTTATATTAATTAAAAAACCATCATGATACTATTTATCCCTAAATAAATTACACAATAAAATCCAAAGAAATAAAAAATTATACTTACCCTGAAAATATTTACAGGTCCATCAAACAAAAAAGTCAAATAAATTTGCTTGTAAACTATGCAGTGAAAAACAATCAATTAAAAGACACTATGGCATAGGCACAGCCAAAGACTGCCGTTTACATGTCCAGAAACTAAATGGGATCAGAGGAGAGATAGATGAAGTAAAGGAAGCAATAGATTCAGATTCTGATGAAAATAACTCTTTGGACAACCATATTGTCCAATCATACCCAAAAGCCACTCAAGTAAAATCAAGCAAGTGGGCAGAGTATGTTGACAAAAATGAAGAGGAAGTTTCCTGTGGTGATTCAAAAGACACATCTAATTCGGAAAATATGTACTTAGATAACACAGAAGTGACTTTAGAAAACCCTAAAAAACGGAAAAATAATAACTTTAAGTGTCCAAAATTGGGTAAGCCTACTGTAGCTATTGATGTTATTAAGGAAGAAAGTTTAAGTTATCCAGATTCAGCAATGTTTTCCTATAATAATACAATTTCTAAACCATTAGATTGCAATAAAGGAAATAATAATGAAGTTTTGGAAAATTATATTCCAACACCAACTAGGAAATATCTTAGTGACCAAGTACCAATAGGAAAAGTCAGTGAATTGGTACCATCTACAGTAAACAGTAATTCAAAATGGGCCCAATTTGTTGATGATGAAATAAAAGAAGTTTTTGATGATGATAATTTGATTTTAAGTAATGAAGATTGTGAAGTACCTGATACTACACAGTCTGAAGAGAATTGTTTTGAAGATTCTTCAAATGTTCATTCAAATTCACAAGCATTGTTTGCTTTGTGTGATGAAAGTGAACTTGATAGTGTGTTAGACATCTGAAATTTAATTTTTAAAAAGATTGTAAATATAAAAAACACAAGACTTTTTTTGTTTTTATTATTAAAACCAATACACATATCATCACAATGGCAACAATTATATCACTTTAATAAACTCTACTGGAAAGCTAATGAACTACAGACATTTGAATATCATTCATATCCTAGTACATCTATACATCTACAATGAAACATTGATGGTTACATAATTCAAGTGTTGCACATACGACTTTTTACAGAACATACTATAATAATATCAATACACATTCAGTTAAAGCTAGAATTACATATTATATAGAATGTCAAAAATAGATGTGTTCACAGTAAAAGAAGGATAAACGTGAAATATCAGAAATTCTTTAACAAAATAATATGTCGTCTTACAAAATATTAAAGGCAGTGTTCCAAATTCATTGTAATAATAAGTTGATTTAATTCAATCAGAAGTAATCATTACAAAAAGCGATAGGCACAAGTGCTCGTCAAGCAATATTACTATAGAGTCGATTACAATAGGAAGCCCTACAAGATTCGATGCTTATTTTGCTTATTTCACTAGAGTCGTCAACTATTTGGAATCTATCGGTAGGTAAATCTCAGTCAAGTGTCCGATCCGAGCCCCGGAACGCTTGGCTTCGTCTCTTCATTACCGACTTATCTGAGTCGGCGTACTGTGTCGAGTCCAGATATTAATGATAGAATAGACTAGAATGTCACCATGTGCCGCCTTCGATGCAGCTCCCGAGCCCTGGCAAACCGTCGGCCGTATCCCCATCGCCAGGATCTGTCAACAATACCATATCAGTTATTTATTTTGGTACCATTTACAAACACTTGTTTTTCATTGTGATATTTATAATCACCTTTCACTGTAACCAACTGGTTCGCCCCTATACATATGGTCACCGTTGAATCGCCGACCTATTACTTCGTGACTGCTGGCTATAATAAATAAAAATATATTATAGAATCGAAACGTGGTTCATTATCATCAGAAATGTGATTAAATCGAGAAAATTATGCTACCAACAAATATTAAAATTTTGCCTTCACTTGATATGTCGAAATTAAAAAAACTCATCGACTATTTATTTTTGGTATTTTTTTTGGTTGGATGCTTATCGAGTAAGTAAATTCAACTTACTGGTAGGGTCAGAATGCGAGAAACGTCGGCATGATGCACCGCGGCAACTCAGCAACTGCTGTAACTGATTGTGGAAGAAATCTTTCTCTGCTGTAGTCAGATACTTCACTCGATTTTGAGTTTCAAATGGATCTGGAATAATATAATTTATTTTCATATTAATTAAGTAGAAATTTAGGTATTTGGTCAGGTTCAACATTTGAAAATCTTGTATTCAGTAAGCGATCTTTGTAAATTAGGTTTATCAATGGTTTTGGGTATTAGTATCTCGAATACGACTTTGAAATGTTTAATGCATTGTCCTGGAAATAGTTAATTTTAACTACATTTAGATGCATTATTAATAGCCAAATAATACGTGTCATGAAAAAGACGAACACCTCTTTTGCATAAAAAAACTGTTTTACAGGAAGGCACTAAGCGTGGTCAGACAAGTGGCAACTAAACTTACCTGTCCTTAAGTTGTAGTATGTAACGAGACCGGTAACGAATTCGCAGTACAGAATATTGTGGGTAGCGTTGATGGTCCTGACACAGTTGTAGGTGTTGTTTGAAGAACTCATGCAGAAGCAGAATGGTCCAGCAGTCCAAAGAGGAGCGGTACGCCAGTGCTCGTTGTCGTGACGGAAGCAGTTCATACGTTCTGACTCACATAGACGCTCTAGTTCCGCCTGAAAAAAAAATGTGAATGGGTGTGTAACTATGAATTCACACAATGAACGAAGCGCAACGGTCTTGAGATTGGTCAGGTAGAAAAGCAAGTAAAATATGAACTTATATTTTACAAACCTTCTTTTTAGCTTTCCTCATTTTCTTTCTCAGTCTTTGTTCTTTAAGTCTTCGACGCTCTTCTCTTGCTTTCTGAGCTGCTTCTATGTAAGCATGGCCTGGACCTCTTGTCTTCCTGTCAACCATAATAATATAATTTTGAAATAATAATAGAATTGCAATGTTAATTCCTGCATTCTTTTGTATCAGATAAAACAAATATCTAGTAAAAAATCTAACCTGCTTTCTTCACAGTAGCACACATGTTTATCTTCATTTTCAATTAGTAATGGATGCAATCTTCTTTCAAAAACATCAGCAGGTTTACCAAATATACCACTATTACTAGGTGATCCTCTATTAGGATTTTTTCTTTCGTAATCAGATGCATCAAGTCTTGTTGGACCTAGATTGGCATTTTCCTGTGTTGTGGCTTTAGAATATTTTACAGCGGTTGTGGAAGTGATCGGGATCGCTTCTGTACTTGTTTTAGCTGCAGATCCTTCTGTTAAAATAACCTTTTCAATTGCAGAACTGAAATAATTAACACTTTGAGAAAAATCTACTGAAGATACATTATCTGTAGGAATTTCGTCAGTTATGCGTTTTGGGTCGTCTGTTGATATTTCGTCTTCTCCCCTAGTTGTAGATTGTGGTGTACTTTTATCTTGTTCTTCTTGGTCGTAATAATGGCCTTCGGTTATAATAGTTGTAACTTGAGGTTTTGGTAATTCTTCTGAAATATCTACTGGTTTTACTTCCTCTTCAGTAACATTGAAAATACTTTGTACTGTAGACTCAGTCGTTGAGTCATTTTTAAGTTGTACATCGAATATATCGTCTTTGGTATTAGCATGTATTGTTGGCATAATATATTCGTTAGATTGTCTGAACCTTTTGTCAAATATTGTCATATTTTTATGCTTCGGTTTCAATCTGTTATTTCTATTCTTTCTTAAATGTTCCTTAGTACTGTTATGTTCAATGGCTATGGATTTATTCTGTAAATGGTTATTTATGTGTATTGGGTGTAGCATATGTGGCTCCATTACGGGTTTAGCAGTTTTCAAATGACGTTTTATTTCTTTTAAATCCTCCAGTTTAGTTCTTAATTGTCTTATTTGGTCTTCTAAACTTAATCTGTTTGTGTGCCATGCTTTCAAATCATTGTAAATAACTTGCGAGCAATTAACTTGCCCATCTTTATCAATTTTACATTCTAATGTTGATTCATTGTCATTAGTTAGTGCATCGTCTCTGTGTTTATGTTTGCTATGAGTAGAGTGCTGTGCTCTACGCTTTATTCTTCTATGCTCTATTTTATCTTTGGTACGTTCATAAAGTTCGAGAAATGCTTCTGTCTCCTTTATTAGTTTATCTATCTTTTCACTGGCATCATTATTTTCTATTTCATTTATTGGTTCGTTTTTAAAACTTAAATGTCCAATACTCGGATTTTCTTTTAGTATATTTTCTACAGTATTAGGTTCATATACGTCATTCTCTATAGACCTGCGATTTCTGGTGAAGTTACTTTTTGGAACATCAGCTGGTCGCCTTGCTATAGTTCCATCAGTTTCAAGTCTCGTATAAACAAGTCCGCTTGGTGTAAAGCAGGCGCATTTCTTTGTACTCATTTTTGGTTGGGGTACAATGATGTCGGGCTGCAAAATAAAATATGGCATACTTTACTGCACATAAAAATACAGGAATCACGTTCAATTAATCTTTATTCGCAATTTATCAAATTAAAAAAAAAAATTTTGGACCAGTGCTGCCAGTGACCGATATAGTCAAAAGTAACAGGAGAGAACTATTTTTTTTATATCAAAAAACCAGCTAGATAATAATGTACCACCGGAATGAACAATTGATTTACAGGCGTGAAATTATCCGACTTACTGTAAAAAAGATATATTTTCACGCAAACAGTAAAGTTTAATTTATTTTACTTAAAAAACTACTTTTACGCTGTAATGTAGCAAATACAAATAAGTTTAAAAATGAGCAAAAGTAACGTTTTGAGTCGTGTAACGCGGAAGTAACGCAAAGGACTAAAAATAAAGTAATTGTTATCAACTAACCTTCTGGCAAGTTATGCGCCGCAGGTCCCGCCGCCGCTGCCACCCTAAGCTTTGGCTAGGTATTTAGATACCTATTGTTTTAATATCTTACTGACCTCATATTTGCATTTGTGTCTACGCCATCTGCCGTTCACTAGAACACATTTCCATTTGCGGCCTCCAGAACATGGAGCTCGGAGTTCAGCTTTGGAACACTCCGCTGCAATTCGCGCTGCTTTTCCGTTAACCATAACTTCGGCTACTTCTGTAAAATTCAATTCAATATGTATGTTAAGCACAATAACGGATAAACTCAAGTAGTGATCAAATAAATATTGCTTATTTAAAAATTGTTCATACAATTTTCATAAACCAGATACTTACGTTCACTTTTACTATCTGACAGATTAAAATAGTTAGGCTGATTGACGCCTGTATCCACAACATCTAAGACCTTTTCCAGACTAGCTTCTAACAATGGATTATGGCTTTCATTAGTAATCAAGGGCTCTGATGATTTTGCAACTTCGCTTGTGCCAGTTTCCGGACTTTCCTGTAATATAAAAATTTAAATTTATGCATTGTCATCCATGTCTCCAGCCATATAGTCTTATTGCTTATGGAAGAGGTTCCAAAATTACACTTGTTCTCACTGTAGTATTTTATAAAACAAATCAAAATACTCGTAAATATTACACTTATGTCATCATCATCGTCATCGTCTTCTAGAAAGTCATCGTCTTCATCTTCTCCGTCTTCGTCGACGTCTGCGCTCTCTGACGACGCTTCAGGATGCGCAGTCGTAAAACGCTCGCTGCTCATAGCCCTGCTGTATTTCAAAGCAGCTGCCGCGTGTGTGTCACGACGACCAGAGCTGAAATCAAGATCCGCAGTAGGGTTCTATCATTGAAGTACTACAACAGCTTATAACAGTCCACTACTTGGTCTAGAGGTATTTCCCATGGTATAGTAATGTACTTCTTCGCGGGTTCTTCTCCACACCAGCAGCGGACACATTGCGCGAACCTGCCAGTTATGTTCAAACTGATATCATATCGCATCGCCTCTTTTAGATTGTTTGATCTTTTTTTTTATTGCTTAGACTTGTACATTCGTTTGAGACGAGAGTTGGTGGTTGAGTAAAGCTTTTTAACTTCTGAAATGACGGAGCCTATAATGAATAAAATAATTTCGAATTTTAATGTGCCGGGTATTTTAAAGTCCACTCGCTTGGTGGAGTGCAGCGTTGGAAATCATCTTAGGTGCTCTGACATCTGGTCCAACTAATGTTTAGGACTTGGCTTCGAGGTCTTTTCTTTTCAACCTTCCCCATCACCATCAGATATAAAAGATTACCTTACCTTTCAACTAGGAAAGTGTCAGGCCATTGCGCAGCAGCTTGTCTCCGTCTCCGCGGCTGCAGCAGTGGCAACAGAGACCGCCCATCCATGTGCGCTGGCGGCTCCACACCACCCATGTCCAGGAATGTTGGAGCCAAATCGATGTTCAACACGATATCGTCAACGCTAGAGCAAAAATAGTACGTGCTTCATCAAATAAATAGACTGTTTCAGTAAATGCTGAGGATACGAAATACGGTTTTCAAGATTTTTTAACTCATTTTGCGTTAGTAAATTATATTATTATACTGGCTGGGCTGGTATACTAAAAATTACGCTCTCATCAAACGAGTAAGCAGCGATCATGTCTTATAGAAGCACTTATTAAAACCCCTTACTGTCTAACACTTAAAATTCGTGGAATAAACTTCTATCTATTTTACAATTAGGAAGTTTTGCTATAAATAATCTACAATTTTTAAATCAGAGCGAAAAACTAAAAACGAAGTCGATTAGACAAGTAAGTACTCGGAAATGTGCCAAGTAAAAAAGCCCGGATTGGCAAAGAAGGTTTGAAATCCTGTCTTTACGAGTATAAGGAACTTTATTTTGTTTTACTCGCATTCCTGCCTTTGATTGCATCGGCCAGCGCTGGCGTCGCGTTACCGCGGCGTCGTCTTCGCATCGACGCTGATGCTCGAAACGCTAGTGTGGGGGGGTTCTAACTTACACGGTGCCAGGTTCAACTCCAGGGCCCCGCACCAAGAACGGCACCCTGATGTCGAATTCAAAAGGGAAGCTCTTCCCTTTGACCAGCCCGAACTGTCCCAAATGGTAGCCGTGGTCAGACGTGTACACCAGATACGTATTCTCAAGCTCCCCTAGTGCCTTCAGCTCTTGATATACTCGTTCAACGGCCTGAAAAAAAAATTCATTGACTCATTCATAAAGTCACGCCTCTTTTCCAGTGGGAGAGACCACTTCATACTTCTTTCGTTTCATCCACATTCATTGATCTCATAATACATGCCCATCGGTCGGTACTCCTGACCTGACCTTTTGTCAGAACGATTTGATCGCCTTGGTCTTCCCCTTCCAACATTTCCTTCCACTATCCCCTTGTAAATTCGTTTCGTCAACTGTCTTTACTAATTTTCTCCACGTGACCAGTTACTCATACTACTTTCTTAAACCTCGTCGCACCTTCTTTCACACAACATTTTTCCATTATCAAAATGTGTCAGGAAAGTATATTGAACGAAGTCAATAGACAGCTTTATTTAGAGCAATCTTACAGTAGATATAACTTCGAAAAGAGAAAAGCTATGCGGCTTGGTGGCAATGACAAAATAAAATAAATACAAACAGAAAATACCTGAAATACATTAACTTAAAATAAATAAGTAACTAGTAACAATACCATCTTTTAAACTTGTATTTTTGTTATAAGTTGTAAGAAAAGACTGCTATAAGTTTCAATTTACTTAATAAATACTTAGTTTGTAAATAGAGACGAAATTGAAGCTTTAAGAGCTGGGCTATGAATAAAATTACAATCTAATCTAAATTCCAATGCAAACCAACATAAAGGAGGATAACCTAAGATATGGGTTTACTTGAAAATTATTATAGTGAAACTTAAATTCGCTCAATTAATTTGTTCGTTCTTCGTTATGCGGCCGCGACCTTGGTGCTTAAAAATAAACAAAACAATCTGCTTGATAATTTAACACAGATTTATTTGCTTTTTTTCCTGACTCGTATAAAATGTAAAAAGGCATATATGTGCAGTAAAGAGCACGCTAAGCTGAACACATTAGATTTTGCAACATTATTTTGTGTCCGTGGAGTAAGGGAGACACATTGCGCATTTTCAGTGTAGGTCCTTGCACTGTAAAATGTGTTTATATTCTGATTTAACCAGTCGGTTGTTTCCTTATAAATACAAAAATTTCTGGGAGCGAGTTGTTTCTTTTCTTTTAATGACGTTTATAAGACTCGAAGTAGCGCGCGCGCGTTGATGTCTCTTGTATGAAAATTATTACATGTATCATGTATCTCTTCCTTAATCATTATAAGTTGCTTACGTTGATGTATTTTGTATAAAATTTACATTATTTCCCTACTTGTCTGTTCAAAACGGTTCCAGGCGATTTTGAATTAACTTTTACGGTATTCTAAACCTAAATATCGAGTTGTAAATATTTATAGGTACGTCATCATCATCATTCCAGCCTGTAGACGTCCACTGCTGGACAAAGGCCTCCCTAAAGATCTCCACAACTATCGGTAATATGTTGCCCGCATTCAGTGGCTTCCCGCGACCCTCTTCAGATCATCAGTCCATGTACCCTAGAGGTGTACGAGTTCTTTTAAAATTGTAATTCTGTATAACGTGTTTTGGTCGTTGCAACACGGTTTCCTACCATATCAACACTTTGCAAGGTCTGCAGTCGCTTGGTCATCAGCAAGTCGGTGAACTGTCGGTGTATGGGCTTCATCTTCTCCGTGACGCGCAGAATCCACTGCTTGTCTGGATTTGGCGCCATGTCATACGTGGGAGTACTGGAAGGATGAGAAGGGACAACAGTTAGAGCATTTAGCAAAAAGTAAAATAAATTACTACTACTGTTTCCTCGATGATTTTTGCAATCTCCTCGGCCGAGCCTACCCTGAGATTAGTGTGAGCAGGGCTTAAGCGGCTATTACAATTCGATGCGTTCATTCTAGGTCCCGTTTGAATTTCATTTCTGTGTTACTTTTGCGCTTAGAACTTAAGTTACTGCTAATATGTAGGGACGTGTAATACGAACTAAGTATGTATGTTGTTTGACCGCACATTCAACCTTTTTAAAAATTTCTTTAAGATACCTTACTTAGAGTTTGTATGAACAAACAAAAAGGTAAAAAAGACCAGAAGCAACGATGCGGCACTGAAGTACAAAAAGAAATATTGAGATAGTAGGTAGTTAGAAAGCTGGGTAATTTGTTTCATTAGCAGTTTGGGGGCAGGTTGTAATGGGCAACACCTGCTGCCGTGTTACTCGGCGAGAGCGCGAGACGAGGGTCAGAGGAGATTTATCGGCCCCACCGCCCGCGCCGTGGTTACAGCCGTAATTATTTGGCACATTTCGGCAAAATGAGCAGTATTTGAAAAACTTATCTCGTAATTTACTACATTGTTTCTCGAGGATTGTTCAATTATTTTTCTGTGGGTGAAAGGCTTGTCGCATGATCAAAATTAAGCCTGATCTATTTTACATGAGAAATTTGATAAAAATCAGTTGATTCTTTATTGATTTAGAAAATTTTCAAAATTATACCTACTGCACCTGGTATTTTCCTACTCCGTGGCGTACGAGCTCTACATCATCAAAATTTGATATTGACCCTTATCTTGTTAGTTAGTATAGGATATTATAGGCAGCAGGTAGGCATTTTCTAAGTAACAAAATTAAATGGCGAACGTATTCTGCCGGGTAGAATGCGATTGCAAACCGACAAATTCCAGTCAGCTGACTGTATAATATCCGACTTACAGGTTAATGGGGTATTTTTAAAAGTGCCGTTTTGCACTTTGATAGTTTTAATACCAACTTCCTCACCATTCTGTAAATTTATCTCCAGTATCCAGTGCCTGATGAACGATCGGTGCCGATACGCAGGCTTCGTCCCTCGCATAAATTAAACGAACAGGTCCGGACTAGGGGGTACCGGACTATACTACATCGTGAAATTTACTACACAGTGGTTTATCCGCAACATAGTGGTAGTACTCATGAAATTGATATTATTCTATTTATTTTAATTGACCTATGCTTGTGTCGAAAAAGTACGATGAATCAAGCTTCACCGGACTTTCATGAAATTGAACAACAATAGAACTTGTCATACTAGTGGCTGGCCATGTGACTGAAGTACGAGTATAATAATGAAAAGTTGAAAATTATTTTTGTAATTTTTACCTGTTTCTTTATTTTCATGAGTACTACTCAGTAGTAGTGTTGCAGATAAACATCATCATCATCATCTCAGCCGAAAGACGTCCACTGCTGGACAAAGGCCTCCCCCAAGGATCTCCACAATGATGCGGATAAACAACCAATAACATTTCACAGTGTATAACAACAGAGTACGCGGAGTGCGGACTATAACTTTCTTCTTTTTTTATATAGAATACTCATCATTGGCCTTTTTCGTCTTGTCAGACGTTTTAAACAGCGTCAATTTATGCTTCGACGACACCGGCGTTCGTGGCTAAACAAGCCAATACGAGAGCGGCAGAGACGACCGCATTTTGGGCACTTATGTTGCGAGAATACTACAGAATACTACAGAAAAAAATAATGTTAAAGAAATTAATATGGTGGACATTTTATATTAATGGTATAAAAAAGTAACATGTCGACGAGTTATGAAATTTTTAAGTGCTATGTGGAATAGTTTTGGGGAAATTAATAGCGGAGTAAATCACATTATAATGATGGAAAATAGAATAAGAAGGACCCCGAACTTAAGTATCTAAATAGTCTTCCCTAAAATTATTATTACCTAAAGGGGAAAGATGTCTCTACATGCCTACCTACTAGAACGTGTATTTATAATGAAATTAATAAATATCATCAATTATTTCAAAAAAAATATATATATATATATATTATTATTCAATTATTTCTACCTATTTAAGTTAAACACTTGCATGGGCGGATGGACGAAGTTTTGGATCCAGCGCGTAGTTGCTAATCAGCAACTATAATCTGAGATGGGATGTTCTGAAATAGCAGTCTCAACATCGTAATTGCACGCTACGACTCACTTAATCCGCCCCTGCCGTCGGTCGGGTTAATTGTCGGCACATGAAAGCTTTGCCGATCGCAAATAAACGAAGATTTACATCCAGGACCAGGTGGAGATACCTACCTCTTGTTGATAATAATAGTTTATTGAATTTATCGAATAAGCAAGGATAAACATTACCTACCAATTACCGATTTAAATTTAAACAGTAAAGGTTATTTATAAGAGGTAAGTATAAGATTTGGTGAAAAGATGAGAAGAACAGTAAATTTGAAGATCAGTTAATTTAAATTACTTTAATCGTGGATCTTAAAAATTCTGTCACTCAAAGTGTTTTCTTGTTTGTGAATATAATTATTTATACTTTCACAATCCAAAAATTACATACCTACAAATGGTTACCACAGAAGCAATTCTGTTCACTATATGCGGAATAAGAATCTTGTAAATTGATGATGACCTTAAAAACAGGCCAAAGCTTAAAAACAAAAGCAAAATTTTCTCCCTCAGTATGCTCCGAGGCAAGCCGCTAGTTTTATAATAAAACGCATTTCGCATGCATTATTCCGCGACATGGCGGCGCCGCATCGGCGAAGCATCGAACCAGTAACCGATCGCTTAATATTCCTCCACTAATTGTGTGGTCCTCTTGGGCAGGCCAGCACACCCATAAAAAATATGCGATACAAACACTAATGGACCTAAATGGACTTATAGGTCGGTATTAGTCGTCTCATCATTCGGGCTGTTAAATAAATTTTCTCACAGAAAATCATGATTTCACTCCACCGCTGAATGAATAATAATAGTCTTTTATATCATACCTATTAAAGATTTTTTATTACTCGTCCATTCACTGCAGAGTAATTTATCTTTCCCAGAAATCCTATCAATGCAGCTTCTTGAAAATAATATTATAATATTATCTATATAAATAAAAATGAATTGCTGTTCGTTAGTCTGCTTAAAACTCGAGAACGGCTGAACCGATTTGGCTTATTTTGGTCTTAAAATATTCATGAAAGTCCAGGGAAGGTTTAAAAGGTAAGAAAAAAAAACAACGCGGGCATATAGCCGCGGGCGGACAGCTAGTAAAAAATATTATTTTCAAGAGGCCTGGTATAAAAATGTCTACAAATAAATTCCTACAATATGGTCATGTTTATTAAGGGAACAAAATGATTCCCATTTAGTTATATGTCATGAAACTCAAGTGTTTTCACTCCAGCATGTAGTTCGTAATATAGGAAAGAAAATGTGTCGAATTTCCTAAAAAATTCAGCAGAAAAAAATCTCTCGTCTGCGCAGGTCTTAAGAGCTAGGTTTAATTCTTCGTTGGTGTCAAACAAAAGGATTTGTCGATATATTTAGTTCGGTACCGCACTCGATAGGACAATGAATATTAAACAGAGGCATCAGACGGCTGAGCACAATTGAACTAGGCTCATGCAATTCAATATCAGCACGTCGGTTCCAGCTCGACTCTCAGCTGCATCTGGTAAAATACATTTGATGGCAGATTCTCCTTCCAAATACCAACGACTGAATTGATTACTGGTCCGCCCGTGGCTACGCCCGCGTTGTTTTTTAATTTTTCCGTGCTTCTCGTAGGAATGAAATATTTTCCCGCTATAAAAACTATCTAAGATGTTGACCGGGGATATAAGGTACCATGCAAAATTTTATTCAAATCACGGTAATGAAATTTTCATACCTCTAAATAAGAGAAAAAAATAATACAATAGCACAAAACAACGCCGCACGCCACCGCTATGCGTAATTTGTGGAAATAGAAACAGAAAGATTTTAGAAATATGAAAGTTTAAGCAAGTGATATATATTCAGGGTGCAATCAGCTGATGAGCCAGTAGACGCGTCGCCTGAGTAGCCTTCATCTCGACACCAGTTTTTACTGCCTACAGCCTACGTGATCCATTTGTAGTATTTACCAAACGTAGGCCGATTGCTGTTATATTATTCTGCACGTACATCATCCGCACCGTTTTGTAGCCTATTTTGGGATAAGGTATTTTAAGCATCCAGCCAGGACTATGGGTTAGCTACGACGAACTTAAAAGTTTACATAACGATTATTTAATTATACCTAATTAGTGTAAGATACTTACAATAAAATATTACATCATCTAGGTACTTAATTACAAAGTGTTCGTCACTTCACTAAATACATCATACCACACCAATAATTTGGTTATCAGTTGAGTACCTATTATAAAATTCGCCACATCAGTAGGTACAGAATTCAACTAGTAGGTTAGTATACGACTATGTAGGTTTAAGGGTGTTTTTTTTATTCGTGTATTAAAAAACTGCGATTTGTCTGTATGTAATTTATACGTAGAGTCAAGAAATAGACAGTAACCTTTACTGTCACTGAAAGCAATCCTCCACCCGCCTGATTAAATGGTGAAGTCCCAAAAAAATAAATTGGACCGATCCCCAAGACCTACGATTTGGTGAGGGTCGCGAAAAGCCACTGAATGTGGACAGCGCAGGACCGATAGTTGAGAAGATCTTTAGGGCAGGCCTTTTACCAGCAGTGGAACGTCTTTCGGCTGAAATAATGATGATCATGAAAGAAATCATACCACGACACACTATATAGCACAAACAAAAACATGAAACAAAAACATGAATCAACTTCGAGGAACGACCTACCTAGGCAGCAATTCAGGCCGCTACGCCGCCGACGGGAGGCATGCGAGTCAGCCTGAAAAACCACAAGTGATCTCACGAAAATACATGGGTCCGAGCTTTTGAAAACTCTACGTGGTTTTGCTCGAATCAAAGTCAAATAAATTAATTTGATGACAAAGTTATGTAGGAGTAGGAAGTTATGTAGTACTTGGAAGCATACTTTAGGTATGTATATCATCCAGGCGATATATCTACCAATCCCATTAATATTATTCTTCCTAAATGCAATATAAGATCTTTGTCCTGCCCTCGTCCCATTATTTGGGGTCGGGTCTACTCACTCTTCTATGCAATTATGATCTATCCTGGATTGTCTCTTCAGGTAAATGGGCTTCCAAGAGGTCCCTTTGTATTTTAGACCACCAGGTTAATGACTGGTGGCCTAAATGCAATATAAGATAAGCAGAAATTTTAAAACTTATAAATGATTCCTTTACCGAAAATGTCTAAGTTTACTTACATTGAAAATAATATTATAGACATAAACACAATTAAAACGTAGCAAATATTGAAACTCATAGCAGTACCTTAAGCCCAACCTACATTTATTTGCTTACTCTCAAGTTTGGAAGTAACTTTTTGGCTTTCTCTGCGTGGGGCCCCAAAAGCCGGTCAGCTCCTTAAATATTTAAAGAGGCGCAAGATGGCCGCTGCCGCGAAATGCCGCGGCAATTAGTGTTTTTGTTGGAATATTTAGGGACGAGCCATTTTTCTCACGGGCTGGTAAAAGATTTCAACATAATAAACGCTTTCTCATGTTCTCCATAAATTGTTTAAATCGTCTAGCTTAATTATTATCTGAGGAAGATTCAGTTCTGATTTTTATTCATTAGTACTAACGCATTTAAACTTTTATCCAAATGGAGTCGTTTTCCCACTATTTATTTCAAGAACAAAAGCCTCTACTTCGGAGGCTTTAATGGAAATTTAATAGAACGAAAAAAGAACATAACATCGCTTTCAGAACATCATTAATTCACGAATAGCGAGCTCAATGACCCGTCGTCGTCGTCGTCCTAATTGAATAGATTTTAATACAATAAAAATATAGTCAACCTGCCTACCTGCCTGACCTCTCCCACTAACTACTTAATACAGGGTCTTAAAATATAGTATTTCGCAAATTACAATGATATAAATGTCTCACTACTTTATAAACACAAAATTATCGATGTTTGTATTTAGAGTAATTTTTGGTTGTTTTGTAGTTTGGTTGGTAGTAATAGGTAGTCACTGGAACAATAAATAGGCTACTTATTACATCGATATTATTTCCATTGGGAGAGAACGAAAACAATGCAGACATAGGCACGGCACAGTGTTTGTTTTCTTTAGAAAACAGATTTCGCAATTTTGGGTCAAACTTAGTGTTATTGAAAATAATATCCGGTAGTTTCAGAAAAACTACTAAATATAGAGTTGAACTTTATCGATTAGGAGAATGACCTTAGGGCTGAAAGGGAGGCAAGTGAAAAAACGATGGGTATAATGATAATAGTTGGTACCATAGCGTAGGCACGGGTAGAAATCCGTTAAGGTTAAAGGTTACCATACATTTATTCATTTTGTGTCGGTGAATTCGGTGATATCGGTAGATTAACAGGGTATAAGGCGAGAGTGTATTTATTATCTCTACATACATAGAAAGAATGCGTTCCTATTCTATATTACCCATGTATTTACCTAAACGAGTAAGTGTTTTACATAAAGAGACAGGATACATTTGCACACGTAGCAAATAGAAACAGCAAATAAGGTGTTATTTCTTCCAGGTTGCCAATCGTTATTGGTTAACTACAAAATAATTCCATCATCCATATTATTATGCGATCACCAAATCACGTTTTCAAAACACCATTCTTCCTTAATGTTGAACAA
Source organism: Teleiodes luculella (assembly GCA_948473455.1). NCBI lineage: Eukaryota > Metazoa > Arthropoda > Insecta > Lepidoptera > Gelechiidae > Teleiodes > Teleiodes luculella. The sequence continues at coordinate 10,016,981 of OX419585.1, forward strand.
TAAATAGAAAACAGTCACACTTTTCATGAGATAGCATGAATAACATTTACCGTACACTTTTATCACAGTTTAGTCATCTGCTAATTACTTTAGCAATTAGTAAGTACTCTGGAAATGCTACAAATTTTCCAACCGACCTAATGTAGCTTTTAGTGGTGTTTTTATAGCATATCTTGATCTTGTTTTAGTAAAACTTGATTTTAATGTCATGAACTACTAAGCTTAGATTCTGTCGACTAGACCTATTCATCCGGCATTCAGAGTAGGCTCAATTCTTTCGTAGGGGATTATATTATATCATGCTGATAACGAGCAGTAAATGTGTGACATATTTCGTTTATGCGGTAATAGACGCACTCAAACGTCCTAAAACTAACATTCCGTTTTGTGCTGTTGAAAAAAGTACTATAAACTTATTCAACAAAAGTACTCATTTACTTTACTACTATTCTATATATAAAATAAAACTGTAAAGGTCGAAAACCTGTACATAGAAAAAAATGCTAAAACCGAGTCAGGAGGATGTAAGAAGTGATATACAACTTATCCAGATTTTTTACAAATTTTTGTTTCTCTGTTTATCTGTTTGTTTGTTTATATGGGCTAATCTCCGAAACTGGTTGACCGATTTGAATGAAATTTTGTATGGTGGTACCTTATATTCCCGGTCAACATCTTAGATAGTTTTTACCGCGGGAAAATACGGAAAACTGCACGAAAAAGAAAAAAAACAACGTGGGCGTAGCCGCGAGGGCGGATAGCTAATTTCAAATAATTGAAAACGTGTATTTGCCAGTAATTCTTGTACTCACTGATGAGTGGTGACATTGAAGAACAGATGCGAGAACTGCGGGGCGGAGTCTTCGGGGCCGTGGGGGGCGGGGAATGACATCACCAGCAGCACTGGCTTCCTGGAGAAACGCCTTTTGGAAGCCCTCAGGAATGCGATCGAGTCGTTGGCTATCAGGTCCGGATAATAATCCTGTGAAGACAGCATGCTACTATTAATACGGCCTATAAAAACGTTCTGCTGGACTAAGGCTTCAGGAGTTTTGCAGTCCCATTAACAGCCCGTATTATGAGCATACAATAAATCAGGGACGACGCGAGCCCGGTGCGGGTCGGTCGATTTTATACACAGCATTCGAATTTCTTCGCAAGTGTAAGCAGGTTTCCTCACGCTGCTGTTTTCCTTCAATGTATTCGAAAATTGAAAAGACATTGGTACGAGCCGTGGTTTGAACCCGCGAACTTCCAAATGGAAGTGAACAGTTCTAACATAGATAATGTATTCACTTTGGTATAGGCTTGAAGTGCTTTCCAAAGTTACTGAATCATGAATCTAAGGACAATCAGTTGATCCATGTAATTTACTAACCTTACTATAATCGTCGCCATGTTTAATCCTCTTCCCGTTCATGTTGACGCTGTAGTTGTAGTACTTAGAGTTCATGATGAGCCCCCCCCACTCGCGCCACCCGGGGGGGATGTACGACCCGTTGTACTTGTTCAAGTACTTGCCGAAGTATCCTGAGGACAAAGGAAATACAAATTATATCTTTGAACTCAATATAGATTGAAAAAAAAAAACCAAACGTTCTTCCACACGGTTGATTGCTTGCTTGATATCATCATCATCTATTCAGCCGAAAGACATCCATTGCTAGATAAAGGCCTCTTCTAAAAACGTCCACGATGATCGGTCCTGTGCTGCCCGCAGATATATTGTGGCTATATGACAACACAAAAGCAAATCTACAATATCAGTCAGTATGTTATATTTTATCATTAAAAATACTCGAAGACTGCCTAGCCACAAAACAAGGAAAAAAATCTGTCCTGGGGGCGCCAAATGTTTCTGATAACAATTGCTATTATAAAATTAGTTACATTGAATTTCCGCAATATTATATTTATATTTCTGGTCAGGCTTTCTTGATACTACAATATTCAAAGATGTTAAAATGTTAAAGGGATAAAAGAGGGAAAATATCCTCTACATCTTTTTCTCATGAATGTGTGTATGCGGCAGTAAAAACGAAATATCCTTCTTTATAAAGTCGTAAATGTCGTAATCCTTAAGAAACCCCCCTCCATATCCTGTTATAACCGCATAAACTTTGCAAAGTTTCATCGAGTATGCATTATTCCGCCAACATATCCTCTCCGCCTCACGTCCACTAAAAAGTTCCCAAACTTTCAGGGACTTTTTCTTTGTGTTTTTGATATAACGATAAAGGTAAACAATATTTTTATCCGTGGTTTTATTAAATAAATCCAGTAACTACAGTTCAGTTAAAGTGTATGGTAAAGTAAAATTCTAGAAATCAGTTCTTACGATAAGAGTTAAGACATTTTAACTCATCAATCTTTCTAGTCCAGCAACTCAAAAAGCGAAAAAAGTCTCCATTTTTTTAAATCCAAAACGTGAATGAATATATATATACTAAGGCTTCAAAATAATCTTCTTCAGCAATATCCCCAGAATCATTGTGTTTAAATTGAAAAGCGACAAATGCGACCGACAGGAACTTGGGGCTGAGTTTCAAAATGTTCCCGACGTGTAGAGAAGGAAGATTACTTGCGAAGTAGTTCTGAACACATGGGAAACGAAAATCTATGCTACTGATAGTTTCAAAAAGTTTGTATTAACTTACATTTTGTTTTGTACCTTTTTTTCAATCACAAAAAGCAATACTTTTATAATTGTACTTTTTTAAATTAATCCTCTAAGAAATACCATCTTCCAGATAAATATACAAAGTAACTTTTTACAATAACTACGATGATTGAAAAAACTGTAGTCTACGTCGTAGCATTTTGCTACGCGCGCTACGCCGTAGTCAATTGATGATTGTAAAAAGTTATTTCACTACCTAGTTATAGAAAACAAATTATCTCTAAGCTTTAAAGACGATTTTACTTCGAAAAGCATTTCGGTAAGCCAAGTAAATATACCGTTATATATATGAAATGGTGAGCCATTGTTCCCAAGACAATAGTTTCCGAGTTTTAATTTAGGCTCGCAGTCGGTAAACAAAATCCTGGTTTTAATTTCGCGACGGGTGTCAGCCGATGAACTGAAGACGATATCGCTGTGTGCGACAAGTCTTAAGAATTAAGTTGAACTTAGATTTATAATTGCTTTTTTTGTGATTCAGATTTAAATAGAGTCCAATTCTTAGTATAAGCACTTTGTAAAACGCTTTCGCTCGCAGTTCCAGTTTTAGAAGATCTTTTGCTACTGAGTACTAAAAGCAAGTTTAGTAAGTACTGTACTACCAAAGATCACTAGTTAAAAATTAATAATTACTTATGTTCTTACCAGTTATGGTGAATAAAGTTGAACTAATAAGTGTTATAAACTAATTTGCATCGTTAGGCTCAGTTAATGACTGTTGGTGATAAAACTAGGGTTTCCAGAGTTTCAACTAATAAGTTATTTTAATAAAATAACGATTACTTTTTTATCATAACACAAGAACCTATAATTTTACATTGTAACCTTTAAAATCAGATTTAAAATACTTATTATTATTCAACATACAAAAGCTTGTGTTATAAACCACATTCTGTCCAGGAAACAACAGACAAAAGGGAAATGTAAACTCAAAGCGAATTTCCCTATGCGACATCAGTCCTCCTCCTTTACTTTAATGTCCAAATAGATTAAAAGAGCATTTGCGGGATCTTTTTTTGCTACGCCTAAGGCAAGAACTTTTTGTCCATCAGTCTGTTAATGATGTTTACGATCAGACTTCTGTTTATTAGTCTGTTAATGACATAATCAAGGACGTTAGAAATGATTAATATACATATTGGACATAGTATCTAGTATTATTATGAAAGATTCAAAACAGGGCGATTTCATGGTTATTTTGTTCTCAAAAATAATAAATTAAAGGACTATAGTTATTTTAAAACTGAACCATAAAAGCGACAGTATTATTTATTTTATAATTTTATGAAAAATATATTTCAGGACTATTCAAATAATAAAATAAAGATTGTTGTATTATGACAGTGACCGCTATAGTTTATTTCATAAATAATTATGTAGAAAGACATTTTCTGATACATCTATCTACAGTGAATCATAATCATAAGCTAGAAGAACGCGAAAAATACCTTTGATATTTTTATCTGCTTTGCTATTACATACAAAACATCGGCTTATATCTAAACCTTTCTTTAAAATTCATATTGATTGGGGAAAGTTATCGGCGTCATTCGTTTAACTTTATTTTTTACCTCTTCTCGTTGTTCTCGATATAAAAGCACAGATGATTCTTTGATGTCTTATTGTCGTTCTTAAAACCTATAACTCCAGTAATTAGCTTATAAATAAGAGCCGATAAGACAGATAGATTCTCGGAACTAATTCAGAGCGCCCGTTGGACCTATAAGCCTCAATTCCTGGGAGTAATTACGAGGTTTCCCAATGCACACATTACTGCTATCTAATCAGAGACAGGCGTCTATTACTGGTTATCAGCTATCAGCTGTCAAGTGTAAGCTCAGTGGCCAGTCATAAGATAACTAGTCGACATCTTATTTGTGTGTGAATAAATTGATTGTGTAAAGAGAGAAAATAAACCGGATTGACGGGGGTATTGCCCGACCTAAGGATAGAACAGCAGATAGAACTCTGTGGTGTATTTCAAGGTTCTATAAATAACTAGTCCAGATAGATAGGCAAATCTCATTGAAGTGAACCAAACGTTATAGATTTCACGGCGAGAATTCTTATTAGACAGTTTCGACCAAAAGTCTGTCGGAAACCTAGGTTCCTTACTTGAATTATTTAATTTCGTTCTCAAACATAGCCATCAATTTCGTGAGCGCTTAGTTCAGTAACATTTTAATAAATGCCAGCCAAAAATTTCTGGCAATATCTGTCAGGAGTGAGAAACTTTAGGTCATAAGTTGGGGACAGACTATTTATCGCGTTTCATTAAAGTGACGCAGGTCGCATCCCTTTACCGCAAGGGACAAGCATATTAACCAACCGTTAGTTATGTTACGAAGATCCAATTGAATTAATTTAAATTAAATCTAATATTTATATGACAATGAAGGCTACGAAAATATGCTAACTATTTATATGATTTCTTTGATTCAGCAATGGCTTCGGTACCTATATTAAAAAGACTAGGTCTGGAGTTCATATTTTTTCATACTTAAAACCAAATTGATAGAATAGTGGACTAGATATTACTGTTCTTCAGGTATTAGTAAATTTATGTACTAGAACTAAACCCTAAGATAAGACGTTGCTGAGAATAACGCCTGTTTCATAGGCGCTAAGACCTGTAATGTATACACGCGTGAACTCCATTTCATGTGTCGCCAACCTCAATCTACAAGTGAAATGACACTGACTGCCCGGTTGCTAACCACTGGATATTTGCATTCTGGTACCTAGCGAAAATAGATACCCGAGCTCTAGCGAAATTTGCTGCATTGCAAAGTCGATGGTCAAACGACTTAATTTAAATAATATTATCTCGGATATTTAATTCCTTTCCTTTGATAGATTTTTTAATAGTAGAGTCGTAAATCTGTTGAATAGTGATTTTAGACATAAAATATCTACGAGCCAAATTCAATAAAAATAAATTATCATCATAATACAAAACAAGTTTTCTGACTTCACTAAATGTTTTAGAAATATTCAGTTCTGTTTTTAGCGCAGTAAAAACCACGTCGCAGTCGTGTTGTCATGTCTGGGGCGAGTTTAGATTATCTGCTGAAGTTTAGAGGGCCCGCCAAGTTAACGGCATTGCATAACCCGATAGTGCGCACGCGATCATATTATAAGGTTAGTAAACCAAACCTGTAGACAAAGGTGTATTATAAAATCATGCTACTTTCCTAAAAAGGTATCAAGAGCGGCAGCCAATATTTTGACTAATACTTTTTCAGTTGCGAAGAAATTCAATGGTTGTGTGTGTGAAGTTGACCAATCCGAATTGGGTTAGCGTGGTTGACTAGTTCTATTCACCCTGATTTCAGGGTAGGTTCGATCGAGCCCCCCCGCTTGAAAGTCACACTTTATTCTTCACTAAGAAAAATAAATGGATATGATTAAATCAGAAAATTACGCAGATTTAAATAACACATTTAAAATACGGTTCACCCTTCAAGTTGTCACTCGGCGCGAGCTGAGTTGGGAAAAGTTCCCATTGAGAACGAACAACACAGTTTCTTCATTACTCCGTTGTCATTCACAATACTTGTGAATAGGGTTGCTTGCTCCTTGAAACTACATCATAATCATTTCCTTGTCTGTGGCAATAAAATGCAGACCACATCGTACCAAAAAAAACATGATATCAAACTAAATAATCTTTTATTTCACACTGTGTGTAGAAATAAATCTTTAAGTTACATTACTTATAAGTTTTAATATTACATTCTATTCTATAAGAGAGCGTCGGTGGCCAGGTGGCTCCCGTTGACTTCCATTCGGAAGTTCGCGGGATCGAACCTTGGCACGTACCAATGTGTTTTCAATTTCCGAATTTATATGTACGTTTAAATTCGACGCTCTTGCGGGAAAGGAAAACATCATGAGGAAACGGGAAACCTGCACACGCTTGCGAAGTAATTCAAGGGTTTTGTGTGAAGTTGACCAACCGGCACTGGGCCAGCGTGGTCGACTAAGGCCTATTTACCTTGATTCCAGGTGACATATATGAGCTGTTAATGATGATGATGATGATGATGATTTTCTTCTATAAACTTAATAGTATGGGGTCACCAAATGGCGGCGGACCGCCGACCAATTTTGTGCGGACCGCGAGATCACAGCAATTTGTACTACCTACAGATTACGTAATTCAATAAAAATGTATCCCCTGCAATTTAATTAAATAAAGATAATTCTTTGTTGACGTCATTTCGAAAACGGCGCGCCGGCCAGGCTAAGTAATGAGCTAGGTAACAAGCGAGAAAGAATTCGCGGATTGATCATCCACCGCGATGATTGATTTCCAAGAAAACACAGTTTTAAAACACAAAATGCCGAAGTGTCCAGTGAAGAGTTCTGGATAAAATTTGTGTGTGGTAATAAATGCCCAGAACTACAAAAATTAGCTTTTAAACTGCTTACTTTGTTTGGGTCAACATACATTTGTGAAGCAGCATTTTCGAAGATGAACTTAAAAATAAATTTCGATCTCGACTTACTGAAGAACATCTCCAGGATTTAATGTCAATAGCTGGCACCAATTTTACTCCGAACTTCAAACAGATAGTACGCAACAAAAAATATCATTTCTCTCATTGTTATGTAAAAAAATACCTTAATAATTTTCGTAATTACATTTGTTTATAAAAAAAAATATATATAAAATGTTGTGCGGACCGCGATGGTCATTTCATTTCTTAAAACGGATCCCGAGCGAAATTAATTGCTGACCCCTATCACATAGTGTATGAGGCTGCGGCAGTCCAATGCTGGACACAACGCGCGGTTTGGTAGTTAGGGTGTAAACAATCATTGGTACTTCCATAGTATAAACTTAACTTTTACAAAAGAATTCTTATAGCGCACCAGAAAATTAAAAATCTAATCAAAATTTTTATTGTTTTTGTTGTGTGGTGTGACCCGCTTCACCTTGGCTCAGCAGTATCCTTATTATTTTTGTATAAGAACAGTAATAAACTGGTTCATTATGAATTAGGTTCTGCCAATATATAACTTTTAATAGGTATTCATTCCAATCAAAATTTCAAACGTTTATTATATGCTTAGAAGTTCACAAAAAGGCCTTCTAATTTTTGGAGAACCTTTTTGTGTAATTTTTCGTTATATTAGTGGTGCAGTAACTCATACGTCATATAAGTACCGGGAATGCTGTTTTTTTGTTGACTTGTTTGAGCCCGCCATTGATTGCCGCCACATTGCAAAATTTTCGGCTTTATTCAAGTCCGTGAAGCTTGCAGTGGTACAGTAGGCAGCACATGCGGCACTGGACATGCTTACCTTGAGAGCGCCGTTATACCGTAGCAGTAGAAGCGAATTTCGTAGTGCGAGTGTCCAGCCGCAGGTGCTGCTTACTATACATTTTCGACAGATCCATTAAAAATTAAAAATATATATATTTTAGTTTCATGCATCAAAGTGGTTTAGTTCTTTAAGTAGACAGACAGCCCTGGAGGTAACGAGATCGCCTGAGGGAGACGAGGAGATCGTGAGCGCCGTCTCCGAGCGTTGTCAGTAATTATGCGGTTTAGTGAGGTATACCTGGAGTATTCTCCAACTACCCTCAATTTGCAGTATATTTTTAGACCACAATAGAAATCAGTAACTTTACAATACAAAATATTCTTTAATAACCCCAAAATAAAAAGCACATACCAAAAATTACAGTAGGTAGGTAGGTACATAAATAAAGTAGAGTCAACTGGCGGCCTTATTGTTGAATAGCAATTTTTACCAGGCAACCTATTAACAAATAACAAACAAATAAAACAGTCCAAACTAACAAATCTATGGACTCAGTCAGAAAGTAAACAATTTTTTTTTTTAATTCTTTTAGTCTTGGCGCTTTCAATAATTTTAAAAAACGAAAGGTAATTCCATACAAAGACTAATTATGATACAAAGCTGACTAGAGTGAATAAAAAACTTCGTCGTCCGATCGATCGGACAAACACTTTGGACCACGTGGCATAAGGAGTTAAAATATAGATGGTAAAATGCAGAAATAATCTCGGCTGGCCGAACAAAAGGCTTGCATCACATAATAAATAATAGCTTGCACTCAGACCTAAGTCATGTCAGGAAACCTTATTTCCACACAAATACCACAACGACGATATAATATAAAGTTTATTTAGGTAAAGTTTATTTATTTATAAATCGTTTACCTGCTTAGGCTACGACGAAAAAAACACACATAATTCCGATTCACGATTGACTAAAACTGAACAAATAAATGAAAATGTATAGTTTCCAGTCAAGATTCTTGACCTTTGAACTTTTACCCTAATAAGAAAGGTCATCTAGTATCTATTTATATCCAAAAAGAGCACGCAAAGCCTTTGTAATCCCATTTATTAGGTCTTGTTAACTTATCAATTCCAATATATTTGTTTATTTTATAGACATACCTACTACGAGTTACATGTCTAAGTTTTTATTTATTTTAAGATAAGAGAACTTGCCTATAGAATTTCCACATAAATCACGCACACATTATGTTCACATGCGTAATATTTTCTAAAAGAAAGCCGTATTGTTGTGCTCCACATATGAATATAATAAATAGCTATTTTTTTCTTTTATAACTAAATACATTCGAGAAATATTATCATCATTAGAAAGGAATCATTATATTTAAGTAGGTACATAATAAGCCGTTTGGCTCTAAGCTCATTGATTCTATAAATAATCTATCTTCTTCTTCTATACTATAATAAAACTGAAGAATCGGCGTGTCTGTACATTGATTTGATTTTCATAACACTGATTTTAGGTGATAGGGAACACAAAAATAAGTATATTTAATTTGTATATTTACCTACATTCATTAAGTAGGTATTTTTGAAAAACCTATTTTGAATCGGACTATTTTAAAATATTCAGTCCTTATAAACAGTTTCCATATAACCAATCACAATACAGGTCGTAAATATTAATTATAAGGCCTGTATCAATACTCGTAGTTACAACCATTATTTCGATCGCCATTCATCATTTCAACGCGTGTCGGCCACTAATTTACGGCCTCGGACTATAATAATGATTATAATAGATTTTAATGGCACGCAACAGTGGATACCTATAAAGTCACCCGGTATTGTTGTCGTTGAATTATGTTCTCGATTTATATTCAATAAATTAAGTACTTACTGAGCTTACTTTTACGTAAACAAGTAAGTCGCGAGAGCTTGAGATATTAACCAATAGTATCGATTTGATTTTTATCAGATTCTAAGGCGGTTGACTTAAAGATATTTTTTATAACTGACTTCAAAAAAAGGAGGTTCTCAATTCTATACGTATTATGTAATATCGTTGAAACTACAATATAAGTATATTATATATAATGATGAACAAATATACAAAATTTGGAATTATGAATATGAAAAAAATAATGAAAAATGCATTCATTTATCAAACATGTAAGTACAACCTCAGCCACCTTACAGTAAAGTATGTATGTATGTTTGTCCGCACACATCTCTGAAACTACTATAAATCGGATTTATGTCATTCTTTTCTTTCTTTATGTTAATTAATTTATCACATAGATTAAATATAATAATATCTATTTATTTGCAGTCAACATGCTTTATAAAAAAGCTTTCGTGACTTCGATCGTATCACAGCAACGGCGACTATTTCTAGCCGCTATGTTTCAACAATCGATCACCATTCACAACCCAACAGCCTGTTATCAGGCCATCTCCACTCATTGACAAACAGTATGAATGAAGCTTACCAACACGGCATGTGACGACCACGCACGCGCGTGCGCAATAGGGCCTGTTCACATCGAGATGCGAGATGACGGCGGCTGATGAAGGTTTGCACTGGATGGACTATGGACAGCCAAATTTTTAAACTGGCCAGTAAAGAACGTTTAACTGACCTAAGTGATGTGATTCTGAAGTTAAGAAATAGATTCTACTAGTAACATAGCCTAACTGCCACCTTGTTGTAAGTATATCAACTCTCTGGATACCAAAGCAGGCTGGAAGAAAGAATTAAATACTAGCCTAGCCTGTATTGTACACCTAGATATTTTTGTTTATATTAAGTAAAATTTACAGTTATACTGAATAAATAAAAATAGCTTTGGTTTTTTCCACAAATAGTGTGCTGGTTGCTCATGATATTTTTATGGGTACCTAAGTATCGGTGCTGACTATTTTCAATTTACTCTTTCCGAATAAGTATATTTTTATTATCCCTAACAACTCTTGACGCGAATTTCCTAATTATTAGCAAAAACTCAAAAGCTCTTAGTATTGCTAGCTTTTTGAACCATTTGAGCATACTCAGTCCACTCGTATGTTTTTATAACGAAAATATAGCGTAGGTAAGTTAATTCTTTTAACTGCAACTTCTCTTCGCTTCTGTGTGCCTAAAGCCTAGCCATTCCGCCGCACGCGCCATGCCCATTGCCCACGCGCATCGCCAAGACGCACCGGAAGTGAGGCCCGATTTGTCTGACCGCTACTGGACAGATATTTGGACTGTGTGATTAACTTCAAGCGGAATACCTATGTACCTATGTACTATTGTAACAACACTAACTAAAAAAACAACCACGGTCAGTCGAAGAAGTGGCGATTATGGCTACATTTGTCGCAGAACTGACTTGTAGCTGGCGAGTTCTACTGAGTAACAAAATAATGCCTCTCGGCATTTTTATATCTAAAAAGACACGCTCTTTTCTCTAACGGGGTGAGCAGAGCTTAAGTAAGCTCACAGGGCGCCTACACGAAAACCACCTTCAGCAGGGTGTTTGGGTTAAGATTCGGTACGCGTCTAAAATAAGATACACCGATCTTTGTGTTTCGTAGTGCATCTAGTGAATGCCTGCGATGGGAGACCGGTCCAGACAGGTTGCCGGCCTATTGCCTGCCTACGCGGTGACTAAACCCGAATCCCAAAGTCTCCTTTTAATCAGGCAGAGACTGAAAAGCAGCACATGTGCTGAGTCTCTGACCTTTTCTTTCTGTACTTTCAATGTGTCCTACATATCCTATGTTTTTTTACCTACTTTAAGGGTGAATGAAGTTTCTTTTTTTTCTACGATCCCAAATGGAAAGACATGGCTGATCCTATTATAATGCTGGGATCAATGATATGCGGAAAGCAGCTGGTGGTAGTAAGGGGGTGTGCCGAAGATCGGCCCAAGTGCCTTTGAAGAAGCTGATAACCAGCTGTAGGCTATTATTATAGGCTAATATTTATGAATATAGCTTGCCTTTCTTTACTTACGCCACAACAGGTGTCGCGAGCCAATCTTATTGTGGGCGGAGGCGCGGCTATCGTTGAATTATTAAACCTCTTCGACGCCGACGTCACATATACCATAGTAACTTTTAACACTTATAAACAATGGTGATTAAATGTCGCTTTAAGAATTAATTTTGGTCAATTATTCGTTACGTAACGGTAGAGTGCTTTTGTCTCAAAACATTATTTTCAAATTTATATGTTAGTGTATCAAAATTAATGTACCAAAGCTTAATGTAGTATGGCTTATGTACAACTCGGTCACATAGATAAAGAACAAGCCTGACCGAAAGGGGCTCGAATGCGTTAACATCTTTTATATTTTTACAAGAAAATTTTGATCCACTTCCCGATTTCCGATTGAGCTGAAATTTTGCATGCATGTGTAAATCTGATGACAATGCAATATTTTTATGACATGGAGCTGATCTGATGATGGAGCTGGAAGGTGACCATAGGAACTCCATAATTAAACGACGCAAACCCATCGAGTTTGGGCTCATTTGATTTGTCTTGACGAGCGCTTTGATACTATATATATATATGGTAACCAGGGTCTGATGTACATAATAACTATAATTATCACAGATCCAATTTTATAAATGAAAGCACGTTACATTGTGATCACAAGAGGAAAAATGTGATAAATGTTCTTAATTATAACATCACAATGTAACACGCTTTTGTTTATAAAATTGGATCTGTGATAAATAGTGATAATTATTATTATTATGTACAATATGGAATTATTCTGTCGTAGACGACGAAGCTTAATTATAGTTAAAGGTTACAATAAACTTGTAAATTAGTGTTATATTTCTTATTAGAGTTAATTTATTTTCAACTTTTTAGTTAATTTTAATAATAAAAATACATTTAAAAAGCTTTTTTTTTCTTTAATTTTATTTCAGTTCATTTTTCAAAAGATGAAATAGTAAATTTTGTTTAAAGAATTCACCAATCTCTGAGAATAAGTGATTCATACAATCTATATAAATAAATGGAACAAAATTTTCATCTTAAATTTTTTTGGTCTAAGCTAAGACAATAACAATAACAACCTGTTAGTTTTTAGGAATAGCGCGTGGGCGCTCGGTTCAAACGCCTAGATTATAAACAGACTATCAGTAAATGAGTCATAGATTTGCGCTCGCGCTATTCTCGTAACATGATCTTCACAACAACTGGAATTTTAATGCAGGTAGCCAGTTTATTACAGTTTCCAATAACAAGAAAGGATTTATATTGGAAAGGAACGTACAGATTTTATGGATTTAGCTCAAGCTCATAACTCAAGTTTCTTTTTGCTGCAAAGTTTGTGGCTTTAGCAATCATAAAGATGCAAAACGAAGAAACTTGTAGTTGTGTTATTGTTGTTGTTGATAGTTGTATGTAGTTAACGAAAATTATTAATTCCTTAACAGCCTATATACTTATGTCCCCACCTAGGAAGGTCTCGTCTCGAGCCTACCTTGAAGTATTTTACTTAAATATCCTGAAAAAGAGGCAAAAAAGAACCAACGTATTTTTTCTACTTTTAATTTTAAGACGCTGTGAAAGGCAGAACAAATCATTGTGTGTGTATGTTTGTATTGTAATGAATAAACTCAAAACTACTGAACTGATTTCAAAAATTCTTTCACCATTAGAAAGCTACATTCACCCCGAGTAACATAGGCTACCTTTTACCGCGGGAAAATGCCTCATTCCCACGGGAAAAACTGTTTACGTGGGCGGAGCCGCGGCGGAAAGCTAGTAAGTAATAAAGAAAAAGGCCTCCAATGTGACAAGGCTGTTCTACAAAGCCACAATAATTAGAAATATTAAGTGGCAGTCAGACGGAAAAAGTCCTCGTTGAGTGCAAGTCAACTGCCGCGGTTGAGTGTTGAGTGAACTCGAGTGTTGACGGTTCAATTACAACACAATGGCAGAAACTGGTCGATGCTCCGGCTGCGGTCAAGTGGCTGCCTTCATTCAGCTCCTTGGTAATCCACCGCAGAATCGATTTGAACGCAGTTAGTTCCTCGTAATTAGAAACTACAAATACTAAAAATGTCGTTTGGTGTGTATTAATGAGAAATCAACATGAACAACCGTATATATTTTTTTGTCTTACTGACGGACTACCGCTTATTTATTTTTGCTGCATCATCCGTACAGTAGAGCGTTTAGATATAAAATTAACTTATTTTTCCTCATTTTTTAAAGACAAAAATCCTCTCGAAAAATTAATATAATTAATAATAGAAAATAAATATAGAGGTTTATTAGAAAGTATGTTGCTTTATTGAAGTGTAAACTGTAACCAAATTAATAATTATATTAATGGTAAAAAAGATTCGAAAAAACTTAAAAGAAGCACGTATGATAATATTTTTTAAACTAAACTAAGGACACAAGCACAAAAACTGAAGGTTGAGTGTCTACCCACTTCGTAAAGTCGATGTACCGCTGTACTACAAAAAGCTGGTAAAAACATAACCTCTCAAGCACATGGTTGCGTGGGCGCACTTGCGGCGAGATTCATTCATAGATCCTCATTCTAAGCTCACCGTGAATGGAGTATCAATAAACGACTAATAGTCCACATTTACATACAATTTCCATAACATTACGCTTTTTATAGCGAAGGGCTTTAAACTCCCATTCACAAAAATGTTTGGGACGATAAGGCGATTGCTACTAAATTTATGGGCGTAATAGGAAAAACAAAGAAGAGAAAGCAAGATAAATGATGAATTTATACGAGTATAAACAAACATCAGGATTTATAAAAAGGCGCCCTCTACATTTAATTAGTTAAAAAAAATTCTAACACGCATTTTTCTAAATTCTAAAGAAAAAATAATTCCTTCTTAAAAGCTGGGCACACTTAATTCACTTCCACGTAATTTAATTTAAGTAAGTACCTACGTTTTTGTTAATAAACTGCAGGAAGACGTCTCGACTCTTGAGAAATTGACATTTCATTCCGCTCCTCGGAGTAGGGTAAACGAGACAGTGTTGACTCACCGAAATAATTTGACAGTCATCTCATCTGCTCCGTAGACAATATAAATTACTGTCTATCCGGTGTAAGGACTTAAACAGGACGTCCAGAACCATATTTTTTAACCGAACAATTGGTGCAATTGGCGTGTCGGAAAATTACGACGAGAAATCTTCCCGACAGACGCAATTATGAAAAAGTAGAATTAGATTCAATTAGTGACCTCTATGCGGGATAAAATTTTAATAGACTCTTCCTTACAGATTTGTAATGCTCGTTCCGAAGGGGATACGAATTGGGACAAATTAATTTTGTAATTATTCTTTATATTATTACAAATTTAAATCAAATTCACAAAAGATAGAAACATTGCTCTGTCTTCAGCGCTTTTCTAAGGAGTTAATTAGATTTGAAAATGGAGTGATTGATTGATTTTTGTTGCTACGAGTATTAAAATACGAACAAATCAGTTGACAGGAATTAGTTAAAACATCAACAAATATCGGTGTAAAAAGTTATCGGTTTCCTACACTGCTCGCAAAGTACTGCATTAGGTGTTTAATTATCATGTTGTATATTTTAATAAAGGCTAAGTGTCTGTAAGGACAAAGGGTATTAAGGGAATCTGACGCAGCGCTCCGCTCTGGTAACTGTCGACAATTAATATTAACGCAAGTTCATGGACGACCGAGTCTTTATAAAAAATCTCAATAAAAAACGTTATCTATTACGTGGGAAGACAAGACAGGTATGTTATTACCAGCTCACTTTTCATTTGAAGTGCTTCATGGGGAATGCAAATGTAATCTGACACCTCATTATCGAGAAAAATTTCTCTCATGCCCAAATAGGGCCCCATTAACCTCTCTCGTTTTCTACCTACTTATTTGACCTATGTGGTCGCCCACGGCCCACGGGCGGCGAAGGGCCAATCACTGGAGCATTCGCCCCACGCGCCTATTGCGAAACAACATGGAAACAACACAGTTAGTAAACACTGCTTGTTTCTTAACTTCTTGTGTGTGTGTGTGTGCCCACTTATCTGTGTTTACGGTTAATTTAATTTATTAGCTTAGCTAGGCTCTGTCATAAACCCCACTTGCATGATTGAGGAAACGGCTTAATTATATGCCTTCTGGGTGAACCTACGTGAAGTAATTAGCAACCAGCAATCATAAAATCCGTGCTTGGTTTGAATAAACTGTAATGTTACTATCTAAGAATGAACAACGAAGTTAAATGTGATAGAGTTCACAATTTATTAAAAATGTTCGTTAAAGTGGAGCTTGTGTACAAAAATTATTTCAAGGTTTCAAAGTCGGTTTTTTATTACGATTTTTTTTTGTTATTTTTACGGTTTATTGATATTGTTTCAAGATCAAAAGAAAGTGACTAGAAAACAATAAAAAAATGGCAAAATGCAGCAATTATGCATAGAAAATTAAATAATAATAATAATAATAAACTTTAAAAAGGAAAAAAGAGGAAAAGTATAGAGGCAATTAGATTAGTTTTTCTTCCATCTTTATTATCTAATCAAATTCTTTTGAAAATGAGTTCAGTTTCCGCGATAATTAATAGCCCCTCTGTTTCTTTAAGTACCCACAGCAGGTCGTGAGTCGTGACGCAAAGTGTCTCTCCGTGTAGTTTGCCCACTAACGTGCGACTTGGCGAGTGCATCGCTAAAAGCTTCAAAACAGACATACGTACTCATACATTTTGCAGCAAGTACGTGGCGTCGTGCTAAGTGAATGGAAGTTGTTGTTGTTACCTAAATTTGTATGCCGTGGGTAAGAGGAATCAAGCACAAAATATCAGCGTACCTATTCTTATACTTTACTTAAAACAATAATAAACAGAACTTGTTTAGATAAAAGACCCACGTCTCTAAAACAGTCTACGCCAATCTACTAAATTGTATAGGTAATACATTGCTTTTTAAATGGGTCAATAAATTATTTATGTGATAAATAATATGTGGGGTACCTCACACAGCCATCTGACCCCAAACTAGGCAGAGCCTGATAGACATACATATATACAACAACCAGACACAAGGCAAATAAGTACTCATCACACGAATGTTTGCCCTGGGATTCAAACCCGCGACCCTGTGCTTTGTAAGCAGGCAAGGCAATAAACCTACCACGGGTACCAGGTTTTCGTTACGGGGAGGGTTTCATGAAAATAAAACGACTAGAAGTACATAGAAATAACCCTCATAATAATTTAAGAAACATTTAAAAGATGTAAAAAATTAATAGTTAGTCAGAATAGTCAGTAATCAATCAGATATGCTGCACGCCTGTGATAAAAAACCTTTTTTACCGTACCTCATTCCTGTGGAGCTTAAAGTGAAGGTAGCTAGGTAAGACTCTTGTGTAAGTTTTGTGATAGAGGAAGGTATTCTACTTTATATATGAATAAAGTAAATGTAGCAAACGCAAGTTGCAGACAGGAGCAGTGTATGTATACATAGATAGAGGCTATGTAAAAGACTGAGAGAGATTATTCTAACTTTACTTTGTAGTAAATTATGGTTGTACAAAAGGAGGTACTCGCATAAGCATCTCGTTAGTAGCATAATATTAAATGCTTGTAACTTTACTCGTAAATGTACTTTATGTTAGAATAAAAAAACTACATTTAACTTTAAAATTTGATGCAGAGTATATAATCATAGAAATAATAGGGCCATCTAAAATATTTTTTTATATGACTAATTTTGATCGGTCAGTGTGGAGAAGTAATTTGATATTTATTTTTTCTGAAAGTTTTTTAGTACTGTACATAGAGTGCACTGGATGGGCATTGCCAATGGCATTGCCTAAAGTATTTTTATTACACTAACACCTCTGATAAATTGTTACTAACCACTATAACCATTGACTAACAAATCTTTGAAATTTATTCAGAAACTAGCGACCCGCCCCGGCTCTGCGCGGGAAAATGGTTATTGTGGGTTATCCTTAAGTATATTATGCATGTATTATACACATAAACCTTCCTCTTGAATCACTCTATCTATTAAAAAAACCGCATCAAAATCCGTTGCGTAGTTGTAAAGATTTAAGCATACATAGGGACATAGGGACAGAGAAAGCGACTTTGTTGTATACTATGTAGGTTAGGTACGTCTTTTTCTGTATTTATTAGCTAGTTTGCAGACAGGTGTGGCGTTAACATTGACAGACCGCATCACCTCAGCAACATGGTAACTCACACTGCGCCTGCGACCGCAACTGGGCCGACAATAATAGCCACAGTATACTCTACACCCAGACAACGCTAGTAGACCTGCAGACTGGAACTGACTCTAAGTGTGTAAACCACGGATCATTGTGTGTTTACTAGCTTTTCGCACCGCCCGCGGCTTAGCCCGCGTTAGCAGGTTTTCCCGTGGGAAAGAAGTATTTTCCCGCAGTAACAAGTAGCTTATGTGTTATTATGATGTATAAGCTATATTATTGTAAAGTTTCACTAAAATCCAATCAGTAGTTCTTGCGTGAAAGAGTAACAAACATACTCACAAACTTTCGCGTTTATAAACGTGCAGGTGAACCAAACCTTAACAATTTTCTAGCAAATAAATGATTATGATTAGCAATAACTGAAAGGACGCAAAGTGGCCCAATCAACTTGCCAAAAGAAACTTTAATAAAAAGTTGACAGCTCTAGGTATACGTTTCCGGCCGTCTATTGAATCGCAGTTTCGGAAATGGTACGGACAGAATACTACAAAATTCACCCCTGCTCCTATGGAATACGAGCGCTCTCAAGGTCAACATGTCCAGCCGCATGTGCTGGCTACTGTACAAACTGTCCGATTCAGATACTATTTTGTATGGGAGCAATCAAATAATATATTTTTTTCTATCTTATGCGCCATAGGATCTTGTAAAAATATGTAAGAGAACATAAAATTAATTTTAATAATTTAAGTAGTCCTTGATTTAAGATTAGAAAACATATATTCTCCTGGCGTTGTTATCCTTGTAACACAAGATTTTTTCAATTAAGTGAAAATGTTACTAGGACCGACGATCTGGTAAGGGTCGCGGGAAGCCGCTGGATGCGGGCAGCGCGGGACCGATCGTTGTGGAGATCTTTGGGGGAGGCCTTTGTCCAGCAGTGGACGTCTACTGGCTGAAATGATGATGATGATGTTACTAGGAAACCTCAAAAAAATAATTACCTAGTGAATATCAAGGACTTAGGTACCTTTCAATTTCTTGTGCTCTGATACTGCTCCGATTAGGTTACATAACAAAAGATAAATAAGGCTGAACAATTGTAACTCAATACAGCCTTTTAGCAGACACACAGACGCCCTCGGAGTACTAACATGCATTGTGCCTATTCTCAGCAGACAAGACGGCGCGCCTATTCGCCAACCGGTCGAGGTGATTTGTGCCTTGATAAGAAGAGTACAATAGTTTCTTGAATAACATTATTGCAGATTTATTTCTAACTAATAATCCTTACGGTTTTTGTCCTGAAATTGAATCAGACTGAAAAACCCTTATTTTTACGGACAAAGAAACCGCAAATATTTCTTTATATCTCATAAATATACCTATACCCATTAAGACCTTTTCTACCCGCATCCCATTGGATAGGTAACTATCGTAATAATAAGATACTAAGCTTATGCTAAGCTAAAGCCCTTTTGTAGTGCGCAAAAGATTCTGTAATTTCTACTACCTTATATTTCATAAATCTGTTTGCCTTTTGGCTACGAATAAATTCCTTTTTACTATACTAAAGTACATTATTTCAAAACTCTTATTTTCATAACTATTAAAAATCATAGCATTAAAATAAGTTTATATTTTCATCTGTTATCCTAAAACTTAAACTGCTATCGATAATTTAGTACCTACTACTTGGATGTCGCTATACAAAAAGTTCATATTCAACAAGATCTAACTCCTTCCATTACATAAAATCCGCAACACCTGAGATGTAACGCACATAAAATAAGAAACGGCGAGACGGAAAGGCGCGTACGCCAGTTTGTAACGTATTGTTCTACATACATTGTTGCTTAACAGGTTTGACAGGTTTTCCAATAAACTTTTTTTACAAATATTATACAACGCACAATGTAAGTATATCAAATAAATAGTCAATGGTATTTGAAATTTAAACGTTAAATAGAAAAAGAAGAACTGTAGCGAGAAATAAAAAACTATCTTTTGTTTGCTTCATTCCAGAGAAACTGAGGACTTCAAGTAATAAGTATCTCTTTAGTAACTTAATTATTTCACAAGTACAGATTTTCACAAGGAGACTAGTGAATCGATTAGTTTATTTTTTATTATGTCTTTAAAGTTTTAGCTACTTCCACGCTTGGGGCGCTTTTTCAAGCGACATACGCCCTCGATGGGGGTTCAATTTTATGAACTAGAATTTGAACCAATAAATAAATAAGTGGAAGCTATATTAGTCCGGTTCGCTCCAGTACTAAATGAAAAAATTCTATCTGTCATTCCTGTAAATGGCAACGACTCATACCGTTGGATTCGTCTTGGTGTCCTGTACGTGGAACTGTCGGTCGTCAAGTTCTAAAGTGGTGGAGGGAGGAGGGGAGGGGTAATCAAAGTTGGCGAATTTGTACTTTTGTTTTTACGCTGTAATTTGAAAACTAGTGGACCGATTTCTTTGTTACTGGTATTATTTGAAAGTGTATAATATTATCTAAAAGACGTTCTTATACATCGAATACGCCAATTCAGCGGTTACCGCGCAATAATACGAAACATTGAAAAAAGAAATTGTGTATAAATAATATCACAGATTACGCTAAATCTATAACGTTTTCGTGGAAACAATGTTTACTACTTTAATTCTAAAACAAATTACCTAATCAAAAAGGTAACAATAATGACTATATGATTTATGGTGCCTGAGCTAGAGCTAATTTACGAAACGTAGTCGTAGGATCACTATACTACGAGTACGCAAATATAAGTAAATGAATGAGAAGAGATGGGTAAGTAATCACCATATTACTTTAATTATATATTTCAAGCTTACATTTTTCAAATAATACCTTGAAAAAAGACTTTACGTCGAAATAAAGAAGATAATTTTTTTTTTGTTTTTCACTATTAGTAGTTTTGAATTTGCCTGTAGCATCTGACCCAAGGTACGTGACAAGATAAAACTTTTGTCAGGGGTAGATATTAGTAATACCTACCCATGATAAAAAAATAAAAGAAATCTACGTCGAAATAACCCGAGAAACATTTTTTTAGGTTTTCACTATAGTATTTTTGACTTTCCCTGTAGCATCTGACCCAAGGTACCTGACGAGATTAAACTTATGTCAGGTGATAGATTTTAGTAATCCCTTTCCATGATAAAAAATTAAATGAAATTTACGTCGAAATGACACGGAAAACAATGTTTTAGTTTTCACTATAGTTGTTTTAACTTTGCCTGTAGCACCTGACTCAAGGTACCTGACGGGATAAAACCTACATCAGAAGATAGATATCTGTAACACCTACCTATGATAAAGAAATAAAATAAATTTACGTCGAAATAACGCGGAAAACAATCTTTTAGCTTTTCACTATAGTAGTTTTGACTTTGCCTGTAGCACCTGACCCGAGGTACCTGACAGAATAAAAACTATGTCAGGGGATAGATATTGGTAATATCTAACCATGATAAAAAAATAAAAGAAATTTACGTCGAAATAACGCGGAAAACATTTTTTTAGTTTTCACTATAGTAGTTTTTAATTTGCCTGTAGCCCCTGGCCTAAGGTTTCTGACAGGATAAAAACTATGCCAGGGGATATATATTGGTAATATCTACCCATGATATAAAAATAAAAGAAATTTAAGTCGAAAAAAAATAAAAATAAAATAAAAAAATAATTATGTTTATTTTAGACAATTCCGTACATACAATTACATGTTAGTACAGTTTAATTTGTAACAATTAACGCGGAAAACAATTTTTTATTGCGTACTCGTAGTATATTGACCTGCGACTACGTTTAGTTGATTAACTCTAGCTCAGGCACCATAAATCCTATAGTAATTATTGTTACCTTTTTGATTAGGTAATTTGTTGTAGAATTAAAGTAAGCAACATTTTTATCACAAAAACTTTATAGATTTAGCGTAATCTGTGATATTATTTAAACACAATTATTTTTTATTATGTTTCGTATTATTACGCGGTAACCACTGCATTGACGTATTCGATGTATATGAACGTGTTGTAGATAATGTTATACCCGTTCAAATAATACTAATAATCAAGAAATCGGTCCACTAGTTTTCAAATTACAACGTAAAATCCAGCGATCTTTGATTACCCCCCCCTCATCCCTCCACCACTTTAGCACTTGACGACCGACAGTTTCACGTTCAGGACATCAAGACGAATCCAACGGTAGGAGTCGTTGCCATTTACAGGAGTGACAGATGAAACTCAAGTTCTAGAGCACTTTTGGTCTAAAATGAACCGGACTATATAGTAAACTTCAGAAAAATATGACTTTAGCCAAGACCGTAGTTAAGTTTTTCTGCCGCTGACCGTACAGAGCAGTAACAAACCGACCCAGTTAAGTTAGAGCCTCGCTCAAGCAGTTCTTGAGCAAATACCTGAGCTCGTAAATTAGACTTTGCTTGAGCTTCACAAGAACCCAAGTTAGATATTCTCGGTAATTTACATAAACTAGGATAACTAGGAATGAATTCTGATTTGTTGACTTCGATTTCAGAAACTAGGTATGATTTGTAACCGGATATTAATAGAACAGAATAAGGTATAGGTCTGGTAAAAAATATACTTGAAAAGATGCGAAACGATGTAGACATACTTTTTCGAATAAAACTTTTTTACTTTCACTTTGAAAAACCAACCGAAATTAAATTCGAAATATATTTGAAAGATATTCTTAGTACGTAATAAAATTGAATTAAATTAAAATTGTTATTCAGATCTTTTGTATAATTTTTCTTCCGATATAGCTCTAATCTTAGAGTATAAATAAAAAAAATTCTGGGGCTCTAATGTTCTCTAATTCATACAATGTTATAAATTCTGAAGAGGTAACTGGTATAAGGAACTACTTCATATTCTGTGCCGGTATGTTGCGTGGGCGCAGAGTAGCGCACGCGCCGAGCTGTCTAGCTAGCGATGCTAGTACTCGTTTCAGTGGTCTGCCGAGAAGCACAAGATTTTATCTTAAACATGTTTGTGATACACCTACCAATTTGACCAACTTATGCTGTCTAGTTCTCAAAGCAGCTATTCCTCAATCGATCTTGCAGACATTAAAATTTGTAAAATTTTGATTCACACTAAACTGTAACGAGGTACATTACATGCTACCTCGTTGCCTCTTTTTTTACTTCATTTCTCACCTCATTTACCATTTCCTTCTTAAAATTTGAATATTTAATTTTGGAATTCATTCAAAATCATCCGTCAATCATCCATCTTTCTTTATTCATTACTACTTTTACTCCTGACCACGACACGTGGCCTTTTCCCAAAAATGTAATTAATTTCAGAATATATTATTAGTATACGTGAATGTGAATCTTGTTATTTGTGCAACCTCAAACATCTTCATCTAAAACGTAGTTGCCCCGCAGGCTCGTTCAGGAGCTAGACGAGCCGCGGGTGTAACAAAACGGTATATTAAGTATGCAGAATTGGGCAACAAAAATTAAAAACTAGCCATCGACACGACAGAAGAAGAAAGTATGCAAAACAATTTAACAACTTAAAAACAGATTATTAAAATGAGAACGGAAGAAAAGAACACGAAAAAGAAAACGAAAATTATTTTTTTGGCCAGTATTTAAATGCTCACAAAAAAAAAGATTATAAATGCTTAACAAAAAATACATACCCTAACTAACCTAACCTAACCTAACATTTGTACAGTAAAACATTTTTTTTAAACATTATTTGAATAGAAGTACTAGAAATATTTTTAATAAGTATTTTCAATTCAAACAAACATACCACTATTGAACTAGGACACTTGTACCTTTTATCTGACCTACACGAACAGCCTATATAACATAGTAAAAAACATTTCAGCCCAATCCTATTCTGATCACACAATTCAATTTCGGTGGAAAATATTCCCTTTTGTAGCGAAATAAACTAATAGCTGCCTTTTAACAGTACCCAACGCTGGACTAACAATTTGCAACACGTTTGTTTTAAACCCGGTGAGTGCCGCTAACCGCAGCCAGACCTCACTTAATTAAGTATAACTTTATAAAGCACGGACTGTAACGTTAAGGGAGCCTTATTATGTGAACATTAAAATGGGTTCATTCAAAGCTTATGATAATACTAAATTTAAAAATTTAAAGCCCCCGCCACAAAACCATTACAACTAGAAATAATCTTCAAATGGTTGAAGATATTTTCTTGCATCAAAGCTAAGAACACTCTCGATTGTGAAAAAAAAAACTAAATCGAAATCGGCGCATCCGTTTAGGAGCTTTAGGAGCTACGATGCCACAGACAGACAGACACACACGTCAAACTTATAACACCCCTCTTTTTTGTCGGGGGTTAAAAACATATTTATCTTTCACAATGTTAACTTTTTTTTTGTCAACGTAAAGCCAAGTGTGGTTTTACTATTAAGTGATTATCAGAAACATCGTTTCTTAGAATTTAAATATTTCTTAAGTTACCTTGATTCAGCCCCTTGTACCAACTAAGTACCAACACATATATGTATATGAACTGGTAATGAAATACTCATGGTATATAGCAGAGAGATAGGTACACGACCTATCTATGAATATACCAAGGGTGCTCGCTCATGTGATCTGAACTTTAGCCGAAGCAGGAAATTTCTATTCATCATCATCATCATTGACAGGCAGCTCATATACGGCCCCACCTTTCAATAAATATTAGTTTATTTTATACCTCATTATAAGATACACAATACTTATACCATGATGTTTTATAATGCCAAGAGTTTAGGTCGTAAATACTGTAGTTTATTAGTATTTCGCAACGAGATTTCTGAAACAAACTTTCATACAATATGGCTACTGCGTTAGGGAACATGGCATAGTTTGCTCAACGTAAAACGTTTGCTTTGGAAATTCCATTTTGTTTGTTTATATAAAACCAACAGAATCCATCCTCCTCTTAAAATTTATTTTTAAAAAGGTAAACATTTTTCGCAGGGATCCTAGCTGTAGGTATACTAAACCATATAAACTAACAAAGCTAATCAGAATCGGATATCAGAATAATTTCGTTCATGATCAAGATGAAAAAGTATACCAATTACCTTTTTTTTTTAATTCATGTAAAGTTTCATCGTTCGTGACTCATATATGAGGCCTTTTTTTCTTAATATAAAGTAATTTTCGACTGTTCAAAGTAATCTCTGGCTGATCGCTTGGCGTGGACCTGCCTATTACAGAATACTTTTTGTGGTTTTCGTGTGATTTATGTCTTACAAATAAACAATTCACGCTCGAATCACAGCCAAGATCGAAAAAATTCACCACTTCTTAACAATCGCGAGCCCACGCGCCTCCACTTTCGTTCACCGGAAGACGCAATTGACCGATTACTTCTATGTTCAGTCGTATGGGCCGTGTGCCGTCTGGCCCTAGGGTCGTGGGCGAGGCGGAAAGGAAAGTGGATTTATGACCGCAGTTTGCTGCATAAATTTACAAGCGGAATGGAGTCTTTGAGCCCTAACAGCGGCTTGATAAATCGGGCGCGCGTGCTCTGTGGCGCAAAGGGCAAACGCACTGCTGCTATTGCATTGAGGGCCCGGTGCTTCTAACGGCATAGCAAATGTTTACGAATTTTAGATTAAACCTAGTCAATAGTAGTCTCTTCCAGGCAACCTTAGTTGTCATTATAGCAATAAGGCCGTCTTTTGGCTTTTTGTAATGTATCTCTATTTTGCTATATCTATAACATTTTTTAGGTGTCAATTAAATATTATTATTTGTATAATTGTGAATATCCGTCATTATTAAGTCTGACGGGAAAATCGTTGTACTCGAAAATATCTATTCCGTGCTCCTGTAATTTATCTGAAATTTGGAAGGTTATATGTATTTGTTTGCTATTCCTCACTTTTCCAGCTGAAGAGAGCTGAAAGTAAGTTATATTATAATAATGTTTTATGTATGTAATGTAGTAGTGTGTTTGTGTATGTAGTGTTCAATATATTTGTGTTATATACAGATAGTTCAAATACTAATTTAATATATCTCATAAATAAAAAACAGTTAATATTATGTAAAAATAATAAAGAAAGAGATATATAAAGAATATTTGTATTTTGTATTTGTAATGTATGAGAATAAAACTACAGTACAGTCACTGGAAATGTAGGTATTAAAACAAAAATGCGCAGCAGGTGTGGTGAATTTTACTGAGTTACCTAACCTAGTTTTTAATTCAACTCTACGGTTTGCACGCTTTTGAAAATAAAAATAGCTGTAGAGTTTTAGAGAGTTTTAGTCTCTTTATTTACAAAATACTTTTTAGCTGGTTGTTGGGGTTTTAACTGTAACATAATGTATAGTCTACTAGTGATGTATCTTGTTTTTGTATTTTCTTCATTTTAATTTGAGTTTTTCTTGTATTTTGCATGTACCTACGTATTCTATCTATTTTTTTTATAAACCAATCGTGTCGCTAGGCAAATTCCTTTGCGAATCACAGAGCACAGTCCACCGGATGGGCGAATCTGGGCAGATATTGCTCCCCAAATACCTACAAGGACAGCCCCATTACCGATATGCTTTGTGACAACATGATGCGTCCAAATGACCGCCGTCCGGCTGCCCACTCTGCGCCTACGCATATACTAACACATTTAACTATTGCTAGAATGCATGTCTTGGAGCCCTATTGATTTATAGAACAGATTTGCGAAGGATGTTAGGAGTTAGTGGTGAATACGATGATGAACGCGGAAGAATTTGGAACGTCGTTTGTTAGTGCTCCCACACAGCAATTTGGATTACATTACATGCATACTTACACATATAAATACATTCATACAGTCCCTCTTCTTTTCCAGCGGAAGCTAGAGACCACTTCCTTCCACTTGCCAGACTTTCGCTTCATTCTCATTTATTAATCTCATCAGGCATGCCTGTCGATTTAGAGTATTCCTGACCTGACCTTTTGGCAAATCGTCCCCGATTTGGTCGTGGACTGTCCGCTGCTTTGATCTTCGCCTTCCAACACGTTACAAACATTCCTAAAATTTTTTAAAAACCAGGAGTATTTTGTTATGAAGAGTGATTACTGTTCCGTTACTTCTTGCAGTGAAGAATGTAAGATAGTAACCCGCAGTGAGTTGAGTAGGGCTGCATACTGCATTCCTTGTTGCATCACCGCTGTCGGATAAGAGTGCAACGCTCCCCGTGCATGGGAGTCGAACTTGCACTCAGCAACAATAACCTGATCCAAAGTCAAAGCCAAACAAAATACAGCAAAGGGGCATTCGCTTGGTGAAAATGGGGGGGTTTCGAGTTCACCTTGTAGGTATGTTTGTTTATACAGTAAGTGAAAGTGACGTTTATATAGTAAGTGAAAGCATTACAGTCATGAAAACGGAAGAAAAGCGAAAATTTTACATGATTTTACGTCGGAAAAATCCACCGGGAAATTATTCAGAATCATGGTCTGATCTGAAACAGACAGGGTTTTTAGTGTTTGTCACTCATACCCTGTATAAGGAATAATATCCACTCCCCGACTAAGGCATAGGCCTAGAGTAGAATGTTAAGGTCTATCGTAATGGTACTGGAGTAATCTATAATATAAAAATGAATCGCAAAATGTGTTGTTAAGCGCATAACTCAGCAACGCCTGGATCAATTTAAACAATTCTTTTTTTGAATGTTTGTTGAAGTCCAAGGATGGTTTTTACAAAGATAAATTAAAAATAAACTCATTCCCACGGGAAAAATGTTTAACGCGGGCGGATCCGCGGGGCGGAAAGCTAGTGTAATATAAAGTAAATAATAATTCTCTTTGCTAAGTTGTGTTTTTCTTTCTACCACATTTCTTTTTAACCCCCGACCATGAACTAGTAACATAGTTACACTATTGTGACTATTTTGCTAAGTCCATGCCCCCGACGAAAAAGAGGGGTGTTATATGTTTGACGTGTGTGTCGCGGTCTGTCTTTCTGGCTGTGGCATCGTAGCTTCTACAATCGAGAGTGTTCTTAGTATGACTCAAGAAAATATCTTCAGCCATTTCAAGATTATCGGCTCTTTTCTAGTTGTTGAAAGGATCAAGTAACAGTTTTGTGGCGGGAGTTTTAAAATTTTCAATTCAATTACATAGTACACTTTACCACAACTTTTGACCAAGGAACGTCAGATTTATCGAATTCAACTCCAAGTACTAAATACTAATTAATGCACCTGTACGTTCGAATACCTATACATAATGTTAGCTAAAAGATACGAATATACATTCTCAGGTGTGGAGCGTGTCGAGTTACTGCACGAATGGTATAACAAAATACGTCACTCGTTGACAGCTTCATCTGTAGACACGGCGGCGGCGACCAGTATAAAGATAGCATAGACTACACACCGCCCGATACTCGCCACTCGTTGTGTAAGGAAGTTTAAACAAATAAAAAACATTATGCAACTGCGCTTGAGTACGTACATTTTGAGGTTTTATAAGAGAAATCATAAGATACACACTGCAAGCCTTTTTCGTAGCGCCGCCTCCGGTCGTTGTTGGTCGTCGTCGTAGTCTTCATTATGCTACGAATGCTACGCCGCCGTAGCAATTGTCTACGGGGTGCTACGCGATTCGATATATTGCTATTTTTTATAACTTATCTGTGTGGCACCTTCGCGACCAAATCTGTTCGTGGGATTGTTCAATAAAAACAGTAATAGGATCTGCGAATCATTGTGAGTAGAGTCACGTTCTGATAATACTCATAGTACAGTTAGCCGGCACATGTGGCTGGACACTCGCTTTTACTGCTACGGAATAATGGCGCTTTAAAGTTCAACATGTCTAGCCGCATGTGCTGGTTACTGTACTATTCCAATTCAATAAATGCAGCTTCATCTTAATTTCAAATTCTGATAATTAAGTGGGCATATGCCATTGCGATGCTTTTTTATTTGCGTGGTTAGTATTGCTACGGAGAGCACCTACATAGTTTTATTAGTAAGAGCTAATTAAAACACCATAAAGATACGATTTTAATATCACAATTTATGATAGTACTTTGTAGTCAGTTGCAAGTAATCTCGTAAAATACTTTGTAAAAGACATCAAAATGTACTTAAGCTACTTTAGTTTTACTAAACTTGTAGAAAATATGATCGCAAACGTCAGAATTCGATGGCAGAATATAATAAGGATACATTATATTTGTTTTAGTAAGTAAATATTTGAGGCTAAGGAACTGGGGTGGGTTGCTTCAAACAACTTGCTCGTGATAGGAAGCAAAACAAACGACTTGTCTGCTAACTGGGGAGGTGGTGCAGTCTACCGCAAGTTTGTCTAAATTTGACCATTCAATCGGTTTTCGTTATTTTGAAAATGATCAAGTTTCAAGTTTTTTTCTATGACAAAATTCACGTCGAATCTCGCTTTTGTGTTTAATTCGAAGGGATTCATATTTTCATCACAGTATTGAACTCCGCTTGCGCTTCGGAGGGCACGTGAAACTAACAGCGCGGTTTGTCATCCCTCGATTTGATTTGATTTGATCTTAAATGAAACTTCACCCCAGTCAGCCACTGGGAAGTGGGTGGAATTATCCTTACAAGATTTATAATAAACGTTTATATAAATATAAGAAGATAAATATAGAACAAAAAGTAAGTAGCTAGGATATAAAAGAAAAGAGGAATGACCACGGAAAACAGCAGTAACATACGCAAAAGAATTATCGACAAGAATTCGAAAATGCACTCCGCATTTCAATGCGCGGGCGCCGGCAGATTGATGTTGTGGTTCGAATGGCAGGTACGGTTCTCGATTCTTCAAAACTAAATATTCTTAGGGATGATGTGGCATCGGTTATGCATTTGGTTATACCGTCTCTTTTGCTTTTGGGACTGGCCGCATGTTCGTTCGAAATTTAAATCTTTTTCGAATGAATTGATTTTGTGTTATTAGTTTAAGTCAGTTATACCAAAACTTATACCGTGTCGCTTTCCTGAAGTAGACCTAATCTCTTCAGGGTTTGAATTTTTTTATGTAACAAGGCAAGAGTAATTTTAGAGACAATTTTTAAGCAATGTAATAAATATAGATTCTATGTAGAAAAAATATGGATACATTTATATATTATAAGCCATTAAAATTATTCAAAGAATTAGACTTCACTGACCATTATAAACTCAAGACAAAGAACTCACGACAAGAATAACAAAAAGGCCTTTCTTACTACAGTATTCATATAAGTCTGAAAGCTCTCATAAAATAACTCGTACATTGTTTTCTTCCTTTGATTATTAGCTCGTCTGCCAGGATCGCAGGCCAAGGCCCGTGTACGAGGCTCATACCACAGTGCAATCACAAGCGCACATAAAAACTTCGTCGCGGTTATAAACGTGATAATTATGATAATTCGCGAAACAGCATTCTTTATTATCCCATGACATGTGTGTCCGTAATTGCTTCATATCATTATGTGGTACAAGGATTCTAGTGGCTCTTTTATTTTTAACTAACTTACGAATTTTCCCGTGGGAATGAGGGATTTTCACGCGGTAAAAGGTAACCTATCTGATGTTTAAACGATGTTACTGTAAAGTTTCATTAAAATACATTCAGTAGTTTTTGAAAGAGTAACAAACATACGTCCATCCTCACAAACTTTCACTTTTATAATATTGTAGGATAAATATTTCGCTCATCAGTAAACCTCATAGACACCTACAATAGAATATACTTAATTGACACCCAGGTACGGGTTAGTACTATTATTCTCTTCTGTGACCCAGGGAAAAATTATTATGGAAACATAAATAATTGAATTAGCGATACGGGAGTCAACAGGCGACCTTATTGCTATGGTAGCATTCTCATCCAGGCAACTTTACCTACCTAGCAGAGCAGAGGAAATTATGACGGAGCGCCTCGAATATTCTAAGTCTCTGAGCCACAGTGAACAAATTAATTAAAATACGTGAAGGCATATTTAGAAACAAAAGAAAGTTGAATTCTACAGAAAATATTTAGGTACTTAGAATGTGTTCGATCCTACAAACAGACAATAGATCTATGTTTAATAATATAAATGACGATGATATTTAGTCTACAAAACCGTCTCGTCAAAAATAGAACTGTCCGAACTAAACCCATGTTACATTACCAGACAGATGACCTACTGTCGAGCGTGACCGTAAGTTTGACCCGAAATGTGCTCTTCAGTACGCAGACAGTCCAAAAATACCTCGCCACATTGAAGAGGCATGCCTATTAAGTGAAAAGTATTAGATTTTCTTGAATACAGTTTATTTGTAATAGGAGAGAGGGCATTCTGCCACAGATATCATTGTATACCTACTTACGGTTAGTACGGCAGCCTTAGATTATAGTAATAATGACTATGTGCAATGATAAAAGAAAGTTTTATTCGAACGGACGAAATCATCCTATTCGTAGTACTGGACAATGGAAGTCTTTATCAAACGCATTTTTAAGATCAATAAAAAGCAATCAAGACAAAATGTCAGAACATAAACAGCTGATTTACGTTCTTTCGCAAATGTTTAAAAACGCGTCTGTTCTCTCTTTGTATTCCGTGACGAACAAACTCACAGCAGCGTTGATAAATACTTCATCCATCACACCTTTAAAACAAAGCAAACTAAACTTACCGGTCCTGTAACCAGCATTGGACAGGTAAGTGGCGAAGGTCTTGGTCTCGTGTGTGGCTTGCCACATCGGAGACGAGCAGTTGTCGTTGTTGGTGTAGACGTTGTGGTTGTGGATGTATGATCCAGTTAACAACGAACTCCTGGCAAGACAAAATAATAAAATAAGTTGGTGATAGTTCCTTTTTTTTTATTGACCTATGCTGGTGTCGAATAGGTATACAATCAATCAAGCTTCAACGGACTTGCGGGGGAGCGGAAGGCTCTACCCCAGAGTTGTCATGTACCAACGCGTCTACGGGCCTCGGACCACGGCCTAGCGCGTTGATACGGAAAAACATCGTCAAGGATACGACGCCTGAGGAGCTCTGTCTCTTATCATTCGTTTTGATTTTGATTTTAGCCGCGCCTACGCCGGCGGGTACGGCCATTGTTACCTGAAGGGTAATTGTTACCTAAAGGGTGGTGATGGTTCGTTATCATCTCATATTACGTCTCCACCGAGCAGGAGACTACCCTGAATTTCAGGTGAGTGTACCTTAGTCGACCACGCTGGCCTCGAGTGCGTCAACTTCACACACAATGTTTGAATTTCCTCGCAGGTGTGTGCAGCTTTTTTCACGGTGTTTTTCTTATCGTAAAACGTCGAATAAAACTACACATTAGATCGTAAATCAAAGATACACGTACGTATCGTCGTCGTACAAACCCGCGCCGAGACATGGGAATGCAACGATTCTACCCACTACATCAACTTGTATCGTTTATAATTTGACAAAAAATTGGATGTTATAGAAAACCTCTTAAATTATCATGAATTTAGGATTATTCCTTTGTATCTGCCTGCACTGATTCCCTTTTATTTTTGATACATTGCAATTCAATTTTCAAAAACCCACGAACGAAGATCAAAGAAAAGATGACGCGTTGCAAGTTCAGAAAATTTTATGTTTTTGGAGAGTGTTAACTCAGTAATTTAGGTGATAATAAATATAAAACAAATTCGCGGTTAATGACAAGACAGTTACTACGTTCGTTGCACTTAATACTGAGAGAGTTCTGACAAATTCCTTCGTTCTGACATCATATCGCACTCACCAGATAAAATTCAAACAGCTTATAAATTGAAAGGAATAAATTTATAACAAGTGCCCATACAAACGTCGATAGGGTCTACGTTTCCATTAATCAGTCGGTCTAAATGAACTGCGATCGAAAACATAGCGTTGGAAGCCGCCCAACTTCATTGACTTTATGAGAGCATTTCAAAAAGCTCCACACGCTTATACACTTGTTATCCATAAAGTCTTGCCAAACATAATAATAATATGGAATGTAAGTTGCTGCTTAGCTAATACTGACAGAACATGCTGAGCAACTTTCTCGAAGAAGCTTTTACTGCCCGATGCAAATAAATGACAATTTTATATGGGCATGTCGATCTTTTTTTTATGTTTCTTTAGGAACGCTGCTCAAATCCATTGAATAGTACCTAGATTTAATTTGTGTGTTTTAACATCATCATCATCAACAACATTTCAGCCGAAAGAAGTCCACTGATAAAAAAAGACGTTTATTTGCTACTTTCACAATCCCGAACACCCGCATCCTGCAACTTTCCGCGACCCTCACTTATCGTCGTCGGTCGGTTATTCGTTTCATTTATGTTTGTCTCAAATCAATATCGTTTGTGGTTTGTATGTATTCTAAAGCGTATTTAACAAATACCTAATATAATAGCTATAAAATATTCAAAAATGTTACCTGGAAGGACAGCACATCGGTGTAGTGGTGTAAGCATGTCTGAATTCTGCACCAGCACTTCGAATGGCCTTCATAGTTCGGGGCATAAAGTTCAGGCTTCCCAATTCCACATCCTGGTCATCGGTGAGAATTAGAATGATATTTGGTTTCCTCTCTCTCGGTTGCGGATACGGTATGTAACGATCTTGCCATTTTGGCATTTTTGATTTAGGCCTCGATGCGTTTTCCCTTACAGGAGCGCGCTGTAATTTATCGTGCATACGACCTGGTTTCTTCCTGTCACCTAGCTTATCCAACTTACTTCGGCTCCAGTGTCTGTCTGCATCCATCTTGCGCGGTTTATCATCTCTTTTCAAGCTGAACGGTTCAGTTGTTTTGTTGTGTGTGTGTTCCAGAGATTCCGTGCCCTTCCTGCGGTCCCTTCTGACTTCATGCTCCCGCTCCCACGCTCGGCGTCTGTCACCACGGAAACGTGAGCTGTTTCTGTGCCTCAAGTTCCGTCTCTCTGGTAGATCAGTCAAGGTACCATTGAAAGTAGTCCGGTTACGATTGTTTTCTCTATTCCTTATTTCTCTGGCTCTTGCCTCGTCATCTTCGAAAGAGTCTCTTCTGGCGGATATCAGGATACAGTTCCAGGTTAGCAACAGTGATATAATCTTCAGATTCATGTTTGTTGTTAATAAATAAATCAATCACAAAGTTTTACTTCTATGAAGTTATTAAATGTTTATTATTCTACTGTAGGATTATCAATCTGATGGAATTTCACGTCATCAATGATTCTAACCAACAGCGATTCTTCGCGCGACGTGCCATGTTTCTTTACGTATTCTTCAGTACCTGTAACGAGAAAAGATTTTCTTAGCTCAGATAAATCTTTGAATCCATTTAAAAGCTCTATGATTTATTATTGCAGTGTTAGTTCAATAATTTTGAAGTCAAATTCGTAACTTGAGCACGCGGATGTTTGTACAAGGGGACGCCTATTCCATGTTTGCTTCAAATATTGAAATACGTTAGGTCCCGAGTTGCACGGCAATCAATATCGGTTTAATGCCGGCGGAGCTGAGCATCAATCGTGCAGCTTTTAGCAGAATTGGCCGGCTGGGCCCCACCAGCCCTCTCGCCTAATAAATTGCGCAGTTCCCCGCACGCAAACAAAACTATGCATATTGACTCCGCCAATCGGAGGACTAACAGATACCGGTACGATTTTAAGTATTTTTAAATAAAAAAATAAAATGTGTTTTATTCTTTCCCAATCACAAACAAATTGAATACATATAACATATTCAAAATTAAAAGGTTAATGAAGTTTTGTTCATATTATTCACCATCGTGTCATCGCAACGACAAGACATAATTACTTCGCGAATTATAAAGACTAAAAGCAATCTGCAAGCTTATCTATTCAGTGACAATTTGAAAGTCCTGTGCAATTTCAGTCTTGATTTAGCAACAAAATTCACGTAGGTAATAATAAATGAGGGCGTCGCGATCGATGGTAAGTGGTTGAATTATCTAGCTAGTCCGATCGCCGGCCAGTTAGCGCAAATCGCACCAGGACAACTCAATCGCACTCGGACCGGCCGAGCAATTTGCAATAGTAAGTGGGTACGGTGGGCCAAGAAAGTGGTTAGTTTCCTAACCATCGAAAATTACAACAAGGTTCGTTCACTGAAAGAGAAGCATGATAATGACGTAAACCAAATTTATAAGTATTAACTAATTAAGTAGTTCTGCATGACATTTTAACCTTTGTTATAAACGGATAAGACATTAATTTATGCAAAGATATTTTTAATATTTTAAAATAGAAGTAAAAGAAATATGGAACAGACAATCAAATTATATTTGTTAAAGGACTTGTCAGTATTTTTTTACTTGAATCTGTCACGAATCAAATAGTTAAATTATCTTTATCAATAATCAATCAGACAAAGATGTTGTGGATCAGACCGATCTGCAAGCGAAAGAAATCTTTATCACTTATAAATCTGCAAGTGGCATTCAACCTTATAACAAATTTTTTGGTCGATCATACTTTAGAACACAGTACAGATATACATCATAATTCTAGCGTCAGCACGATGCACTGAGAATTTTTTTGCTAACAATAGTATATGAGAATCCCTTGGGATTATCCTGAATAAAATAGTAATATGAAGGATAGTTTGGTTTTCGTTGCGTTTACACCCTTATTTAGTTAATAGAGTTGTATAAAGGCTAATACTTCATTTAGATTTCTTTTTGACGTCGTGGGAGAAGTCATACTAAGATTATTTTATAATTGTACCATTGTACTTACATCTATTAGAACAACTTAATTCTCTTTTAGCCAAATCTAAGACAATACCAATGAAACGAAGGAGATCCACGAGCGTAAAAAGATTATCAAAACTCTTTTTTTAATAAAGGACCAGAAGCAAAATACCACCAAAACATACAAATATTTTTAAAACTATCTAACAGAACATTGTTAGTCAGAGGTGATAGGACTACTGCACAAAAGCCTATTAAGTGAGACACTTTGATGGATATACGACACGACAGATAGTGTCCAGAGGCAGTGAATAATCCACTCACAGCGCGGTACAGGGTTGCAAACCCCCGGGAGCCTGTGGATTGTGTTTACATACAAGATTTTGCAATTTGGGGCACAATCTCCAGAGGACACTCCACACCAGAACAAATATGTCACGTCATATCGCAACAGACAGACAGACAAAGGGCTTTTAGTAGAATGAGTTCAGTGTACCTATGCATTAATGAGTAATACCGCTTACCTACTTCGAACTAACAACTTTACTGCAACTTGCAGTCAAAACTACCTTAGAATAGCTAAATACTGTAGAAAATTGTTATAATAAAGTTATTACAATTTATAACTGTAAATCTTGACAAAATGTAGGTGAATTATCAATCTTAATAAATTGTCTAAATTAGACTAGGTACACTTTGATATTACGAGTATGTAATAAACCACCTATCTGCGAACTACAGTGACCGTCTTCATCATTGGTACATACTTATTTAAACAAAAAGTCCACATCACAAATAACACCTAAATTGCCGGGAGCGAAAAATGTTCAGTATTTTTAAAAATCTTTTTTTACAAGTGCTCAAATGCAAATTCCTCTTCACTTAGCATTTCCCGAGGTTATTTTCCGTTCACCCGTATATTCCTTAAATTAATTAACTTTGCTCAAACCGTTTTATTTCCGTAGAAAAGCAAAGTTTACGTAAAATAACAAATTCGCTTTGAATTTTCATGTTGTTTATAGGCACGCGAGTGTTCAATGTCCAAAAAACCCACAATAAATCGGTTTATTTATAGAAATAAATAAAACACAATGTTGCGGTAAAGATAAGATCGTATATTGGTAAAGTCAAACTTATGCTTTATATTTCGCAAAACACCAACCGTAACCGCGTTTTAGAACTTACTTAGTACCGCGCCATCTAGTGACGTATGAACAAACTATAAATTGTTGTAAACTCTGAACATTCCGGCCGCCATGGACCAAGTCCAGTTTAACAAGTACACATAAAAAACAATATAATTTAAATATAAAATGGCCTTAATACTAAGTAGTAATAAAAGTATAATCTAACAGATATAACTAACTGATAGACAGTTGAAAACAAACAAAAAATACAATATCTTAAGCTAAATAAAATTAATAATTTAATCACGAATAGGTAGCAAAATAATCTTTGACAAAGGTCGTTTAATTACGTTACCCTTGTATTTGAGACTAACCACACGAGTAAGTTTGTCCAAACCTGGATGCGTTTTAACTACGACTCCAAAAAGCCATTTGGCTGGGGGCAAATCGTCCTCTTTTACTAGAACGACACTTCCAACTTCAGGTTCTGGAACTTTTTCTGTCCATTTGTACCTCTGTTGTAGTTGCGTTAAATACTCGTGCGACCATCTGTGCCAAAAGTCTTGGACCATTTTTTGTGTTAAATGCCACCTTTTTAAGTTGCTGATAGAAGAAGACTCGTAATTAGCATCAGGCATTAATACTAATGGTTCGCCAATTAAAAAATGCCCTGGGGTTAGGGGATTTGGGTCTTCCGGATTATTTGATATTTGCGAGATTGGTCTCGAATTCAGGCAGGCTTCGATTTGTGACAGTACTGTCGTCAGTTCTTCAAAAGTGAGCGTACTGTCACCTATAACCCTTTTAAGGTGGTATTTGGTCGACTTTATTCCAGCTTCCCACAGTCCTCCAAAATTTGGAGAACGGGGAGGGATAAAGTGCCCGGATGTACCATTTGCAGCCAACCAATCATTAATTTCAACTGCAACACTAGAACTTTCCAAATTATGCAATTCCTTTAGCTCTCTTGCACTGCCGACGAAGGTGGTACCATTGTCGCTCCATAGTTCAGCGATATGACCTCTTCGAGCAACAAACCGCTTGAAAGCTGCTAAAAAGGTTTCAGAAGTCATATCGCTGACTACTTCTAAATGGATGGCTCGTGTAGCCATACACACGAATAAGCAAATGTACCCCTTCATCGAGCGGTGACCGCGACCTTTGGAGGTGCGGATATTAATGGGACCTGCATAATCTACTCCACTTTTGTAAAAAGCTCTGTGTGCAGTGACTCGCGCAGTGGGAAGTTGTCCCATCATTTGTTGGTTACTTTGCGCTGAGTAACGTACGCATGTTACACATTTGTGTACACACTGTCGAACTAGTTTCTTTGCGCCAATCACCCAAAATTTATTTCTTAAGAAGTTAAGTGTTAACTGAGGACCACCATGCATAGTTTTGATGTGGGCGTCGTGAACCAACAACTGGGTAAAGTGAGTTTTATTTGGGATGATTATGGGGCATTTCATATCGAAAGATATCATGTCTGCACTCTGTAGCCTCCCACCGACTCTCAAAACTTGATTTGAGTCTAAAAATGGGCATAATGACTCAAGCTTGCTATTTTTCTTAATTCTCCCCTTCTCTAAGCTTTCTATATCTTCCTGAAATTCTTCTCGTTGACACAGTTTTGTACACGTAAGTAGTGCCTCACTCAATTCTTTTACAGTTAACCATTTGCTTCTTTTTCTTTCTTCAGGTTTATTCCAGGTTAAGACCCGTCTGCAGAACGCTACGACACGGAGTAGTTTCCGTAATGAAGAAAACTTGTTAAGTATTTCACTACCACCTTTGTCGTCATTGGTCATATGACAGACTACTTTATGTTTCTTTTCTTCCAAATTTGTGTCCTTAACCTTCCTGTTACCGTAGTCAATGGTTTGCAAATGAAGCCATTCAGGTCCTCGTTTCCAAAGTTTATGCTCCATAAAGTCTGAAGCGTGCATTCCACGTGATGCGCAGTCAGCTGGATTTTCATTGGATACGACATGACACCATTGCTGACTATCCGTAACGCTGAGAATTTCGGAGACACGATTGGCAATAAACGTTTTCCATCTACTAGGATGACTGCTT
Organism: Teleiodes luculella; assembly: GCA_948473455.1. NCBI lineage: Eukaryota > Metazoa > Arthropoda > Insecta > Lepidoptera > Gelechiidae > Teleiodes > Teleiodes luculella. The sequence goes on from OX419585.1 coordinate 10,056,041, forward strand.
AGCCAGGCTAGCACAATGGACGAGTCAGTCCAAGCATGAATGTGATGCAATGGTACTTGTAACGTCGTGGCAACCTCGTTCAAAAGTTTCGCCAAAAGTACAGCACCACAAAGCTCCAGACGTGGAATTGAAACTTGTTTGATAGGTGCAACACGAGTCTTGGAAGTTATTAAACTTACGTGTATGCGACCATCCTTATCCACAATGCGTGCATAGATGACAGCAGCATATGCAGCATTCGAGGCATCTGAGAATCCATGCAGTTCCATACATCTGTCATCTGTCTTTGAATTGATCCACCGGGGAATGCTTACTCCTATAAGTGCCGTTAAATCGTGTCTAAAATGTATCCAGTCTTTAAGCAATTGATTTGGTAGCTCACTATCCCACTCTATACCAGACAGCCAGAGCTTTTGAATAAAGATTTTAGCTTTAGTCACGACTGGAGCTATCCATCCTAAAGGATCGAATAGACGTGCTATATCGGAAATTACCTTCCTTTTGGTAACTGGTGGTTCAAGAGGAGATAGTTTTACGGTGCACTGAAATTGATCTTCCTCTCTATTCCATGTAAGACCAAGTATTTTCATTACTTCATCGGTTTTCAACTCCATAAGCTTCGAAGTATCCCTATTCTCTACTTTAAGTTTGAGCAGTAGTTCTTTACTGTTACTCGAAAACTTTTGGAGTGGAAACCCGCCTCGATTGAGTAGTTCTGTAATCTCCTCATACACTTGGACGCCCTCTTCGACAGAATGGCAGCCTGTCATTAGGTCGTCCATGTAAAAATCATTAAGGACCCTAGAAGAAGCCAGTGGAAAATCTCGCCCCTCTACATGAGCAAGTTCTTGAAGAGCGCGTACAGCAAGATACGGGGCTGAAGCAGTTCCAAATGTGACGGTCAAGAGCTTAAAATGTTGTAAATCCTCACTTGGATTTTCGCGCCACAAAATACGCTGATAATCTGCATTCTCTTCCGCCACTTTCACTTGTCGGTACATTTTTACAATGTCCGCTACAAGTGAAATTGGATAGGTGCGCCAGCGCATAACTAAATGCCGTAACTCGGGCTGAAGAGTCGGACCGATCCTCAAATCGTCGTTGAGTGACGCTCCATTCGTACCCTTACAAGAAGCATCGAAAACCACTCGCACTTTTGATGTAGTTCGGTCTTGACGAACGACGGCGTGGTGAGGTAGATATACTGCACCTGGTTTCGCAATATCTTCTGGGCTGACTTTCTCCATATGGCCTAAATCAAGATACTCTTTAAGCACCTTGGTATACTCAATTTTGAGTTGAGGATTTTTGAGTAATCTTTTCTCTAACCAAAAAAATCGGTTTTGAGAGATTACCTTGGAATTGCCATACTGACAGGGCGGATCTTCCGATTTGAATGGCAACTGAACTATGAATCGGCCGGAATCATCTCTGGTAGTTGTTTGAGTAAACAACCTTTCACATTCTTCTTCATCCTTTGTCAAATGTCTTTTGACGGGAAGAGATGATTCCGACTCCAATTCCCAAAATTTCTTTAAAAGCTCGTTCTCATTTAGATGAGCTACGTGCATGCTGATAACACTATTGGAACACTCTTCACTTTGGTCGGTAGATGCAGCATGATTGTGTAACTTTCCAGAGAGGATCCAACCGAGTCTTGTATGTTGCGCAATCATAGACCCTGGTAGACCCTTGAGTAAACCTTCTAACAATATCTGGCTGTACACTTCTGCACCTAGTAGTAGATCTATTTTGTTCGGCGTGTGGAACAAAGGATCCGCTAGCTCAATCGACGAGAGTGTCGCAGGTAACACGTGAGCTGGGACCTTCTTGCTTGGCAAAAAGGTTGTAAGTTTTTTCAAAACATGAGCTTTAACTGTGATGGTAAAGCTAGGATCTAGACGTGACTGTACCTTTAAGACCACAGAAGAGTTCGATACAATGCTCAAACTATGGTCACCGCCTAGACCCGACATACGATTGGTCTCTGGTTTCTTTTTGAGACCCAATAACTGAACAGCAGCCTCTGTTACAAATGAAGCCTGTGAGCCTTGATCGAGAAAAGACCTCAATACGACTGAAGTGTTTTTATTCGATTGAACATTAACCAAAGCCGTAGCTAATAGCACTTGGGCATCCGTATTTGAAGAGCAGAGAACTACTTGACGATCTGGATCCATATCTTGAGGATCTGGCTGAGCCGAAGGGTTTTCGACTGCAGCAGCCACAACATTGCCTTCTACCGATTGTTCAGCTTGATTTGAGGGATTAGCTGATTTGGGAAGTTTGGTGTGAAGCAATGTATGATGCTTCTTTTTACAAATGCGACATCTTGTAGATTGGTTGCACTGATATACAGAATGGTTTGGAGTCATACAATTAAAACAAAGTGTATGTTTTTGGACAAAATTACGTCGTGATTCAACACTCTCTTTTGAAAACTTTTTACAATTGGGAAGTTTGTGACTCTCGGAACAAAACAAACATACAGAAGTTTGTGTAGTGATAGCATGTGAGTAAGTTGATTTATCATTTCTTTGTACCTTATTATCTAAAAATTCAATTGACCTAAAGCGAGTCTCCAAAAATTCCTCGAATGACCTAAGAGTCGGTAACTCTTGTGTTGACTCACTGACCTTTTGCTCCCACTGCCTACGTGACTCAGAATCCAATTTTTGACTTACTAAAAATATAATTATGATATCCCATGATTTGACATCTATACCTAAATTTTTTAATGAATTTAAACATTCTTTGGTTGTATCCAACAGTTGTTTAATTGCACTAGATGATTCAGACGACAAACTTTTTTGAGATACTAGCCGTTTAAGAATACAGTTAGCCTGGTATTTTTTATTATTGTAGCGACTCTCTAGCTGATCCCAACAAATCTTGTAATTATCTGCAGTACAGGGAATATGGCGCAACAACTGTTCGGCTTCACCTGTAACACTACTCTTTAGGTAATGTAGCTTTTGTACATTGTCAATGGATGTTTCCTTGTGGATGAGAGAAACAAATAAGTCACGGAAGCTTGGCCACTCAGAATATTTACCGGAAAACTTTGGAATCTCGATCTTGGGCAATTTTACATTACTTGGTTGTGGTTTGGGTTCGGGAGTTCCGACAGAAACAGACTTAATATTTGTTAACTTATCCTTTAACAAAGCTTTATAGTCTATATAAGCTTCTTCACATTTGTCATATTCGTCATTAATTACATAGTCTGTTGCATCTAACACTGTTTTGTTTGCCTCAAATACAAGCTTTTGATGATTAGCAGTAAAGGTACTCCATAATTTTTCTAAAGATTCTACACGGGTCTCTATATAACCAATAGTTATCCTTTCTTTAGGCGACTTTTTAAAGTTAATGTAACCCTTGTTTATTTTACTAGAGATATCCGCCTGGAGTTGAACATATTTATCAACCATGTTTAAAACCTTTGGTACAAGAACTTAGAAAAATATAATTTAAGTGACCCAACAAAAGCCGAAAAAATTACAAGTGTTTGAAAGTTAAATAATTCGCTCCAAAATCGGGCATAGGTTCCCCGTCGGAACGTTTTTCTTAAAACTATTCTAAGTCCCAAACACTACGAATTTAAACTAAGTCAATGACTTCTTCATGCACTATCTTGATTTTTTCAAAGTTAACAAGTCTTTGCCAATAAAGTTCAAATTACTCACAGTTTTGTCCCGGTTATTGTCCACTGGTTAAATCACTCACAGATTCACTAAGTTGCTGGATGACAGATTTGACAGGTGACGCTACTCCACTTGACGTCTCGATGACACTCGCCGTTAAACGTCAACTGACAATCTTCTGACGTTTCCGATGACAGATGTCCAATTGACAGTTTGGTGACACTGACGTTTCAATGACAGACGTCAACTTGATAGACCGGTCACTGACGTTTCTTGTAGCTGACACTGTGACGCACAAGATTATCTGTCTCACTCCTTGCCCTGCAGATGTCCAAGGGGGTGCTCCTCCCCCGAAATGTACTGCTTTCCACTGTAGTTGACTTGCGGTCGTCTAAGGAGCTGCTCTTAGGGTGGTTCCTCCCCTCCTTGATGATGGTCGACGCTGCTCCTAAGGGAACTCAAAGCACCATAGGCTGCATTACGCCCCTCGTCAGTGCCGAACTGGACAACGTACGCTAGTCAACTTCAGAATCACCAGTACCGGCGATACCGAAGGACCATGTTCAATGTCCAAAAAACCCACAATAAATCGGTTTATTTATAGAAATAAATAAAACACAATGTTGCGGTAAAGATAAGATCGTATATTGGTAAAGTCAAACTTATGCTTTATATTTCGCAAAACACCAACCGTAACCGCGTTTTAGAACTTACTTAGTACCGCGCCATGCGCCATCTAGTGACGTATGAACAAACTATAAATTGTTGTAAACTCTGAACACGAGCTTTTATTTACACTGCGTTTAGCTGATCGGGCAAGTTTTGTTGTGTTAAGAGAGTACAACAACCTCTGGAAATGTTGTTACTCTGTTGTTGTTTGACGTTTAGCTGGCTTAACAAAGTTGCGGTGCAAACTCATCGCCACCGGATTGTAACATTGCGAGAGTTGTGCAAAGTGGCGCTAGTCGTCGACGCGACGCGGATTTTGATATAAAGTTGTTTGTACAGTTTTATTATACTAAATAAATAAATGAGGCAAACACAAGTGCTTATCACACGAATGTTTGCCCTGGGCGGGATCCGAAACCGCGACCCTGTGCTTCGAAGGTACTGCTAACTAGGCTACGGGCCGTCAACTCTGTGACTATGAAAATTTTGTAGCGTACTAAACATTATTTTGATTTTAAGTCTATCGGAAAATATTTGTGTTTAACTTATTTACACCACATAAAAAAGTGTTTCATACGGATTAGATATTCATTTAATAACTTTAGTGATTTAAAAAATACTGTAATTTTTAAAAAAAGTTCATTTCGCCTTCCAATTAGTCTGATTTTGAATATACCTCTAAGACCGTTTTCCCAACACCGTCGGTTTCCTAGTGGCTGCTCCGCTTGCTTTATTTACAAGGCATAATCAATCACCGGCCGATCCGATTCTGTTATCGATAGGTAACAAGGAACCTGAATTTCAGGCTATTTCTGCCCGTCAGCGTGAAACAAGTGAACGTCGCCAAAGTGACTGATTGTTTTTTTATCCCATACATTAAAAAAACTGACATTGCTTAAAATGGATAGTTTGCCAATAAACGACAGTCACATTTTCCTAGCTCCTCTTTATAGCTTTATAGCAATAATTTTCTTTGCCTATTTTCGGCGTTTACAGTAACGCCCTAATTTTCAGAAACCTTCCCTTCTCTTCGCCATTTTAATGAGCATTATAATTTAGAAGTTGATCACCTATTCGGGAGTTTGTGCGCTTCGTAAATCCCTTAATGGCAAGGAACTTTCTTCCTCTCCAGTTCTTCGGTAACTTTTGCCGCGTTTAATTCCAAAAAGATCGACTATAAAATCTTGAAACGTCTTTTACTTGTCCGCTTTATGTACTCGGAGAATTTTCGTAAATTTACTGGATATTTTCTTTAACTGTGTTAAAACGAATTTACATGATAAGCGTAAATTAAGAATTTTTAATTAACCGGTTCGACGACGCGACAGGAATGTTCGCATCTGAATATATTCAATATTCTACTACGGCGTAGCAACCGTAGCAAATGCTACGACGTAGAACACACGTGCGCCGACATCGTCCAATCAGTGCAAAAATACACAACGATATAAATTTACAGGATGTATAAGTAACGTCTTAACAAAAACTTAAAAGACATACTTAGTCGATGCATGGGATCAATTTTACTAAAGCATTTTTTCCAAAAACGATGAAAGATTTATTCGTAGGTACAAAGATAAAAATGATTATTTTACTTATACGAAAGTCTCGATTTTTTTTTCGTATTTCGTAAAAGTTTTCTTTGGGAAAGTTGCTGAAGACTATAGACTGAGCATATCCTTTCAGTATTTGCTTAACCGCCTCAAACACCCTGTATTATATGCAGCTGCGCCGTGTCGATGGAAATAAGCTCTTGTTAGTGTAAATTGAGGAGCACACAAATCATTTAGCTGCGTCTGTGACTTGATGTGGTCCGTTAGCATTCGTTAAGATATGTGGAGTAGAGCAAGATTGATGGTGGTCTATTCTGGAGGTAGTTAGTGCGAAATTATGAATCGCCGTTGTGTGTTGTTAGGCAAATCCGTGACGGCGGCGGCGCGGCGCGGCGGTTGAGGAAGTACGGTGCAAATTGTAGTGCTAAATATAGTAACGCGCAAGCGCAGTATTTCAATTGGCATTGTATAACTTAAACAAGATGGCACAACTGCGCGCAATTTTATAGTAAAACTAGCTGTCCGCCCACGGCTACGCCCGCGTTGTTTTTTTTAAATTGTTTTTTTTTTTTTTTTTGGGATGAAAAATAGATGTTGACCGATTCTCAGACCTACTGAATACGCTCACAAAATTTCATGAGAATCGGTCTAGCCGTTTCGGAGGAGTATGGAATCGAACACTGTGACACGAGAATTTTAGTACGGTGCAAATTGTAGTGCTAAATATAGTAACGCGCAAGCGCAGTATTTCAATTGGCATTGTATAACTTAAACAAGATGGCACAACTGCGCGCAATTTTATAGTAAAACTAGCTGTCCGCCCACGGCTACGCCCGCGTTGTTTTTTTTAAATTGTTTTTTTTTTTTTTTTTGGGATGAAAAATAGATGTTGACCGATTCTCAGACCTACTGAATACGCTCACAAAATTTCATGAGAATCGGTCTAGCCGTTTCGGAGGAGTATGGAATCGAACACTGTGACACGAGAATTTTATATATAAGATATACAAGTATTATTTTCTCTCCACGCTTGTCCCTACCGCTCGCTTGGTCAAGTTGGTCGCCAATATCTATATCTACTGATCGGTTACTGATCGGTGGTCAAGTATTCTAGCGTCTTTGTTAATACAAAAATTTTAATAACCCCCGACACAAAACCGTTACTTGATCCTTTCAACAACTAGAAAAGAGCTGATATCTTCAAAAGGCTGAAGATATTTTCTTGGATCATACCTAAGAATCTTTTCTCTAACACTCTCGATTGTGACACCTTGCAAACAAAAAACTAAATCAAAATCGGCGCATCCGTTTAGGACCTACGATGCCACAGACAGACACACACGTCAAACTTATAACACCTCTCTTTTTCGTCGGGGGTTAAAAAAGTTAATTTCGTCACATTTTTAGATAATTCGTGTTATGTTTATGTCGTCTTTAAGACAAATACAAATATACTAATGGAAAAAAAACCGGCAAAAAGTTCAATTAGTACGAGTAAGTAGTGATTAGTTAAAGTTCTATAAATCTTCTGTACACTTTTAATTAGTTATTTCCAGTATTTTTGAATCTAATTTTGCTATCAAAGCTTTCGGCTTATAAGTTCTTACAACAGTAATGTAATTTAAAAATTCACTTAAGTTTGATTACTTTTTCAACAAATACCGTATATTTTTTTATTTTTTTTCGCTTTAATTTAAAATACAAAAGTTGTAAAAAGTCACTTCACTCTTTACCAGACTATTATTAAGAAAAAAAAACTGTATTTCAGTTTTCACACTTTAATGTTAATTAAAACACAACTATTCCGGTTAAATGCAGCCTCGCTTCTCGATGGCGGCAGTTTATCCTAATTGCAGGCATAAACTCTGCAACTTACTGCCTGCTATTTTAGTCACTACTTCATATTGTATAGTATCACCTAGCAGTACCTAATCTTCTATTTTATGTAAGAAATCCTCTTGGAATTATAATATTTCAAGTGAAGTCTTAAGTTACTTTGTAATAAGTCTCTTCTAAGATTATTTCCTATGTTACACTCTATTACATTCGATTAAAAAAATACTTAATATTCTAGGAATATCCATTATTTGTGTTATTATAATATGATACTATGTCATATTATGCACCTTTTTGCTGCTGTGAAGTATTTTATTCATTAAAACTTATGTACAGTACCCATTACATACAGCTGAATATAATGACCTTGAAGCATCGTTACTGTTTAACAGGGGGCTAGGGGCGAATTTTGTAAAGCGAGTGAGTGCCCAGCCGCACATGCTGGCTACTGTACAATCTTTATAATTTCTACTCAGCTGGGCAATGGTCATAAAAAATAAATAATGACAATGATTATTATAAACTTTCATCTTTTTATATCATAAAGTAAAACCTGGAAGTTCCCATGGAACAATCAGAATCATGGCAAAGAAGAAGTCATAACAATAAGACTTTTCCTAGAGACAGACAATCTCTAGCATTAGCATCACTAACGAGGTTTTAAATGCAAGTCATTAGCATTTGGCTTCAATGAGAAAATCGCTAGGTTTGAGGCAAAAATATTAATACCTAGTACAATTTTACCGACAAAATCTCAGATTAATCTGATATTAAGTCGAAGTCCTATTACAAGTCCCCAATCTTTATTCAGCATCTAATTCGAGTTACATTGCTCAGTTTGGGTAGCACTCGTGATTGTAAATTATTACTGCAAAAGCAATGAATGCCGGTTAGCACGCGATATTTAGTTGCCAGTTTTTTTATGTTTTTCCGATTACACTTGTATCAACATAGACAATTATTGTTTAGTACGTCCGTCCATGGTATCGAATCGTAACGACAGATTGACTGAATTTAGAGTATTTTAGAGTAATGTTCCATGAAGGTAGTAGAAAGACAGAAAAACTGACAAACGGTCAGGACGAGCTTACATGATGAGATTAGTAAATGAGGATGAAGCGAAAGAATTTGGCAAGTGGAAGGAAGTGATCTCACCTATCCCTCCGGGAAAGAGGCGTGACTTTATGTGTGTACACACATTCAAAAGTTAATATTATTGAGAATGTTTCATTTATGACATGAAATTATGCTTCATACATGAACATTACGAACCAATGTCTTGCTGCGCTAAGTATAAGTAAACACGCAATAATATCAGATAGTACGGCTGGACCAGTCTTTATGATTATTACTCGCTGAATCACTAATACACCAAGGGGTTAACATCTCGAGTGTTGAAGCAATTAAACTTGCCCATAATATTGATGAAACATAACGACCACGCTCAACCTCGTTTAACGTCGGAATTTACGAGTGATGCTACAGTTAACAGCAGATCAAGCTTTACACTTTGGAGTTTGCAATGTCAATAACTTTGTTGGAAGAGTAACAGAATTATGGAGCGCGTGTCTAGCTTGATCTTGATAGTTCGTCATTGCGGCAATTCAGGTTTTTATTTAAAAGCTTATCCTTTTATTTTTGTGATGATTTATTTACATTGATGAGAAGAATTCAATCATTTTTCATACCTTACCATTAATTATAGGGATTGTAAATAAGATATTTGAATCCGTTTGGAATCGAATTTTAAGAAACAAAGTGTGGACGACGACGCTGCTGCACAGTCAGTTTGTTTTTCCATTTCATAATAAGAGCTAAAAATCTAAATATTTCTAGCTTAACCTGAAGTATAGACTTCTGGAACCGGGCCTGTTGCGTCGCGTCTACAAGATCTTGTAGCTTTTTATTGCGATCGTAATGGATGCAACAAGAAAGAATCGGTTTGTATCATTAGGTAGTGTGACGGTCGCTTTTATTATAAACTCAATAGTATTTCAACGCCTGTGGAGTTTGTTCCGGCGAGTTCTTCTCCACAAAAGACAGTCAAATTGTGAACGACGATGTCGACGTCGAAAAGTGATTTTAAAATCTTATTTCGAATAAAAACTTTTTGACATTTGACTTTTTTTTACTTTTTTATAAACAACGAGTTAAATTAAGCACTTATGAACAAACTAGCTTTCCGCCCCACAGCTCCGCTCACGCTAACAGTTTTTTTTTTTCATAGGAATAAGGTATTTTTTTTTAGGAATATTTGTATTCTATTGTATTTTCCGCGGTAAAAGGGTTTGGCGATAAAGCATAACAAACAAACAGACAGACAGTTACTTTCACATTTATTATATTGTAGGGTTTTATAAAAGATATCCACATTTTTTTCTTTTATTCTGTTTATAATATGTATTTTTCGGCCTTTAAAAATAGGTTTTTGAAAATCAATACAAAAATATTCCCTTAAATAACATTTAAAAACAAAGAGACTATGTAGAATACAAACGAATATATATCTTAGGGATGACGAGAACTATAGAAATGTAAAAAAGAAATAAATTTTCGTAATTTCACTTTTGATATAAACATTTATAAACCGTTTATTTTAATAGCGGTGTGTTCAGTAACTCAACGAGTAAGATTGAATTTTAATTTACACATAAGGGGCTAGGGTTGCCAGCCAGTGCCAGAGAGATTTATGTATAAAAACTTTCCAAACTCTACCAACTTCGACAAATTTACTTTGTTAGCGTGGACCAAACTCAATAAAAAAGTGTAATTAGTTACGCGCACACGAAATCTTGAGATCACTTGGAGAAATACTTCAGAATGTTTTATTTATTACACATTATACTACTTTTAAATGATGATACTGTCAAAACAATCAATCCCCAACAGGCTCAATTAGTAAGGCAGGTTTAATTAGTAAAATTTCAAATCGACAGGCTCATAGAGAAAGAATTTCTTAACCGACTTCAATAAAGAACGTTCTCAATTCGACCCGTTATGTTTTCTGTGTTTATTATTTCCATTCAACTCGCAGCATTTAAAAATTAGATGAACGATTTAAAATTTGGCATAAAATAATAATTTAATCAATCTACATTTCCACCAGAGATGAGCGAGGATGCGTAGCGAGGAAACCAATAGAAACGCTCCATTTACCTGACCTCGATCACTGCAGCGATTCTATTGGTTCTTTACAAACACATTCCTTGCTACGCATCTTTGCTCATCTCTGGTGGAAACGCAGCCTAAATCTGGTACCAACGACACCCATTAATGTGGAGATCGCGTGGCGGCCTCACATCAACTGTATTGCTTGCGTTGCGTTGCGCTGGCGGAGGTGCGTATGATTTTGTTTACAGTTTGCTCTGAGACGGAGGTCGAACTATGTGATGATTAGATTAGAAACACCTTTTCTGTGATTTGATTACTTACAGCCTATAGCCACAGGATTTTAGAAAGTTACAGGAAGAGCACTCGTGAAGTCGTGGTTCCCGACTTCTGTCTGCGGATGTATACGAGTAGGAGTCATGTCAGAAGCCTTAGGCGGCTCAATAATTCTGCGGCCGTAACGCAAAAGGACGCAACTGTATTTTTTTTTTAATTAGTAAATAAAGCCGTTTTACTCGGAATCTTTTGCTCAGTATGACAGTGTTTTCAGAAAATTTTGGAAAAAACTGTCGGATGCGCCTTTTTTCTTATGACGTCAAAATTCTGACACCAGTATGCTTCCTACGTAAGGCGCGATAAGCTCGAGAAGCTGAAAGACGCGACATAATGACAACTTTACTATGGCTCTAATGTCACTATATCGCGTTTGACAGCTTCTCGAGCCTGTCGCATCCTACGTAGTAAGCCTATAGAGTTCGTGAGGTAGGTTAAATTACAAGATAAGCAAGCAAGCAAGAATAAATTACAAAATGGTGACATTTATTAATATGTCTACTCCGTTCCTTTCATAATTATTATCTTGGAGCATTGTCTTTGAATATGAGCGAAAAGCAATTTAAAACAGGATTTATAGTTCCAAACATTGGTGTCGGGGTTCTACGCTCTGCCTTATTTAATTAATTTCCAACAGCTGCTTTAGCAAACTGTCTACTCGCATATATTCTCTCAGGATTTATACAAAAACATCTGGTTGTAATCCTGTGGGACATTATAATTTAGATTTTATAGCAGTAATCAAATACCTTTGTATTTGGTCTAATTAAAGCAACATGTTGTTGGCAGCATAATGTTGTTAGCGCAATTTGCTTTTGGAACACGTACTTACTGATCTCAATATTATAGTTAGTTTGAATTCTGGGTATAAAACGTGAGTTCATTATCCTGTTTGGTGTTTCTCTGTTTGTTTATCTATCTAGGCTCTCAAGTCATTATGTCCCATCTTTGGGTTCGAGCCTACCCTGAAATCAGGATGAATAGGCCTTAGTCGACTACGGTCTAGTGCGGATTGGTCAATATCACCCACAACCTTTGAATTACTTCGCATGTTTGTGCAAGTTTTATTACGATGTTTTCCTACACCGTAATGTAAGAGCGTCGAATAAATGTACATTGGTACGTGACAAGGATTAAACCAGCGAACTTCTAAATGGAAGTCAACGGCCCTAGCCATTTGGCCACTGACGCGACATTCTAAACATAGATAATTTACCAGGGCCTATTTAGTACCTAAGTACCAAACTCTGCAAGACATGGAAACCACAATTGGAAACTGCTACTGAATGCTGCCCAAACCACGATAAAAGTTTGTTACTACTTACCCTGTTTACTAACAAGCCGCTGGAGTCATGCCAAGACAGTAAATATCAATGACAGACAAACTCAAGGGCAACGACAGAAGAAAGCTGCCTCGATTCATTTAGGTGTCGTTCCTCAGTTAAGCTAAGATGTTTTCCCATATTATGTATTTTGTGTTTTTGCGAAAGAAGTTTATGTGCTAGCATGTTCAAAATACATACAGAGTGTAATTAGCGCTTAGCAAATACTGAAAAAACATACTCAGTCAATGAAAACTGTCTCGGAAAGTTAAAAATTGTCAGTATTCCCATGCAAAAGAGGTAGTCATTTTATGTACTGACTGCCCACTGTGTACCTTCAATCGCGAACCACAGCGGGATCAATATTGCAGTACAATCATTAGTATTAGTTACCACTTCAAAAGATTCACGCCTAATCTATCTGCACTTCACTGTAGAGATATTCCCACGAGACTGCGCGATCGGCGCCCGCGCACCCGGCCATGTGGCGCCTTCCCGGAAGACCATAACACCCTAACACACTTGACATTGAGTCCAAAATCCAATAAACTTTAAAGCACAGTTAATCTCCGACCTTCCAACTGGCAGATTTGTTTAATATAAGAAGAATAAACACAGAATTGTGACGCATTTGACGCCTATACTGCGCATGCGTCAAGTTAATGATGGATTAATCTACAAACAAAGCCACATAAATATGACCTTTGCCATATGCAGTTTGCAAGTCACACTGTTTGATTTTGGTATAACAATAGAGGATCCAGTACAATACTATCTCGATAAATAGAAATTAATTACTGAATAAGCGATTCGTCACTATGAGCACCAACATAGGATAAAACAGTATGATAGGAAATTGTATGAACAGTATATCCTCCCAAATCAAAACATATTCCATCATATATCTTCTCCGAACTTAATAATAGAAATAATACTTTATTTCTATTATTAAGTTCAGTTATTGGAGAAGATAGAAGAGAAGATTTATGAGTACCTACATAAACCGCTTTAGAAAAATACCAAAAATACAATGTTACTTACTACCTACTGTACTCTATTTGGCTTAATACTTCAGAACATTTTGCCTACTCTTCCTGACAACTCAGTAAGCTTCTAAGGGGGGTTCTAACTTACCATAGGTACAAACAAAACTAACATAATATTCTTTAAAATTACTGTCGTACAAAATTATTTTTAAAGCCAGCTGTGGAGAAGAGATAGGAAAATGGCAACGACAGGAATATTAAACTGTAGCTACCTATAACATTTTCACTTGGAAATCTCTTCTACCCGTTCTCAACAGATATTACACTACCTTTTAAAAACTTAAGGTAAAAAAACAAACAAATGCATAAAAATAGGTCTTCAATCTAGAAGAAATCAGTTAGCACAATCTAACCCATTGACGAGACAGTTACCACAATCTGTTAATGATTCGATCTAGCACAAACCGAATAAAAATACCTACATGAAAATTTTATTATTACCTAATTATAGACTTCCAGGTTTAGTCGACTAATGGTAGTTCTAGTTTTGTTTGTTCTGTTAGACAAGGAACTAATGTAACAAATGAAAGCTTCCGCGCCAAAGCACACAACAGTCGGAGAACGCGTTTACTTTCGTCTCGCTCTAATATTAGATCTTACAATGCGTTTGCGAAGTTACTTTGAGTGAGGATTTCGTATTCCAATTGCTTTGTTTTAGAATATGTAGGTACTTATTTATAAAACTAAATCTTATGGGTGGTTTAAAAGAACGGCTGGACATTTGGCTAAGGATATTATGGAGATATCCGAAATTGGTTCCTCTCTTCGCAAATTTAAAAAGACGCCACTTGAAACCTTTAAATGCTTAGATTTGATAAAACAACGTCCGACATCACAAGTACCAAATAAAAACAAAAAAAATAATTGTAAATTATGGCTATGTCTATGTCTACATCTAATCATACGAGTAAACTATCTTGCACCGTAGGCAGAAAAGTTTAGTACTCGTATTACAAAGTGCGTCATAGTACTAAGTAGGCCTTCTACTTTCTACCTAAAATATGTATCTGATCCATGCGAGTCAATCAAGAACATACTCCTACGAGTAAATGTCTAAAAACTACCAAGTCTGCCAAGCCATAATTCTATTAAGGCACATATAATTTTAAGGCAGTACGTGACCGATATTTAAGGGTACGTCACAATACGGGCCCGAATTGCTGGACCCGCCCGGCCGCATTCCTCGCGTCCACTCCACTATTAATAAAATTCCCGCATTCCCATAGTTTTTTCACGTACGGCAAACAAGAGGCCGTTTTAGATAAGATCGATAGATACCATTAAAACTGCAAAAAGTTTTTTTTTTAATCATTCAAAAAAGAGATGAAGATTGAGCCTAGAAGTGATCGCTGCCTTGGCAGTACGGCCGACTGTTTGTATTCTTTTTACCAACCTAGTAGATATTCTTTCTTTTTTTCTTACTGTCTCAAGATTTCGGAAGTGTCTGTGATTTTAATTATTCCTACATATTTGTACATTAAAAATATTGCTCTCAACTTGCAACTGCTTACAAATAAAAACAAAGGAGAAAATATAAAAGAAAAAAAGTCACCAAAAACGAACTAATTGTGAAAGCTTTTAACAAACGCTTGAAACAAGAAAATAGTCTCCGCTGTAATAATAATGTACAAACTATTAAAGATTTACCGACTGACTATTAAATAAACAAATAACTTACACGTATTACGTCTTTCGGCTAAAATGATGATGATGATGATTACATTTTAACGTATTTTTATATGTCATACTGATAGGGATATGTTTAAACGACAGCCGTGGTCATATTCCACCTACTGTTGTATTATTTTGGCTAGTATTTAAATGCTCACAAAAAATGCTGATAATCACTAAAAAATATCTTGGTCAAATGCAGTAAAAAATGTGTACCTAATCCCAAAAAATAAAAACATACAGGTTCTATTTTTAAATCATCACAGAGAATCAGCGTAACTGCCACTTTTATTGGTAAAATGCAGTCCGCCAGTAGCTGTTTCGGTTCGTTACTCAACGCCGGGAATTTACAAGACTGGCTCTGATTGGTGATCCCCGCAAGCGATGATACGGGTTTTTTGTTTTAATAACTTTATTTCTGTAATTTTAAAAATTGCTGGAATGAAATAAACAAGAGAATTCGGCATCTTCCGCGATTTCGTGATATCCCTGATATCCTCAATTCCCTGCGATATATATAAACTACATAAATACTTCGTTCATTAACAGCTCGTACATGTCCCCACCGAGGGGCTCGAGCCTACATGAATACTTAATAAATTTAATCATGTGAAATCTTGCACAAAGAGTAAACGTTTTTTTTACTAATTAAAATACGAAATTCATATTTCAACTATTTGCTACTTGTGTTGTTTACGAGTAAGTAAGTAGGTAATTAAATTGAATTATTAAAAAGTGCTGTCGTATTCAAATAGAATTAGAAAAAGACTAGATCTGTATGGTCTAAAATTTAAATAACATATATCTTTGTTTCTTTGGCTGTACGACACTCATAAAAACAAAATTAGGAGAATTTATTCAATCGGCTAACTAATTATTGAGCATCAAAACAGGGTTCGTTAGCAACTTAGCAACCAGTCAAACAAATTGGCGAAACAGCCGCTTACTGGCACCTCATTACTCACTAATGGGTAAACTCGCTAGGTATTTGAAGGTATATTAATATCCTGCCATTGACGTATGAAAATTAACATACTTGTGATAAGCACAACATGCTTAATCAAATTTCATTGACTTACCGAAGTTCTCAAAGGTTGAGTGGCTCAGTAAGGTGTGAAATACTGGTTGCTGGCTTTGGTTATGTATTTAGTATATTTTTAAAACATATTGATCAGTTACTATAATCAAAGATGCCAAAACCATTCTAATAAAAATTACACCCATTTTTAACTTCCCTATTTTTACTATTACTATTCACCCTGATTTCGGAATAGGCTTGAGCCCCTCGGTGGAGACATATCAGCTGTTAATGATTATTTTTACAACAAATAGCCGTTTAACGTTATATTATAGCACAGATAAACAGGTAGCAAATATAAGGTCACGGAGCGCAATGGATTTCAAAATATCTAAATTATATGGCATCCGATGTCGCGATTCGTCAATCCAACACATTGTACAGTCAATCTGGATGAAGATCACTGATCACGATCAACGGATCTCAATGTGGACTGACCGTGTAAAAGCTGCCTTAGGCTTTCGATAATACTCGTATTATAATTTAACTAGCGACCCGCCCCGGCTCCGCACGGGAAAATGGTTATTGTGGATTATCCTTATGTATATTATGCATGTATTATACATATAAACCTCCCTCTTGAATCACTCTATCTATTAAAAATACCGCATCAAAATCCGTTGCGTAGTTTTAAAGATTTAAGCATACATAGGGACATAGGGACGGAGAAAGCGACTTTGTTTTATACTATGTAGTGATAATTACTTTATTTACATTTTACTTGTCTGACGAGTTAGGGTTAGGGACGATGACAAATCCACGAAACTGACCAATTAGAATCCGATTCACAGATAAGTACTTAATTAAATCAAAGATCATTAAAATCCGTGCAGCCGTTCCCGAGTTACAAAATATTGTAAATAACACGACTTTGTTTTATATGTACCTACAGATCACCTACAATTTTATCAAGATTGACTGTAATGGCCTTTTTTCTTTACATCGGGTGCGTAGGAAAAACAGATGACTTGAAATGATATTCGTTAAATGAAAATAGGCAATATTAATGTGATCTAGGTACCTACTTACTTACGTTGACAACAAATCGCTGCACATAAATCACAATTGCTTATGACAGATCGAGCAACAAATATTTACTTAGTCGTTTAAAAAATACTGAGAGTACATACTTCAGTGGCTGCCCATCCGCCACCGAAGGAACTGTCACATACTTTTTCTTCTATATTCTGTTCTCTTCAACCCCAATTCTCCTTCTTATCTCAAAGATATTTTCGTTTTTCGCTTAGTGCCGTAATCTTCGTTCGTGTAAAAGACTGTTACTTAACATGCCCCTTCATTCTACAAAATTTTACTCCATGCAACTCATGTTTATGGAATGATCTTCCTGAGTCAGCCAGGCGAGCCCTTTCACCCGAGTTCTTTAAAATGCGCGTTATAGCGCACTATTCATAGCTATTTGTGTAAAGTATTATTATTTTTTAAGTATTTTATTTAATGTTGGTTAAGTTGAATTTTAGTTTATTTCAAAACCTACTCTGTATAAAACACCAAACCAACCCGCATAACGTTTACCTACGCTATTTTCATACCCAAAAGTTTCCTGGTAGAAATTGCTACCTCAGCAATAAGGCCGCCTTTTGACTCTTCTGTTTTGTTCTGTTTTTCTGTATATGTGTTGTGTTTCTGTTTGGTGTCAATAAAGTATATTTTTGTATTATATTGTACATACGGATTAGTCTCCAAAAAAGCACGAAATCATGTCCACCCTACAATTTTTTCTCATATAAAAAATTGAAAACCGATTTTCTCTTAAAGTATGCAATTTAGAAGAACGGATTATTTATAATCTTTTAGTTTAAATTTTCTAAAAGAACGTATTCTAATTACTGGTGATCTATGAGGGTGAGCCTAGTCGATAAAGCCGAAAATATTGGGCTCTCAGTTCAGACGTTTTGGTAAATTTCGATTATTTTCGATCGTGATTTACTTTTAAACAATTAACTTTTGTGTCATTATTTATCTTTTAGGAATTCACATAGGTGTCTAAATATAACATATTGAAGTCATATTTATGTATTTCTTTATATAAATTAATGTTTTGCAAGTCAAATATTGGGCCCTCAATCCAGATATGTCTGGATTGAGGGCCCAAGATAAATCGTAATATTAATATGTAAATCATATTATACAAATTTAAGAATTTATATACATATTTTAGAAATTCTTAACTAAATGCTGAAATGAAAATTATAAACCCAGAGGTTGTACTTTTTGAGATTTGAAATATGCCATTTTAGCCGAGCATCTGGATTGAGAGCCCAAGCTATTTAATCACCACAGTTCCAATTTATGTTTTAGAAATTCGTGACCCTGTGCTTCATGTTTTTACTATTCTTTATTAAATCCCCTATAAATCTCAAATCGTTTTGTAAACTTTAAAAAAATGGGCCCTCAATCCAGATGCACACATCAGAATCCGTTGCGTTGTTTTAAAGATTTGAGCATAGGCACATAGGGACAGGGAAAGCGACTTTGTTTTATACTATGTAGTGATACAAGGTTAATATCAATATTTTTAACCGTATTAATAAAATATTTCTTTGACAACATCCGCGATGTAATAAAAAGATCGTTTATCATATTTAATATCTCTGATCAACAGATTGATTTGTCTAATGAGTGATGGTATTACCTGAATTTACGACTATCTGTATTTCGATCTAATCAGATTAGGGTAGCCAACCGTCCAAACATTGGGTATTTTATTTACATAATATTATTATTTTCGGTCTTTAAGGGTATTTAATTTAGATAAGTCAACTTTTTTATTAAATTTATCTACCCTTGTCAATGTTGGGTCTTCCAGACTTAAAAAAATATTTTAATCATTGTGTCAACTGTCAACCCTGAATCAATCGCAAAAACTATTAATAACTAAAATACGCCAACCTCGCCGACTTCATCTAACAGGTTATAGACAGCAAAAAAGGCTATCAAATCGAATTTAGTTATTAAACATAGCGCCAGCAAAAAATTAAGAAGGTATTATTAAACAGAGGCTATGAAGCTCTGCTGTAATTTGTCTTGTTTTTAGACATCCTACGGTAATTACGCTTGTTTTAAGCTAACTTTTTATCACTTTACTACACTGTGTGTGTACATAGTGTAAATTAATGCTGAAGGTAGGAAAACATTATTTACTCCTAAGGGCAAGGAAAATCGCATATCGCTGAGAGAGATTTACTCAAAACATTCCTTTATTTTTAATAAAGAAAATTAAAAAAAGCATTATTAATTTTAATAAACCTGATTTCACACTGCTTGTTTTTTATCGTATTAGTTAGTCAGCAGATAAAAAATAATTTCTTATTGGTCTCGAAAGTCAAAAATCACTTCGCTGAAGTAATCATAGAGCCAAATGCAGTATCACGTCTTAACCTTACCTTACTATGATCTTTATTATTGTTTACGACTCTGCATTCCGCGACTTTCTATTGCAGCTCATATAAAAGCTTAGTCAATTCACAAAAGCCACTAATTTAATGTTTCTGTTTTAGTGCTTTGCAATATCATTAGCATAACACAGAGGAATGCTTAAGGCTGCTTTTCCACCAGAGCTGTGCGAGGTGTGCGAGGAAAAAACCCACCAATAGAATCACTTCATTTTCCTACTCTAGTGATTCTATTGGTGATTTTTTTCCTCGCACACCGCTTAGCTACCTCGCACAGCTCTGGTGGAAAAGCAGCCTTAGCCTCTGTTACTCACAGCGCGGTTAGTCGCTGCGAACAGGCAATCGCGGCGAGAACTCGCTCAGTGTGACAGGTAATTCGCTGCGAATAGATCCATTCGTCCCGAGTTGAAATCGCCGCGATTTGGATTTAGCATATTCAATTTTACTCGCTGCGAATGCGCACTCGCTGCGACTATTCACTGTGTGTGACAGAGCACTAGCTGCGTGTAGTCACTCGGATCACTCTGTTACGCGTCGCAGTCCGCCGGAATTCGCGTGTACAACTCGCTTTGTGTGTGTGAATTGTGTGATGGATGCTGTGACAGGCAACTGCAAATTTTCGCGGCGACTGTTATTCGCAGCCAATGCTCTCGCAGCGACTATTCGCTATGTGTGATCGAGGCTTTAACTAGAATTGCCAACTAGCTATAATGACTACATATTCATATTCTTTTGTCAGAGTTTTGAAGCCACTACTGTAGCCGATGTCCCTTTGAAGAATCTTAGTTTCTAAGCCTATTTTTACTCGAGAATCGCAATTGTAACAGATGGGAAAATTATAGCCTTTTTTAAGATTCATCATCAATCTTCATCATTAAGATTACAACGAGCTAAATCAGTTGTAAATTTCGATAAAGTAAAGAAGGTCTCTTAAGAAACAGATCGCATAGAAGCCGTTCAAGAAATTCCTTGAATAATGATGCAATGTTAAACATTAGGGTGAACGGCCGACTGCGCGGATTCCTAGAGCTTATGGTAAAGAAATACTCAATAACCTCAAGTTATATTATATAATATAGTAGTTGCTTATTGTAGCTTGCATTTTTAACAAAGATTTTTAATTTCAAAATCGCTCTAAGTATAAAATTTCATACAAAAACAGACCCAACGAGAACATGGCTGAATTTCACAGCAGAAAAACTTAAATTTGACGTAAGGGTCAAATTACTTAAATCTATACTAATATCTATTTCTCTATACTAATACTATAAAGAGGAAAGATTTGATTGTTTTTTTGCATTGAATTGGCTCCGCAATTACTGAACCGATTTTGATTAAACTTCGTCCAAAGATTAATTAGACTTTAGGTAAGGACATAGGCTACCTTTTAACTGTTAATGTGGAGACGCGGGACGGGAAGCTAGTTACAAAATAGTATACTTAGCATGACCTTCTCGCTATTCTGAATCGTAGAGCCGTTTCATATTGCTAAAAGCAGTATTGTGTACGTTACAATGAAGGCACAACCCGAGGGTCTCGATTCCTGAAGCCTTTCAAGGTTTAGGGTGCTCGCCGGCGGAGCATTTAATATCGCCAGACGCCTCGGCGCCAAATATTTGGGTTGATCCCACGTAGATAGCTGCGGCTAGTCCGCTTACTTATACTAATATTGTTAAGAGAAAATATTTGATTTTTTACATTAAATAAGTTCTAAAATTACTAAACCGATTTTATTGAAACTTCACACACACACGCGAAGACCTTTACAATGTCACGGATAATGCTGTATTCGCTGTTTCCTTGGCGGAGTTCTGGTCTTCAAAAATGTCGTCGCCGAATTGACACGAAAGAAGAAGAATGAAACTTCCGACCTACGACTTTTGAAGATTGAAGCGTACGGCCTTGGGGAATAACATAGGCTTCCTTTTATTTACCGCGGGAAAATTTCTCATTTCCACGGAAAAAACTGTTAACGCGGGCGGAGGGCAGAAAGCGAGTTTACTTATACATTGCTTCCAAGATATGTCGTCGGCGAATTGCAGAATTCGTCATTTTACAAAATGCTTCGGCATTTTACAAACGCTCGCTTTCTTGCAATATGCCAAAGGCAACTCGTAAATGCCTTGTCATTTTATAAAAAAAAAAACATAACTAAGTATTAAAAAAATTCTAGCGATAAGTCAGAATATTTTTACACATAATTTTAAAATCGTGTAAGAGTTATTCTTAGAAAAAAATGTTTAGATTAAATATAAATAAATAGGTACACCGTCAATAAACCTGGTTCAAGAGCTTTGGGGGAATGATTATACATAATATAAATATGAATACGTATAAATAAGCATCTTATCATAAAAAATCTAGTCTGCCGATCTGATATTGCACATAATCGCGTATACTTTGAGCCAAGCCCTACCTGTAAGAACCCAGAAAACTTGTGCACGACCGAAAAAAAAGAATTAAAATAAGCGACCTAGCAAAGCATTCGTCTTCGTCGCGACGGCTCCTGTCTCCGTCGACCAATTCCCGTCGTCCCAGTGGGCCGTACGGACCACCTGCTGTTCTAATTAAACCAACCCTGGTCGATAAATTCCCTACCTCTGTGAATACTTCCTTTAGTAGGTTTCAGTCGTCTGTAACAGGTTGAGACAACAATGTTTCTAGCTAGGCTTCCTTTTCTAGAAGAGACTCATCTCACTAATTGTATTTTTTTAATAATGATCTGAAATTCAGTGCTATGAGCCTATGATGAGCATAATCATTTTATTCTGAAAGTCAATATACCTAATTTAAGTATCATAGTAACTATCCGTCCATTTTGAATATTAATCGTCCTAATTTTATTTAAAGCTATCAAACATCGAATTTGAATTACCGGCGAACGAAAATAAAAAAAGAAAAGAAAACGACAGTATTAAGAGTATATTTTATGGTTGTCCCTTTTGTTGTTGTTTTTTTGTTAAAAACAACAGAATTCAACTCACTCTTTGCACGATTCTGCTTCTACTTAAGTCAACAACCTTACGGTAAATCAACGAAATAATTACCAGCGCATAGCATCTTATCAATATACACTTATCATAATACCACAAAATCCGACCGTGTGGCGAATATCGATGATATCGATGGTATGAAGTGCCGGCTCATGACATCACCCTGAGGAAGCGACAAAATTATGGCAGCAAATTCGCGGATATCTTCTTCATAAACTGTTTGGTAGATCGTATCGAAGGCTTCTAAGAGATCACCGACGCATACTAATTCGAGAATTTTTGCTTTAATGGCCCATAAAGGCCCCTTAATGTCCTCTTATACTAATTAATGTAAACAGATATTTGAACCCAATATTTAATTAGCGGATTTTGAGCTTGATGGCTTTGTAAGAGCGTTATCCGTCGAATTACTACCTGTTCCCCTATAGTCTCAATCACGTCTCAATAGAGAATCCTTTGAAACATATGAATGACAAATTCTTAGCTACCTTGTCGTACAGACAAAAGCATGTACAATGCGTTGATTTCGCTACACAAGCGTAAGTCAGTTTAAAAAAGACGCTCACTCAATATACAATTTACTAGTCGTAAACATATAAAAGGTCCCAATAATTTTCAACTGAAACCATTTAAATGAAAATTTAGATTTTATAAATAGTCCCGTACTAAAACATGAGAAACTGATGTTAGACATTTCGAATCAAGTACTCCACTTATCAAACGCACCTGGGTTTACTTAACCACTTACCTGCGAGACAAATAGAGGGAACCACAAGAAAGCCTTTTTCACGCTAAATATTTCATTTCCGTGGTAAAACCGCAATAATTCCTTCACACCCGTCGGCGCAGAAAGCGGGAAGACGGGAAAGAGCCACAAATTTCACGTCGGGACCAGTCGGGACGCCGTCAAAGCCCGCGTAAATCCACGACTTGTCTGACACTAAACACGTGGAATGAATAGATTGTATACAAGAATGTTAGATACAATAAGAAAATATTTACTAGATAACGGGTACAAATGACATAAAAAAATATTAGAAAGCAAAACAAAAGCTCCTAAAAGCTTAGTGACGACACTCCTCGAAAAGCTTTTCTTGATGGTCAAAGCTTAGTTTTGATAATTAAACATTAAATTTAAAAATTTAAAAACCCTCGCCACAAAACCGTTACTTTATCCTATTAACAACTAGAAAAGAGCTGATAATCTTCAAAATGGAATCCGCACCTTGAAAAAAAAAACACAATAGGTACGTAAGACAGTGCAACGCACGTTGTAAAAAAGATGCAATTTAAGTTCAACAGTCACACAAACCATACTATCATGGGCTTACTAAGATTATTTAGTGCTTGGGGAGATTATCCTCCCTAGATCTCTTGTTATCGTAAAACCTTGGAGACCGTCGCGTCCTCTTTTGAAAATAAGTAGGCAGTTCAAACTAAGCCAGAATTATTGTAATATGTCCACTATTTTATTGTTTATTGCATTGCAATTCAATTTTCTTTCCACCACTTTTTACTGAAAATATTCATACACTAGCTTATTCGAGTTATACAACAGATGCTATCCCAACAATGTTATCCGCTA
Source organism: Teleiodes luculella (assembly GCA_948473455.1). Taxonomy (NCBI): domain Eukaryota; kingdom Metazoa; phylum Arthropoda; class Insecta; order Lepidoptera; family Gelechiidae; genus Teleiodes; species Teleiodes luculella. Next base: position 10,080,295 of record OX419585.1, read on the forward strand.
TTTAGATGCACTATTGCTCACTTTACGATCCCTATTTCACAATGAGGTATTCTTAGTCAATAGGGAAGTGTCCTCGGAAAAAAGTAATCGATTCTAATTAATCCCTTTGTTAGATTATCGAAAAAAATTTAACACTTTTTTTTTTTTTTTTTCAATTTGACGAAGATTTACCGAATCAAAATGTATGAGAAGGGTACTATGACGTCACTTGTTTCGTACAATTTGTATGGCGGCGTGTCGTTACTGGAAATTTCAAAGTGCTGTATCGTCGGCATTTTTCGTTTGCCAGACGAAAAAAAAAATACGTGTACATTATTTTTTAGTAATCTAACTGACGGAATAATTAGATTTTTTTACGACACTACCTCATTACTGTACTATAAGCAAGCGAAGCATTTAAGAACAATGCGACTTAACTCATGTTATGATGAACATAATGATGTTCATGATCACTAGTTTTCCGCTGCGGCTCCGCCCGCGTAAACAGTTTTTCCCGTGGGAATGAGTAATTAAGGAATATCAATTGAGGGCGCTAGTGGACCGTAATAGGCCTCTTAAGCCAAGTGGAAGCACCGATCTTTCTTAACTATTAGTAGGTATGTAGGGCGTGCAATAACTCGACAGTTTTTATGAAAAAAATATTTGTTTTGTTTTCAGGGAAAGTTTCTTTGCAAAGGTTGATTGGATTCATTGATTGAGCGTGTCCTTTTAGTTTTGCCAATTCATTTGCACCCTGTATAAGTCTTGAAGTTATCGTAATTAAAGTCTCATGCAACAAATGACAAAAATGGCCTTTATTTGTTATTATAGCGCAGGGGTCACATAAAATAATATTCATCATATTTATTATTTTATGTCACTCTTTTAACCACGAAGCGTAAACCTTTTTTCAAAACTCCAGTAAAATTCGTCGGGAAAAATGTTTTGCAAAAACTTTCCTTAAATAAGTAAATGATTATCAAAGTTTAATACGAGTAGTAGGTATAGCAAAAAAAATCTTCAATATGACTGCAGTGTACGGTTTCGATAAAGCCTAAATATTCGTTAAAACGTCAGGAGACGGCAGACTTATCAATTTATATTCAAATTCCAAACCTATTTAAATATTCATGAGCTAACATTAATTTGCAAAATCTTACGAAATACTACTGTAAACTCACCAGGATTAAATTTATTTAACATGGCTAAACAAACAGGTAAACACCTGCTATAAACTTATAGGTAATAAAGTCTATAAAGTTAAATATTTTGTTCGACGAGTGCCCGACAGGGATTCGAACCCGGAACCTCCGTATTTAATTACTCGACTGCGGAAGCTGTTATTATTTATTTTAGATATCCGAATTAGAAGAAGAGCGCTTGGGCAATACCAAATCAAATATTTTTCTCCAAAGCAACGCGAACACAGGAAGCCTTATTCCGAGGATTACTCACATATTTCCCGTCGACATACATCTAAATGTAACATCGATCGTGTACGATTCGAGTGCCGTACTAAAAGTAGACGCGAGCGACAGCGCTTTTCCATTACACGGTCCGGGATCGGACGCCCGATAAGTACTGATGTTCCCGAAGGACCACTACCATTTGCGACTTGCTGTGGCCAAAAATGCAAGGAGTAATGTGGTCGTTGGCTCACGACGAGTCCGTACTCGTTCTTATGTTACTACAAAAACACTATTTTGCAGATGCAGACTAGCTTTTGCTAGGAATATATTGACATTTCTGATGAATAGTAAAAAAGGATTTTCTTGTGAGCTTACAATTTGCAATTCAAGGTTGCATTGCTCTTCCTATAATAGGCTCTTCAGTATTAGATCTATGTACAGCACATGCTGCTGGACATGTTAACCTTCTTGAGAGCGCCCGTATTGTGTAGCGGTAGGGGTGAATTTCGTGGTGCGAATGTCCAACCACATATGCTGACTTCTGTACCTAGTACCTACAGATATCGTATATTCTAAAAAATATTGGATTTTTCAATTGTTACGAGTATAATAGATTATTGGTTCGAAAATCGTCAGTAGCGCTTAAACGGAACCTTTAGAGATATTTTATTATTATCGCATGCCATGTTGGAACCACGAGTGGACATTTCGCTAAAAAGAAAAGGCAATTTGCTAAACGTGGGTTGGGAACGAGCGCAGTCGCAATTTTAAAACTATTCTTTAACAGGGCAGGGCATAAGCCAGATTTATTTTGTTAAGTTCTATATTTATTATAAACAATCGTCTCATAAAGATATGTATGTATAATATATAAGTATATCTTTATATAAAAAAAGAGAAAATATTTGATTTTTTGTTTGGATTGAATGGGCTCCAAAACTACTGAACCGATTTTAATAAAACTTGGTATAAAGATAGAATAGACCTCCGAGTGTAACATAGGCATAGTGTAACATTTTTCCCGAGGAAATTCCGCATTCCCCCGGGAAAACTGTTAAGGCGGTTGGAGCCGCGAGGCAGAAAGCTAGTATTTAAATAAAAACATTAAGACTTTACAGAAAAACCAGACATGAAATAGTTTCCGTTCTTCGAAAGGCACTTAATACCGTGGATTTTGGTTATTACTTGTACGGACATAATCACTACATAGTATAAAACAAAGTCGCTTTCCCTTCTCTGTCCCTATGTCCCTATGTATGCTTAAATCTTTAAAACTACGCAACGGATTTTGATGCGGTTTTTTTAATAGATAGAGTGATTCAAGAGGAAGGTTTATATGCATAATATACTTAAGGATAACCCGCAATAACCATTTTCCCGTGCGGGGCGGGTCGCTAGTAAAGTATATTCTGTTTACCAGCGGCCTTTACAGTCCTATTATTTTCTTCTGTGCCTATATACCAAGGGTTCGTCGGTCGTAGACCTTATGCGATAAGAAGAAACGAACATGTATTATAGCCTAGTTATCAGTAAAAACTTTTAAAAAGATAACTAAAAGTACTATCGTATCCACCTCTTACACACCTACTTCGTATGTATTAATAAATCCACCCATATTTCATTCTATTGCAATAATAGATTGCCTAGAATATAATTATTCAGACTACAGGTCCGTATTTGGAAGCGCTCCCTGGAGCTCCCCTTATTTGGGCACCGGGCTATTGCGGCCATTTTGAAACGGAAAAAAATAAAAATGTAGCCGCATCAGCATTCCGGGAACAGGGTGATCACGCCTTACCGGGTGGTGGATGCCCAACTATGCAGGTAAAAATATAGTTAATTAGCCATCGTTCGTAGCATATTTTCTTTTTTCAAGTTATTAATAATCACATATGTATGTATATGTAGTTTACTGAAAGAAGTTGGAGTCCCTCGGTAGTAACTAGTAACATAAAAAACGAATTGATAATCATTTAATCTATTTATTTAAAATGTAAGCAAAAATAATGAAATATTATTTTAATCTATTTGTTTTATTAGATCTTCTTGATTTTTTTAGAAAAATAAGTATTAAATATTAGACTCACTCACACCCCATTCATTTATTTAAAAGGCCAAAGTTTTTGACTATGTAAGAAAGAACGTATTACGATGAAAAAAATATGAATAAGTAAAACAAAACTATTCACAAAATATAATCGTCTACTGACTCACGGCAGGCGCCATAACGTTTACTGCAGGTATGATTGAAAAAAAAAACCCTAAATACAATTGAAATTGTTATTCTTTCGTGCCTACCGTCTTTTGCAGCACAATAGTGAATGAATAGAAAAAAAATCCTTTCATTCATTCATTTATAACACGTTTATTTGAAGGGCCCCGGCGGCGGCGGCGGCGTCAGCGGCAGCAACGGCAACTGCGGCTTTTTCATAAAGAAAACACACGGCTTCTTCGAAAGATTTTGCTTACTTTTCTTGTTATTCCCATTTCTGTTTTACTGGAAATGAATGTAATATGAAAACTTCCGCGTTGCTAAAACCGGCCCTGTATATACTTTTGTAGAGAACCGATTTACACGTACAGAGAAAGTAGTTACTGTACCTACTATATATTTAGAGATATATCCCAGAGAAATGTAATTTAAGAACATGGAGATTTAGCTATAAAAAGTCCAATATCGCTAGTGACGGAGTTAGTGGTAAAAATACCTGAAAATACGAGTGCTTCGCTCGCTTCAGCGGAATCTTTGAATACGATCTTCATATAAGATATGTTTATGCGGCGAAAACATTCTCGAAAGATCCTTATGAATTCCATGATGCTTGTTTTGTCTCTGACACTGTTGCAACCTGAGTAAGAGGGAGATGTAAAAAAATATGCTGCAAATAGGATAATGTAATACAATAGGTTTAAGATGCAGATGGCCGTGTTGCTCTCAAAATTGATTATTCCCATATTTCGCAATGTTGTCACCTTATACAGGACGTATGTGACTAGGACAGTCACACTAATAAAATCACACTCAATATTCGACGTGATTTTTTTAATAGATGTTAGTTCGGTTTCACGTTTAGGCACTGGATGAATTTAGATGAAGTTTAGAGTTTAGGTAGTTTGGACCTTGGATTAATATAACCTACCAAAAAAGCCTCATGCCGAGGGGAAAATTTGGTAACGCTGGCGGATCCACCAGAGGAAAAGCTAGTATTGAATTAAAATTACACTTAACATTTCTGAACCATAAAAATGTTTCGAACATACAGAAAATGCTTCGTATATGTCCTATTTTTCTCTAACATACGATTTCTATTTTAAAATTATACTCCTATATCTCATCTCATCATAAACTGACAAATGGCAAACAGGAGATCATCTCGATTGCGATAGCCAGGCTGGTGCCATAAAGACTGCTTCTGTGGCCCGGCTGCGATAACTGGAGATAAGCTAACCCATTGTGCTAACGAGGGTGTCATGCTCGCCACTGGTTATCAGCTCATGATGTGATGGTTACAAATAGATAGCTGTCTCTATGTCAGCTGGGAGAACGAGAGCACAAAATAAAAAGTTTCCAGAAAGTCCACTCCCGCCGTCCTTGAAATTAACTACCTAAACTTGGTTGACTCCTTGAAAAACGTGTATCGTCATTTTTGTGTTGTGTTTAAACAGCCAAATACACTACAACAGGAACACTTATCCATTTCTTTTAGCACATCAAATATCAATACCTTGTTAATAATCGCGAGAGCGACGACTGCACGTGGTCCGAGCTTCTATAGAGCGTGGTCCGAGCGGCCTGTAAACGCAATGAACGCCTGTGAACGCGTGCGTAAAAATATATGGCGCTTAGTCACAGAAGAAAATAATAGTACTAACCCGTACAGAAAGGACATACTTGCACTGCCATAATTTCAGTATAGTTTTATTGTTCGTAGGTTATTTTGATAAGATAGATAAAACAATAGAAATGTTAAGGATATTATAGGATTCGAATACGGAAACTATGTAATCGTTTTTCCATTCAGTTACGGCTCAAAGCATAATAATATGTGTAATTTGATACATAATCTACGGATATATCGTTTAATTTATCAACACAGGACTACCCAAAACCCAAATGTCTGAAACCAGAAGGTTTGTGAAGTTCGCAAACTTTACAAGTCAAAAACTCTAATAAATGTAAGTGAAAATCGAACCCTTCTGTTTCAGCATAATCTAAAAATACATTTACTTAGAAACCGCATCATCACGCGTGTGACATTGTTGTGCACCAAAGTATAGTGGCTTCCCGATAAAATGACTCAAAGTGATAAACAAATACTTGAAGAATGACTTGTGACTCACAGGAAAATATTTTTAGTGACTCTCGCACACAAGTTTTCATTATTTTTTCAGATTATCTTTACGATGTTTAATTTATGATTTATTACGCGTTGCATTCTGTTGATACCTATAGGTAGTTTTTAGTCTTGATATTCGTAGATGCCAAGTCTTAGTAAATAGTCCAACATAAATGTTTGTTTGAAAGAATGTTTCTGAAATTAATAAATTTACTTTGCAATAAACACCCTCCTGCTACGTGTGTAAATAAAGGATACATAACGATTAAAGTTATTCTGCAGAAAATTATATAAAATTGAATAATCCTTATCTAAAATCTTTTGATCCAACATATGGCTCTTGCGACTTTAACGTCTTGTTTAACCATATGGGTCAAAATCAAGATCTTAAATTTATAAAGACAATATGTATTTAATCTTTTCTTTTCTTTATTTCTACTTTTATATTAAAAGTAGGAATTACTGATACCAAATTGTGTATATCACAAGCGACATCAATAGCCAACGCGCGGCGGGCTAGCAACCATGACCATCATTGAATCATTCAGAAGTGGGTCACACCAGCCATAAATTAATGCTGGCATTTAACACACCGGGGGACAATTGTTTACATAGGTATCTATAGTTTAATATAATTGTTTTGACGTTCTTACAACTATAATTTTATTTATTGACAATAAAATATAGACAATACATCTAAATAAGGTTTAAAAGGTGGGTGGCCTTACAGCTTTTTAACTGTTACTAGTGCTATAACAGTTAGTTAGTTGGTTAGTTACAACAGTTGTTTACATCGTTTACAGAAGATTTGAGGGCTGAAATCCAAAACAACAGAAGGGGAGAACATCTGTGAAAACAAAGTATAATTAATCAAGTAACGCTTGGATAAACTAGCTATCAATTTACTTATTTCTCAGTGTTATTGTTGTTTATTTTAATTATTATTATTATTTTTTAATCTTGCAAATATACACAATATCAAAAAATATATCCAGACCTAAAAATATCTTGTGAGATGTTAATATCTGTGTAAATTGTTAACGAGTATACAAAAGTAATCAAAGTCAAATTCAAAATGTAATCTGAATGATTACTTTGTTTGTTAATTTAGACCACAATCTTTTTCACTACATAGTATAAAACAAAGTCGCTTTCTCTGTCCCTATGTCCCTATGTCCCTCCCTTTGTACGCTTAAATCTTTAAATCTACGCAACGGATTTTAATGCGGTTTTTTTTAATAGATAGAGGGATTCAAGAGGAAGGTTTATATGTATAATACATGCATAATATACTTAAGAATAATCCACAATAACCATTTTCCCGTGCGGAGCCGGGGCGGGTCGCTAGTTATTTATAAAACAGTCGCATAGGGCGCAGCGCCACTCGGCCCGCTGGACCGTAGCGGAGGCCTATTGTCATTCAATCGGGTATTGTGTGCCGGAGCCTTTGTAACCCATAGATGTCAATCCTACTGATTTGGAAACTAGTGTTTACTAAGGCAAAACCTTTCTTTTCTCTAGCTGTTACTGTTCCACTGCTGAGCGAAGGCTACCCCTCTTTTCCTCCACTACCCAATCACAAAGGCGTCTAGGTCGTCCTACCATCGCTTCCGAGGTCTCCCTCTTCCACGTCGGCTGTCCTTTGAGTGACGCTAGCCTACCGGTCCGGATTTATTTAACAGGAAAATCACTTCCCATTATAATGAATAAATAAAAATATAGGAAAGAAAATAAAGCGAATAAACGCGCTTTCATATTTTGTGGATACGAGCTTTCGGTTCCTTGTTTCGTAAGTTCTGAGAAGCTTTCATATGTATATTTGCAGTAAAGGTGTTTTAAAAAGTCTCTGTAAAAGTAAGAAACTTATTTAATCAATTTAAGGAACTAATAGTTTTAGGTAAAATTCTTACTCGTTTCAAATGAGTTTCTTCCTTCACCACAAAAATCTTTGTGTATTTTTTATATAAGTATACATACTTACATGTATTATAAGCTGAGTCGTTAAGCTAGAGCTTTTGATTAATGTTGCTATATAAATTGTATTTTCTAACAGCTATCTCTTTCCCTCTGCTCGAAGTTCCCAATTACACATGTCACATTATTAGAATGAGAACGAACTGGTCATTCGACATGGGGCCAGAATACGTTGAAACCCTTACAAATTGTAAGAATAAAATAGGATAAAAATAGTCGTCTCTTTGTAAGTCTCGGTGACCCTCGCGTACTTAGAAACCCTTGGGCTTACATGAAGGTCAGAACGAGCCACAGTATTAGGTCTATTTATATCTTGGTCTGAAGATTTTTATAAAATAAAATACTTGATGTATTTTATATTATGTATTATTATAAGCGATTCATAAAAGGCAAAAAAATACTTGGAGCGTAGTTCATGTCAGCCAACGAGCTAGTTAATAAGTAATTACCACAAAGATGAGGTATTTATATATTTTATTATGCTGCGTAGTATGGTCCTTAACCGGAGGCCTTTTATAAAATTAAGATGCCTGGATGTTGATCTAACTGATTTTTTTTATTAAAAATACTATGATTTATATTTTATTTTTAAGATTTCTAATCCCAAAAGTACTGGGAGATGATCTATCAGGCAGTCAAGTCAGCCCTCTTTGGTTAGAAACCTCTTCCGGGCCGATAGGCTGAAATAAACCAAAGAATAGTCTATAAAATTTGATATAATAATATTTTTTGCATTTGTTGTAAAAGATTACAAATTCAGAGCCTCATTAATAGGAAGTACCTAAGCGAAGATACCTAACAGAAAAATACGGACAGAACCCTCTGCATCTAAGATCGACTCGCACTTAACCGTTTAATTTTCCAAGTTTTCACTTCACGCGACAAATTTAAGAACTTCCTTGCTCCAGGCTGGCACTCCATAATATTACCAATCATTAAACTGACACCTGCAATAAATGCAATACTTAGGGCGAAGCACCCGGGGCTTCTTACCTAAAGCTAAATGACTCTACGAGTATAACCGCTATCCCGTGTTGTCCACAAATTAAAATACAATCGATCATGGACGCCTAACGTGCTGCGAACTAGAGAATACCTCATCCCCACGGGAAAATATGTTAACGCAGACGGAGCTGCAGGGCGAAAAGCTAGTTGAAGAGAAGTTAGAATGACTGAAAGCAATCTAAACTCTCATTGAGGGAAGTTAGGTCTAGCAGACTAGATCATTGCGAGGGTTCTAATATTGAATCTAAAGACTTATTCCAGCAAAGCATAATTATTTTAAATCTAGATTGAAATTAAATAATAAGGAAAAGTAAGAATCTAAGCTTAGGGAAATCTTTAAATATGGATACAGTATTCTTTGATACATATATTACATTGGATGCATACTTCTTGTCAATCTCAAAATTATTTAGTTATCAATTTTCTCTAACTAGCATATATGTTGGCTGAAAGAGATCTCTGCGTAGAGATAAGCTCGCTTTATTGTGAAAATTCTGACTAATGTTGTTTTTCACGTGTGCAATATAATATATTATACGCAGAAACTAAAGTCTTACATATTAAAGCCAAGTTTACGATGTGTAGCATACACAAACACACGAGTACTTACATAGACGGTATGTATGTATAGCAAGCTGCGCAATATTCCCAGCGTACTTTGCCGCAACTGTGCACGTCAAATGCAGCTAGCACTTACATAAACAAATACTCTTTTCCCGCCGGGAGTCTTTGGGGTTACATATTACGTTGGAAACAACAATTTCTTGAAGAAATATTTGCCAAATCAGCTACTGAATTAGGTTTGGCATTTATTGTAAAAATGTATTCTTCAATAATATTAGTAAACGATGTATTTATTTATTTATTTATTTATTCAAACAAGTAAACTTCACAGCCAACATAAATAAATTACAAAACTAATTTACAAACTTAAAGAGCCAATTACGAAGTCTAACAAATTACAATTTTGCTGGTAGCTATCTGCCTTATTATGATACCTTTTTTTTCATAAGGTAGGTACTTACATGTTTTTATACATGCAAGGTATGCATGTTTGTATTTTATTCTGTTCCACTGAATCTCGACAGCACAAAAATTTTAAGTAGGTACCTTTTTAATATAGGTACATATAATCCACCTGCGGCTACGCTCGTATTATTTGATGTCTTTTCTCGAGGTAATAATTATTTTCTACAAGGTCGTACATTTTCCCGCAAATTTTCATTCATACACCATTTTCAAGGATGACCATTACAATACTTTTGTAAACAGCCACGCCCATTATTCTTGTTATCATCAGTTTGAAACTTTCTGATAAACAATCTTTCTATTATTCAAAATAACAAAATGTCCAATCAAAACAGCTGAAGTTGAGAATAATAAATAAATAAGTAATAAAAATATTTTGTACTCTTAATAAATATAACTATAAATAAGTACTTAATATAAATCTATCCCATCACTACATAGTATAAAACAAAGTCGCTTTCTCTGTACCTATGTATGCTTGAATCTTTAAAACTACGCAACGGATTTTGATGCGGTTTTTTTAATAGATAGAGTGATTTAAGAGGAAGGTTTATATGTATAATACATGCATAATATACTTAGGGATAACCCACAATAACCATTTTCCCGTGCGGAGCCGGGGCGGGTCGCTAATTTCTAATAAAAAAATGTTTTGAGAAGTAGAGAGTCAATCTTGACGTCGTAATATAAAAAATATAACTTATTATGCTATGTCACGTCTGCATACAAAATGCATCAATGCACCATGCACTAGAGGCTAATGGTGCATGGTGCATAACGATAACGACAGAAAAGTAGTCATCTGCCATCTGCTCTCCCGAAGGGACTAAATAGTTTTTAAAGTTTATGAAAACTAATAAACGAACACACATTTTCACGGGTTTTCTCCACGATTTAGTTTTAAATTGAGCTTACCGATATTTCGACCGGGTTACACCGAAAATGAAAATGTGAAAATGTGTGTTAGTGCAATTAACAACCGCGAAAATCTAAGAATGTTCATAACTAATGAACGGCTTTTATACCCCGATCGACAGAAGCTTATAACCACAGAGAGTATTATTATAGAAGTAAGTAATGGCTCTTAAATGATTTCGGTAAAGCATGACCAGAGTAATAAAAAAACCTGGCCATATTGCGGAATTTCAAGGGAACTAATTTTATAATGGAAATTGTTGCCATCAACACAAAAATATACACGTGACGCCCCCAAAGCAGGTTTTTTATTTTCCTGGTCAGGCATTGATGTTACCTACATAGATTCGGTATGGGACCGACTTTAGAATGTTTTTGACATTTAACTTCCATATTTGGAAAAACGTAAAAAAGATACAATTTTTCAAATATACTTTTCAACTTCGCGACACTACCCGCACTCGAAATACGCAATATTTATTATTGTTGCCTATAATAAAGTATTCATATTTAAAGTTTACGAGACGTGGAAACACTTGACCGAGATTTATCATCAAAAATGTGTTAGACATTACATTATGTATGAGAGATAAGATAAGATAAGCCGTAGATCAGTTTTAATGGTAAACAACAAGGCGGTAAAAAATATTGAATAGTACAGCCACGATCATAAGTGCAATAACCACGCGCACTTACCTATACGTTAAATTATATTTTTTCATAATAGATAGGTACTATTATATTATAATTTTTAAAAATTCCCAAATTTGTTCAAATTTCACGACCGGAATGTTTTTTTTTTTTTTTTTTAATTAAAGTATGAGTATGCATATGATATGACTGCATTTATGCAGTTGACGGTACATTGCATAATCTTCATCATCCTTCAACCTCACAGATAAAATGTGACAGATAATGACTGCAAGGCAATAAAAACAGTGTTGCAGTTGCAATTCATATTACAAATGCATTCCTAACTATAATCACTCTATAATACTATAAATATACTGAAATATGTACTATAATTAGTGTTTAAGAGTCAGTTTCCTTATATACCTGCATGCAATATCAGGGTGGCGACTTAATTTTTTTTTTAAAGTTCATACAGAATGTCAGTAAATTATTTAAACACAGACATTATTTCTAATTTTTACTAGGAACCTACTTATTTACACAAGCTATCAATTATACTTATTTATAAATAACTTGAACCTAGGTTAACATAATTAACAGGAAGATTAAACCATGTCACGTCAAAAGGTGAATTTAAGAGCTTATCACACTTATAAATACACACATCGCTATTCGCAGCCAGTAATAAGCGATGACAAATTTAGTCGACTTTGGTTTTAAGTTTAAGATTTAATTTAAGGATCGCAGCATACTCACCGTTATTAAAGGTGCAACAGGATCTTAATGCAGGCACACGGCTTTCCACTAAGTCAGAGACAACTTAAAATTTTCAGCGACACCTAAACAGAAGCACTGGTTGTAACTAAACAGAAGCACTGGTTGTAACTCAATCAAATGTCGTTCCGGTCAAGTCCGCGTGGTGTTTTGTTCGGAAATGTTTGTGAACGTAAAGTTTTCGTGTTCGAGAGTGGTACGCGATGGAGACACACGGTCGGCCGGGGCCCCAGCCGAGACCAGACTGCGTTGTCTCGCCGCGTCTCCGTCTGGCAGTTCACGATCCTCGAGCTTTCGAAGCGGTGATGCCACAGATAAAGTAGACTACGGATATCAAACTCCTCACAAGCGGTCTTTAGCAACGCACAATACGCACACATACACACCTCTCACAGGATTACACGGCCGCCTTATATACGAACTATTTAGAAATTACAATTCGAAGTTCATTGTCTAGTCGATATTATGACAAAAATGAATGGTTCACATTTAAGGCTAACTGACATTAAAATTTGTACTCTTAGTTGTAGGTGTATCTTCGTATAATGACCCTAGATCGTCTTAGCTTTCAAAGCTGCGCGAAATCAAAGTAGCATACTTATTAATATTAAACTCCATACAAAGCACGATAGCAACACAGTTTGCATCATCACAGACCAGTTTTCGTGAAATCGTCGTCGTCAGGTGCGTGCTCCCTACTGTTTTATACACATGAAAGTGATACACTCAATTTGAAAGATGTGTCGAGATCTTTTATCTACTTGTAATATAGCTAGCTAACCTATGTAGGAGTTTATGACTTTTGTACTTTAGCTGAGCATGAGCCTATAGGAAATGATATATACGACACGACATTTACTTCTGGATGCTCCCTTATTCGCGGTTGTGCGGTGCCGTCCCTTTCACGCAACCGGTCATCAGCTGCCGCCTAAAAAACGCTGAAGCCTCGCTTTCGGCGAAATACGGGCCAAACTTACCAGGTACTTCTTACTGAATGCTCATTGAAATCCTTCCAAAGCATAATGATTTGGGTGCGGTTTGTGAACTAGTTTTAAAAAGAGCAGATCGTTTTAGTCTCTCTCGTCCCGTGGTCTCTTGAATGGTTGTTCGCACGCCGCACTCTGTAATTTTGATACATTATCTATCATTGGAGATCTCGTAAATTGTGGTGTGAGAGTTAGTTGCTCTCTGTAGTTACATACAACGTGATACAACGAGCCGGGTTGTTGATGGAACAACTCGACGGGTCAGTTTCATATGCCCCTGTATCCTTGCATAAAGCCCCGTGTGTCTTTCTCTCCCAATTTTATTTGTGTGTTCTATGATGGAATGAATGAATGGAAAGAAATGCAAGGCTGTTAAGTCGATTTCATATTTAATATTGAAAAGGGAAACACTTTCAACAACAGGCCATTTTAGTTTTAACCTTAGGTTTAAACGAAATAAAAATTATTATTATTATCAGTGGACAAAATATACAGGAGCAACTGACACGGGGCCTTCCGTGAATGGGGTCGTATGAAACTAACCCAAGTTGACGCTGGCCCTGGCACGCTGGCTAGCAAGCTGATATGATAATGATCCGAATCAACAAGAGGGCATTTTAGCGGACAGACTGTAATCGCTTGGTAATCATGATGATACAACAAACCGTCACTTTAACGTATCGGATCCAATTAGACATTGTTGATAGCTTTTATCTGAGGAACATCCTGGGTCAATATTTTTATAGAAACACAAGTGGAATAACTCCCGATGTATGCACGCTTTATTAGCGACGTCGTGGGTAAAATCCTTACCGTAATTGGGAATAGAAAAATAATGTAGGGGGACATTCACACACGGCCATCTATCCCAACCAAACTAGGCAGAGATGGGTGTCAGACAGCTGATATAAATCATGCAACATCCAGACCAAAGCAAATGTTTGCCCGGGTGGGATTCGAACCCACGACCCTGTGCTTCGAAGGCAGGCGTACTACCGACGGAATCGTCAAATACTAAAGCAAGCAAGTACCTACCTAAGCTATTTAAAGGAACCATCCTCGCCAATTGCATACGCACCATACTTACGATTTTTTATCCAAATCCTCTGGCACCAATTTGGCAATTAGACATTGAGGTCGCACGTTATAAAGCAAACAAAATGCGAAACTAACCGAGAGCCGTCTACCAGAGAGGTTGGAAAGCCGAGCTTCGCTTTGTTATTCTGAGGAAAAAACCTACAAACACAAAGTACGTGACGAAAAAGAATTGATTTTCTACCATAATGTTTTTACCAAATTAAGGAACATTACGGAAGGCCCGCGTTGCTCTAAGGCCTGTAAATATTAAATACGCCACCAGTTCGCGCGCAGACTTATGTATCTTGCGCACACTCTATTTAGCGATCTATTTGCAATTCCTTCTTCAAAAGCCAGTTATTAGCGCGAGACAGTTAAAAAAAATCATTTTTTATTTACATTTTAGTTTGGGTCTCTCTGAGTTTACTAAATCTCTGCTCAACCCGTTACGGAAAAGAACGTATATTGTATTGTATTCAATTTTATTTGAGACAAACTCGCAAAACACCCAGATCTAAACACAGAAACTCTGAATTAAATAAACCCCTTTGCATTACTTTACATTTTACTTTCATTCTCTTTAGAATCATGATAATTTAAAATAACATTGTCGAAATCATTTGACAGGGCCGTCAATGAATTGTCGTTGGAAGGAAAACTTTTTGATTTTACTTGAGTATTGTTGTTTTTATTGTTGTATATATTAGTATTATTATTGAATTCAAACAGAATGGGTAAGTGTTTATCGTCGCTTCATGAACTGACTTCATAATATTAACACCGTGATAATATTTTACAAGCAAACAGTTCTTTCACAAAATTCTGATGACCTAACAGATTCTGCTATTACTTAGAATACGCTTATAATGCAATGTTTATATAACTTACAGAATGTATATATTCTGTCATCACCCTTTTACCATTGGGAGTCCAGACGGACTACAAAATACCATCTGCACTTGGTAGACCTTCCGCGTCTTCGCACTGAGCGCTTTGGATTATCTTATAATTTATTTTACGCACAGCTAAGTTGTGGGACGATCTGCCACTTCTGTATTTCTGATTGCTAATAACATTCCCAAGTGGTCATAACCCAGCTCCTTTTAAAACCTGAGTGAATAGGCATTTTCTGGGCGAACTCGACCTATAGGACGATATTATGAAATTCGCTATAATAGCTTTCGATTTCAAGTGGGGAACTCTGAACCAAGTTGTGTCAGTATATTTATTCAAATACCTATTTATTTCAATCTCTGTTTGTTGGTTTCAGCGGACTCGAGAGTAATGAGTCTGTCTCAAATGATAGATCTGGCAATTGGTTCACCAGAGGTAAGAATATGTTTATTTATTATGATAAAATTACCCAATGTATATAACCATGATTCTTATCCAGTTACCAGTGGGGAATGAATGGTTTAAATTAGATCGATTTTTTTTAATGCATTGTTATGCAGTTGCAATAAAGGTTGGGCTGATTTAAATTATTCTTAGTAACAATCTACCGCTGCCACTGCAATAAACCTGTGCGATTCAGCACGTCCGTAGGGGTGAAGATATAAAGAAACAGGTTCCCGGTACAGATAAACCGGTACGGATAGGTACCGATGTGTACAGTAAAATATCCCAATGTTATTATATGCACTCACTCGCGCAGGTTGGGACTTATCGGTACAGACTACCTGGACTGGCTCATACGAGCCTAACCGTCTGGAAAAATCGAAGTACATTGATTGATGATTGTCAATTTCTTCTTCTTTTTTTCGTGTCGATTTATTGTAAATTTTACCTGTTTCTTTATGTTGGATATCCTGTACCGATACGTCCGTGCCAGAAAACCTGCCTCTTTATATCCTCACCCTAGAATCGTACAAGACAGATCCTCAAAATTTGGTGATCTCGTAATGACTCGATATCATAATAGTAATGCACCTGCAGGTGCAGCCCAAGTAACTAAAGAACAGGGTTCATATCCAGTCGCTGAGATTTAAAAACGGGTATTCTCAGATGTAGCGTGGGCAGGCCCCAAGTCCAACAAGGTGGACCGAGGATCTGGTGAGGGTCGCGGAAAGCTGCCCTCACTGGATGCGGATAAAAGAGCGGTCCTGATCGTTGTGGATATGTTTGGGGGAGGCCTTTGTCCAGCAGTGGACGTCTTTCGCCTAAAATGATGATGATGCTAATTCTCATACCTATATGTATTTTGCAATTTAACGTGAAGTATTGAATTTTAATATTTTAAATAGTTTTTGACATGATCTTGGCATTGCAGGTGGGCGTGGTTGATTTCAACATGCTGCAAGCGTTGCTGCATTGCATCGTGCACCAAGTGAACATAGAAAATAAACATGTGGAGTACCGGGGCGGAGGCGCACAAATTCCAACTACAACGCCACCCCAAACCGTCTTCGTCACCGAATTTGCTGTGGACCCTAAGGTCTTCATCTAAAGCAGTGAACTCACAGACGCGGAAAAGCGCGGATAGCCCAGTTTATATGCTACAGGCTGCATATAAACTGGGCTACAGATCGCACCCGCGTTCTATGGGACAGGTTGAATATGATCAAAAATCGTCCCGCAGCCCGGTCTTTCCCGCATCTGTGGGTTCGCGGTCTAAAGCTCTTTTTCCACCAGAGATGTGCTAGAAAAATGATTGATGAGCGTGTAAAGACTAAACAGTTTTTTTTTATTTGACCTATGCTTGTTTTGAAACAGTACGACGAATCATCCTGCTGTCACGTGCGGTGACGTAGGGAAACATTCCAGTTTCATCGCAGCGTCTCGAGACTTAGGAAATTACCTTAGGTATATATTTATATTGTTAGAGCATAAGCGAGGCTAATAAAATGAAGTGATGCTAAGTATTAGTCGATTTTTTCTAGCGCAACTCTAGTGGAAAAGCAGCCTTGAAAACCTTTTAGACCATTTAGTTTCGAAATAGTGTGTGCATGTTCACACACGTTTGAAGAACTATTTAATTCCTCTGGCATTGCAATATTTCATCACACTTATATTTTTATTCATGCGTTATGTACAGAGAGGTGGGAGCCGCTTCGTTATGTACTCCTATTCCAACCACTTATTTACTGAAACAGAATGGAAATTCTTACCTACTTCTTATTTTTTCAGGGAGGAACTATGAAAGAGATTCGTCAAGGTAATTTATGCAAATAATTTATTTTATTATAGCAATAAATTAAATACTTATCGAAGTCATCGACGGTGAGTAATTAATAACTAAATTTTACGAAAATTTTCATAAATATGCAACCTGTAGAGGAAATTTGCGTTAGTAGTAAGTAGTAGATAAATATTTTCCAATTCGTCTTTTTGACGTCAGATATAACTTGGAGAAGCCCACATTTGGTATATTTAAAAAACACTTTAGTTAGGTTAGGTTAGGTTACTAACTAACCTAGAATAGAATAAGGTGGGAATATTTTTGGGAACTGCGCGTCAAAATGATGGTTGGGTGTATACCTAACAGCTATCCCATATATTTTTACTTGCGGTTTTTTTTTTGAAAACCTAGACGCATGCTCCAGCTGCATGTGCTGGCTACAGTAGTTTATTTTTTAAATTAATAATAGCAGTTAATATAAATATTTAATTATAAATGTTTCAGCTCCTGTTGACGATGGCCGTATTTTAGTAGGTAAGTTTCAAGGATAAAGTGCTTCGTTTTTAACCCTGACGGGAGAAAAATGTTTATTATTTTCATTAATTTTGAGTGCTATTTTACACCACGTCAAATATTTGTTATTTTCTGTTCACAGCTCAAAAATACAGGGAAGAGGGTCGTAAGTACAACAATTGGATTTTTTTTAATTATGCTATACAATAAGAAATAAATAATAAATAAAGATAAATAAATGGGGCTGATACTCGCTGTCACCCTCTAATCCTAACTTCTATACGTCCTTCTTACGATTATGAGGATAGAAAGAGACAGGAGATATCACATTTAAATTATGCCTATTGCCAAGGAATAATAGGGAATAATAAATTCTACACACTTGGATGGAAACAATTTTTAATAAAATTATATATGCAGCAAGATTGTCTTACACGAAGGGGCGTAGGGGTCGGGCCGAGCCGGACTACTAACAACTTTTAACTAACTTCTTAGGTTTTAATTGTGTATTTTTTATTTTATTTTGTAACAGAAAATGTGCCAGGCATGGCAGCTGGGCCCGGACAAGGAAGGCCAGGACCGCCTGGTGCTCCGGGTGCTGCCTATCCCCCACAAGCTCCCGGTGCCCCCGGAGCTGCTTATCCCCCACAGGCACCTGGCGCGCCTGGGGTCTATCCCCCACAAGCACCTGGCGCCCCCGGCGCTCCAGGCGGCTATCCCCCACAAGCACCTGGCGCCCCCGGCGCTCCAGGCGGCTATCCCCCACAAGCACCTGGCGCGCCAGGAGTCTATCCCCCACAAGCTCCAGGCGCCCCTGGAGCTTATCCCCAACAAGGTCCCGGCGGCCCCGGAGGACCCTATCCCCAAGGTCCTGGTGGAGCCTATCCCCAACAAGCTCCTGGAATGCCCGGTTATGGTTATTTTCTTTTTTTTATTTTATTTATTTTCATGAATATCTTTATTTTTCCTTTTGTAATTAGCACAGACACAGTTTACCAACAATAATTTTAGTAATTAGAATAGAATACAATATACGTTATTACACTTGCACACCAGGAATGACAAAAAGATAGATTGATTTTGGGTACTTCATTTAATCATTTGTCTTTTAATGTAGCTCCTGCACCCCCTCCGCCTGCAATCCCGGGTGGCAAATTCCAAATGAGCACAACCCATGCCAAAACGCTGACCACTCAGAGCGGGACCGAGCTGCCCATAGTCACGCTCAGCAAATTCAATATCCTGGCTGACGCCGTGGACGACCTGCGACAAAAAGTTTATAGTACCGTGCCAACAAATGAAGCTATTCTGGAAGGATTAAGGTATGAAATAGACCTTTTTCTTGAAAGTTATCTCGTTTGCTGAGCAGATTAACTATCTGTTTTTACGTATTTTAGGACTGGAGCCACTGATAAAGGTGTAACGGACATGTGGAGCACCTTGAATGTACAGGGCAGACTCGACGCAGCCGAAAACGGCATAGCTAAACTAAGTTCACTGGTGGAAGACCTCATCACTGAAACTCCTGAACTGCAGCGACACGTATCTAAAATGTAAGACGAATTTTGGTATTATAAGACCTCAATATTTTAACTAAAAAGTCTGTCAGATAATGTGGTGTTTTACTTCATGGTCTATAAAAAACATAATATTTTCGGCCGTGATGTTTAAACCGTAGATAGTTACTATAAGCCGCAAAATTATTGCAGAGGTCCTCGTCGGATTAGGTTGTTGTTCAGAAATTATTAGGCGAATATGATTAACTCTGCATCTTTTATATTTGTCTAGTGCTCGCGCGAAAGCCATCGCTACTGATGCTACAACGCCAAGATCAATAGCCCAAGCTGTACAAGCCGGGGTGCCTTATGAAGGAATGCCAGGCGCTCCAGGCGTAGTTTATCAACCAGGAATGCCTGTTCCTCCAGGAATGCCCGGTGCCCCGGGAATGGCTTACCCACCAGGAACACCGGGTGCGCCGGGTATGGCTTACCCACCAGGAACACCGGGTGCGCCGGGTATGGCTTACCCACCAGGAACGCCGGGTGCCCCGGGAATGGCTTACCCACCAGGAACGCCGGGTGCCCCGGGAATGGCATACCCACCAGGAACTCCGGGTGCCCCAGGAGTAGCTTACCCGCCAGGAACTCCGGGTGCCCCAGGAGTAGCTTACCCGCCAGGAACGCCGGGTGCCCCTGGAGTAGCTTATCCACCAGGAACGCCTGTTCCCCCAGGAATGCCAGGCGCCCCAGGAGTCGCTTACCCACCAGGAACGCCGGGTGCCCCAGGAGTGGCTTACCCACCAGGAACGCCGGGTGCTCCGGGAGTAGCATATCCACCAGGAACACCTATTCCCCCAGGAATGCCGGGGGCCCCGGGAGTAGCATATCTACCAGGAATGCCTGTTCCCCCTGGAATGCCGGGCGCTCCGGGAATGGTATACCCACCAGGAACGCCTGGTGCCCCAGGGATGGCTTACCCGCCAGGAATGCCAGGCGCTCCAGCAGCAGGTTATCCGCCTGGTATGGCGGGTGCACCAGGCATGCCATATTCTGCTGAACCAGCAATGCCCGCTCCACCAGCTGCAATGGCCAAGTTTGGTGCGTACGCTCCTGCTACTTCAGAAGCTGGCTTCCCAAATATGGACAACGGAGATTTGAACGCAATATCAACAAATGTGAAGAATCTTCGATATGACCTAGACAACTTATACGTGACTTTCTTCCGTACGATGGAAGATGTCGGAATTGGTAAGTCAATGTATCTTTATTTCTAAACCCCAAATTTCACTTTTATTCCGTAAAAGTACCTAATCCTCAAAAGAATAAAGAAAACAGAGTGGTTACGCCGAATGATTTTATTTGATTCTATTTTTATCTTTTATTTTTGGGTGAATTCTTTGTTCTGGTATAGGTAGACATTGTAAGCTGAAACGCTGATGATTCACAGAGTTAATTAATGCATTTGCTTTTCATTTAAAGCCCAAAGTCAAATCAAGCATTTGTATTTCGTTGCTTTGATCTTGTGAAGAGAGAATGAACGAGGACAGATTTGGAGAAAATGTTGGAGAAGACGAATGCGAACGATCGTTCTGAAGAGTGAAATTTAGGATTTGATAAGATTAAACAATGTGAATGCAACGAATGAAGTATGCCTGGCTATCGGTAGCAAGTAAAAGGAAGTGATGTCTGCCTATCCCGTTTATCTCACGAGTGACGACGAGCCATACTTGCGTGTGTCTTTTGTGTACACATTGTCTTTGTGTGCGTAGAGCTCAGTTTAGTAGTACCACAGAATAAATAAATAGTTGATAGTACCGCAGAATACCAAATAGTAGTCCCTAGTAGTACGTAGTACGCACACAAGAGCGCGTGTCACTACATTACAAGGGCTCGCCTGCACTCGTGAAATAAAACAACTGTAGTTACGTATATTAGCTATCTGGTAGAGTTTTGCTGGTCAGAAGGTCAAATATCTCACAATGTTTTGTTGTACTTTCAGAGACCCCTGACACAGGATTCCAGCCATCGCCTGCTTTGGCTACTGCTATGGTTAAAGCGGCTCGTAAAATGGAGGAAGAGATACATGGTTTGTTATTTCTCATTGGAAATATGTATGGTCTTATAAAAATATCTCCATTAAGACATTTAGGTCCCTTCAGTCTAGACACATTATTGAGGGAAGTTTTGGTTAAAAAGAAGTTTAACGGATTCGTCACTGTTTGCGAATCGTAGTAGCGAAAACGGCCGGAGGGATTTATTTATATAGACTCTCCATCTATTCTAGCACATTGCTAGTCCTAAACAGTTGTATAGTAAAGAAAAATAGTGTAGGTAGTTTAAAATTACCTCATTTATTTTTATTTATGAAAACAAAACACCCAGGTTAAAGGCGAAATCAGACCAAAGTATCTATTCCCACTTATATAAATCTGGGAAAAAAAATGCAATTAGGTCGTTCGGTCTAAATGATATACACCTACTTAAAGTGTTATCGTGTTATGAGAAAGTGGCTTTATAAGAATATTTAATTGCTGGACTATTTTCGTAACTATAAACAAACATTTAACCTATGTATTACGAATAAGAATAAATAATAATTTATTTAGAAGAATTGGGGTCTAAGGTTTATTTTATAGCACAAATTTTCGCGCTAGAATTTCCTGGATTGCGAAAATTACCTATCCCCATCCCTTCCTTCCCTCCATAGTACGATGATGATGATCATCATCATTATCATCATCACGATGCATCGGAGCGATATAGCTGCCTACAGTGCTTGTAACTTTTTTTTTATTTGTTTTTTTTTAATGATGTTTGTATAGCTCAACCCACGGCGCCGGGACCGCCTGGAATGGTCCCTGGAGGCCCCGAAATGGCTTATGATACTACCGGTGGTGCGGCCCCTGGTGGCTATGGAGTGCAATTAAGTAGTATGATATTTGATTTATTTTATTTCATTAAATAGGCAGAATTAACGACACATTAACTAGTAAAACACACTCACTCCCAGTGTCCACATTTACACAAAACATAGTTATAAGTGTAGGTATACGAAAAAGGCTAAAGCAAATAAAAACAAGTAGGTACCTATTGAAAAAAAACGACAATTAAACTTTGAAGACAATAAATAGTCGTGGAAAAAGAACTAACTACCACATATTGTTAACAGCTCATATTTTTCCCCACCGAGGGCTCTCAAGCCTGAAATAAAATGTAATAATATAATGAAATTCTAACTCTCTTTAAATGTGAAACATCTAACTAAAACGTCCCATGTTTACCTTTTTAGGAAAGAAAGGTGGATTCAGGGGTGGAGTAGGTGCGTTCGACCCATCGGACATGTACACGAGGATATTTGAACTCGACAAGAAGTTTACGAAGTGTTGCGAAAACATTGATAGAAATGGTTCCAACTGGCAAGATAAGGTACAGAAGCCAGCACATGCGGTTGGACATTCGCACTACAAAATTCACCCCTACTTCAAACGGAATACGGGCGCCCTCAAAATCAACAAGTCCAGCCGCATGTTCTACCTACTATACATTCCACCTACTATTTAACTTATATCCTATAGGAATTGAAATACCACTTCAGGCAGAAGCTGATTCTTTCATTAAACCGATGAAAGAATAACTTTCGACTGCCTGAAGTACCTACCTATTAAACCGATTTAAGTGATGTGACTTAAACGCCGCCGAAACGGAATGCCTAGGGGCCTTTCCCGGTTTATGTGTTTGCTAACCAAAGACAAAGAGAATCTGCATCAATTACAATCAAATAGTCAACAATCCAAGGGACTCTTACCAGAAGACGGGGAGTAATCTTTACGTATATCGCCAAACAGCATGTGAAACATAGTGATTAGGTTAGATTAGGCCATAATTCCCCAAAATCTCTGGAGTGGAGATCTCTGGACGAGAGCATCGTCCAGCAGCAAATATCTTTCTAAATGATGATGAGTCGTCGATTTGACAAATTTACATAATATAGTCAGCAACAGTCGACTTGATTTATCAGTTGAAACCATTTAATTCCTTAGATCGATCGCCTAGAAGACCAAGTGGACTACGTCTTGAAACAGATGGGTATCAACACGAACGAGATTCAGAGCAGCAAAGTAGGAGCTGATGCAGCCAATGACTTGCAAAGTGAGTACCTGACTATTCATTTATCCCGCTAATAGGTTGTGTTAGGTTTTTAGACGGAGCTTCAAAGAGCTGAACTGTTGTTCCCAATTATTGTTTAACTGTTTAGGAAAATATTCTATTAGGTAGTAGTATGTGTAGGTATCTCAATATTATACCTGGTCTTTTGGCATTAGGTTTTTGTTTATGAATGTTTTTTGTATATGTATGAATTAGACATCTCTTTCTTTTTGGAAAAAAAAAGCAGTCATGAACCAGGCAGGGCAAAAAAAAAACAATTAGGTACTTACATGGACGTAGTAATATAGGTACCTAAGTACTATGCTTGAACGACGTCTAACTATCTAACGAGATCTAATGTTTTTGTCCAGGTCTAATGCAGCTGTTCCAGACGGTGCAGGGCATGCAGGAGCAGCTGACGCAAGTCCACGACACGGCAATGCAGCTGGCCGCGGAGAAAGTGCAACGACAACACCACATCAATGTAAACACTCTTTGAAAAAGTCCGGGGAAGCTTGATACATACTTAGATCTTACCCTTTATCACAACCGGGACACTCCATAGAACGAACGCGATTTGAATTGGCATGACGTAAATAAAAATCTAACGAAAATAGTCTAGCTTCATAGTAGTACTATATTATATAAAGCCTGACCAAAGAAATAAAAAACCTGTTCTGGGGGCGCCACGTGTATATTTTTATGTTTATGGCAGCAATTTCCATAAAAAAATTAGTTCCATTGAAATTGCGCAATATGGCGAGGTTTTTTATTTCTCTGGTCGGGCTTTACCTACTCCGTCTGGGTCATTATCATTAGTAAGAATTTTCTTTCTCAATGGTTTTACTCCGTATTTAGTTTCTTTTGTTGTTTCTGTGCTTTTTTTTCTAAACCGTTTTTCTCATTTTCAGTCACTGCTAGAACAAATCGAGCTTCTGAAAGTGATCAAGTTGGATCGCGAGGATATGGCCGAGGCCATGGCTGAGAAGGCAGACATCAGGATGCTGGCCAGGAAGGTCTCCCACGACCAGTTCGAGATGGCCTGCGACGACCTTGCCAAGGGATTGGAAAGCGCTATCGGAAAACTCAATTTACAGGTTTAATCATTAAATTATTTTGCCTAAAAATCAAGTCAGGGGAATGTAAGAGTGATATAGAACATATTCAGATATTTTCAAATTTTTTGTTTCTCTGTTTGTCTGTTTGTACGGGCTAATCTTCGAAACTGTTGGACCGATTTGAATGAAATTTTGCATGGTGGTACCTATATCCCCGGACAACATTAGATAGTTTTTACCGCGGGAAAATATCTTATATATCCTACGGAAAAAAGTAAAAAAACAACGCGGGCGTAGCCTCGGGCTGACAGCTAGTAAATAAATAAACATGAACAATTGATCACGGGACGCTTTGACGAAAAGTCAGGTCAGGCTAACATGAGGTTTCCCGTGTTACAGACATTGTTTAGTCGTGCAAATACACTTAGATATCATATTGGAGAATATTTTAATATGGCGGGCAATGTAAAGCCCGACCAAAGAAATATGACACCTCGCCATATTGCGGAATTTCAGAGGAACTAATTTTATAAGGGAAATTGTTGCCATAGTCGTAAAAATATACACCTGGCGCCCCCAGAGCAGGTGTCATATTTCTTTGGTCAGGCTTTAATACCAACCTTATGAAATAAACTGTTACAGAATAAATGTGGGTAATCGGCGCGCTTTTCCTAAACCACTTATGATACTGGCTGAATTTGTCATTGATATTTTGACAGTAGCGTTTTTATTAAACCTATTTTCGTTTACCAGGAAGCACTTTGGCAACAAGCGCTGGACGACATTCAGCGTGAGATCGAAACCAAGCTGGACAAGATGGAGCTGTCTCCGGTGAAGGAGTTCTTCAACAACAAGCTGAAGATGCTGCAGGAGAACCTCAAGCAACTCTCCCAGCTGCGCCGCGAGGTGGAAGCTGCTGGTACCAAGAGGAAACTGCTCAGGTAATGGACAACATTGGCAACAAATCAAAACTGCAGATTTCTGTTTTATAGTACTAGCTTTCCGCCCGCGCTTAGTTTTTCCCATAGGAATGAATTTTCTCGCGACAAAAGTTATGGCTATGTCTTTCCCCAAGATCTATTCCATCTCTGTACCATCATCATCATCATCATCATTTTAGCCGAAAGACTTCCACTGCTGGACAAAGGCCTCCCCCAAAGATCTCCACGATCTCTCTCTCTCTGTACCAAGTTTAATCAAAATCAGTTTATAGGTCTTGGCGTGAAAGCGTAACAAACAGACAGGCAGACAGAGTTATTTTCGCATTTAAAATATTGGTAGGGATTTCTGTGCCAATGCACGCAGCTTCTGAATTGGCTATTTAAATTTTTTTCATAAATTGGTGTCATATTTCAGGGACGTGAATTGCATATCATGCGACGCCAACGCGGTGATGAATATGGAAACTGGGCCTTGTATGCCGGGGAACAAACCTGTGACCGCCATGCATTCAATGAAACCTTACTTGACTTACGAGCTTGGTAAGTAACCAATTGTGTAGGTACCTATTCGTCAACATTTTAACTAAGCGCTTAAAATCTATCATACATAAAAAAATTGTATCACCTGATTTTTTCATATTTTTAATTGAATTGTTAAGCTCTCTTAGGGCCTTTTTCCTGTCTTGCGGATTCACGCCCGCGCACGGATTTAGTCCGCATGTGGGTGATAGCACGCTCCTGGCCTGGGGCATTTTCCCTTTGGACCCTTAGGGTTGCAAAACTTTTTTGGTGAAGCACGTATGTTACTTTTTTAGATTCTATCCGTAAAACGCAAGCTTCGAACTTGCCACAACGCAACATGCATGACTGGGAGAACATAGACCGGCAAATGGGACAACAGAAACCACTGCAGAAAGTTCGGTAACTAGTGATTTTCACCTTATGGCGCTTTTACACGCTTGCTGTGGCTTGCGAAGAGTGAGCGTGGTGTATCTTAACGCAGAACTGCAAGCTACGGCAGTGGTGTACACGCGGCATTAAACTTCAGCGCGCTAGTACTTTAGTCATACGTTTATGATGTTAAATAATATTCTTTCCTACATTTAGATGTCTATTAATAATTGAAGTGTTGGAAACAAGCAACATTCATGAGTAAGGGAGATCTGTGGCTATACTAATGAAAGATTAACTGAATATAAATAATTTGAACTTCGACGGGCACTCAATAAGGTTTGTTTTAATCAGGTCCGAAACAGACAAGCACGTGTGCAACCGCTACTGCGGTGGTTCGCACACGGTGACGACTCCTGCGCAGCGTGTGGCGCGGCTGGGACACTTCGTCAAACAGTGGGGGCCTGACGTACTGCCACTGAGCAGCGGGCTGGCCCCGGGAGACGATGGAAAGGTAAATAAAGCCCGGGCAGAAAAAATAAAAAACGCGCCATTTTGCGGAATTTAAATGGAACTAAATAGGATGTGAATTGTTGCCAGTTTATTTTTTTAACAGACCTATGCCTAAAAAGTACGGCGAATCAAGCTTTACCGGACTTGATTGTTTTGTTGCCAGAAACATAAAAAACTACATGTGGCGTTGTCCTCAGCGCAGTTTTTCTATTTCTCTGGTCAGGCAGACTTTTGATTATACAATTAATTACAATGTATAAGGCAAAAATATATATCATCGTCACATCCATTGCGCTATGCTGTGATGTGATCGCTTTGCCTAACCACGAAAATAAGTTTCAAAAATCCTTGGTGTCAAAGTTACGGTAACAAGGATTGCCAAAAATTATTATTATGGAATGCATATTATTGTTTACTAAGTTTTGGAAAGGATTAATAAACGGGAAAAGGCTTTGTTTGCATGGATAAACCAATTTCGGAACCAGGTTTCCTTGACGACCAAAGAAAATAAAGGTAATGAATATACTTAGGTGAGCAATAAAAAGACCTGTTTCATCTACCACTTCCTTACCGATTCTAAAATGGTCTGTTACAGATGTACAAAGTAATAAACACAGAAAACGCGAACGTGGGTCCAGGCGGTGCTGTTGAACCGTGCACTCCGAAGCCACAGAAAAGGCCATCATCAGAGGGCTACAGACCATCGAAGCCAATTATCATCAGCAACGTAAGATACCGCTTATATAAACTGGTGTTATTTACTTTTTTTCCTAGTTGTTCTATCGCTGATTAGTTTAGATACCTACGTCCATGTCGTCCCTGCTAAGGGCTCATAATCCTGAATTCAGGATAAACAAGCCTTAGTCTATATATTTTTTACAGTCGTAGTCGTGGAGTTATATTTTTCTGTGTTATGTTTTCTGCCATTTAAGTGAATTTTAGTACAGCATTCATTATTGTTCAACAGGAATGTCGGTGCTTAGAGGCATCTGGAGGTACGTAACAAAAATACCCTAATCACAATTCAGCACCATCGCATCGTACGTATCTCTTCTTTCATCAACAGACTTTGATCGGTTCTTTGCATCGTTCTTTGCCACAAAAAAAGTAGTCTGGTCTACTGTGCGTCGCGCTGAACTACGCGCCACGATTGCGCGTGTAGCCATCCATTGATGGTTACAAAAGAAAGATTAGAAAACAATCGATAGTGTGACCGCCGATGGAGTAGGCAACAAATACGTGGCGCTATTCATCCGGCGCGACGCAGCGGACGGCCCTTAGAATTTCTATGCTCGTTTTAGCACCTCCCGACTTCCCGACACCGACTAGCGGGCTTTACGGGAAGTCCGATTGTCTCGGACTAAGAGATTGTGACGCGAGCGAGTCTTAAGGGCGATTACGCACCTTGTCCGGTTCCGTTCCGTATCTGAGAACGTCCATACAAATTGTCTCGTTTCTCGGATTCGGAACGGAAACTAGCGTAACCGCTCTAAAGCTTCAGCTAAACGACCCACAAAAAATTGCTGACATTTTTAATAATTTCTTTATACAATAGACTAATAATAATAATACATGCTCACATATTTCTCCAATACCAATTAATTATAATAATAATTTAAATACAAATACAATATATCTGACTCCTGTTACTAATGACGAAATATATAAAATTATCATGAATTTAAATAACAGCAAGTCGAGTGGCTATGATGACATTAATACTAAAATCTTAAAAATGTGCGCTTCTTATTTGTGTAATCCATTAGCTCACATCATTAATCTATCGTTTGGTCAAGGTATTTTCCCAGACAAACTTAAAATATCATTAATCAAACCGTTATTTAAGAAGGGAGATAAACTTGATCCAAATCACTATAGACCTATTGCAATAGGTCCAAATCTTTCAAAAATACCCGAAAAAGCCATGTGTAACAGAATAACAAACTTTTTATCAAAATACAACGTTTTGCACCCAAATCAATTTGGCTTTCGTAAAGGAAGTTCAACAACATCAGCATGTTTCGAACTAACTAAAACAGTATCAGAATGTATCAATAATGGAGAACACATTGCATCTATTTTCCTTGATATGAGCAAAGCTTTTGACTATGTAAACCACGAAAAGCTTCTATATAAACTAGAGCATTATGGTATCAGAGGAGTAGCACACGATTGGCTACGTAGTTATTTATCTGATAGGAGACAATACACTGAAATTTCTAAATTATGTTTTAAAGGAAAAACTGTTTTAAAGTGTGTATATAAATCGGATCTAAAGTTTAATAGAAGTGGTGTTCCACAAGGTGGAGTTCTGGCGCCACTTCTATTTTTGCTATATATAAATGATTTGCCATATGCCACCCCTCATAAAACAATTCTATTTGCTGATGATACCACTATTTTGATAAAGTCGCACTGTTACAATACGTTACAATCTTGTGCAAATGAAGCGTTACACAATATAATTAAATGGTTGAATGATAATAATTTGCTAATTAATATTAATAAAACAAATTTTATGACATTTAAATCTTACAATAATAAAACGACACAATTACAAATCAAACACAATAATAACAATTTAGAGCAAGTTGACATTTTCAAATTTCTGGGGATTACAATAGACGAACACCTTAACTGGAAAGAACACGTTGATCAAACATGCAAGAAATTGGATAGATTTGTATATGCCTTAAAACGAATACGTCAGACGGTCTCTTTGGAAGCGGCACTAGCAGCCTACCATGGCTATGTATCATCAGTATTGAGCTATGGACTAATACTCTGGGGTAACTCTGTTGAGGTTGATAGAGTCTTTCGATTGCAGAAAAGATGTATTCGTGCCATTACAGGCGCTTTATATAGAGACAGTTGTAGACCCTTATTTTTAAAGTTGGGACTCTTACCGCTGGCAAGTATTTACATAAGGGATGCTTGTTGCTTCGTTAGACAACATCCTTTACATTTTAAACTTATTTCGGAGGTGTCAAATAGAAATGTTCGTGCACAATATGCTCTGGAATTGTATAGACCCCCTGCTCGCACCTACATTTATAAAAAAAACGCATACAACATGTGTATTATGTTGTATAATAAATTACCCAGCACTATTAAATCAATTGATGCAAGTAGGTTCAAAAGAGTCTTAACAAAGTGGCTGAAAGAAAAATGTTTTTATACAATTAATGAGTACCTAGCACTTGAACACAAGGATTTCTGATCGTTGTCCTATCACGCTCTCACATTTATCATTTCAATTTACTATTTTCATAATCTCAATAATAATTTATGACTTTATATTTCTATTTTTAATTTATTTGTGACTGACATTATGTACCTAAATTTGATCTATTGGATTTGCAATTATTATTATGAATTTATGACATGCATGCTAGTGAATTGAATACTGCTTACTTTTAATATGTACTTAGAAATGTAACTGTATAAAACCTGTTTAATATTGCAACACCCTGGATAGGGTTATTGTACTTAACTGCAAACTAGACCTAAGATCTTATATGCTGTACTATTTGCAATAAATGATTGATTATGATTATGATTATGATTCCAAGCGTTAAGATCTCTTCTCTCCTTCATATTTTTTTCTGTATCTATATCAGATAGAAGCCTGCTTATTTTAATTTCAATGACGAACTCAAAGTTTTCAAACTTCTAAGTAGTTATTTTATATTTCAAGGATAGTAGAACATTTCCTTGGAAGTGGCAGGCGTACGCATTAATTTTAACCCGTTTTTTCTTATTGCAGATCGTCGTTTGAAAGAGGGTGGCGATAGAGATGCAAAAGATGTCAAAAAGTAATGTTCCCGCCACACAGGGTAGTAAAGAGAAGAGTGCCGGGAGCGGGAATTTTATTGTTTTAAAATGTTACCGCCTATTCGTACAATATCCGCCACGTGCATTCAAATTGCTTTTGTCTCTACTGCCACTGTGTGGCCTGAACATTACAGCAATGACACCTTGAATTATGTTTATAGAATTTATAGATCTCATTTAATTACTAATTATTATACGATGTTCTTATCACAAAATTTATGTGCAAGGACTCGCATTCCATACTTTGAATATGAAGTTCTCTCCACAACTAGGATTAATGTTATATAACTCATTTTTTTTTTTTTATTGTAATACTTTTTATGTTTTTATGAAATTTTAAATAAAAATCAATTTCAGATATTAATTTGATTTAATGGTAAACCAATTACCATACATTGTTATCTTAGAATTATTGTATCACTAGACATTATTCTTATCTAAATGTTGACAGAAATGTCTTGAAGTTTGAGGTGTTAATTAATTTTCTGGAACATCTATCCTTTTAAAATAGGTCAAACTATTATGTATGTATGTATGTATGTACAGTAAGGATTATCACATTAATAGAAACCCAGGTCTTAAACGAAGAAAAAAACATATTTAGAGTAAAAATAAATTTGTCTACTCAACTTCTAGGAATAACTTCCGAATTCCGCTGCCATCGCGTAGTCAGTTCCAAAACTCCTTTCCAAATAGTGTTTCTCAAAAAGGGGAGTTAGCAGGGTTTACTAATACGTTATTATCATAATTATTGATTCTATGTTTGACCTTAGTGCTAGTTTATAACGAACCCCATATTTAATAAAGGCAAAAAAAAGAATGACCTAAATAAAAATATAATAAATGTGATGGCAGCTTTATTTTCCTCACTGCTCTCCATAGCGTCAACTTACCGCACACGGGATACTACGCTGACAATTTTTCAAAACCATATTTAAACGTGGCAGGACTTGTGATATTACATTTACGTACGCGAGACCTGAGCACAAATTGGTACCATTTCATATACATTTTTGAAAGTGTTTCATACATAACTCATTTTCTAAAAGAAAACTACCCGACATTTTTTATTGTTGACTTCATCATCACGTCTTTATAGGTAATAGTAAAATCACCACTTTGAAATAACGTATTTGCGTTGTATTCAAATAATATAACATTTAACATAAAGTAATACAAATAAGTGGGCGAACTAGGTATCATTTTCACTTAGTTGTTATATTTTAGGTGCGCTAGGTCTTAAGTGAATGTCCACACTCCACCCATCTAAGCTATACCAATATCCCTCCGCTTTATAATAATATACAACTAGTCAAATATAAAGCGGACGCAATCGTATGTTTCAAGTTGCATGTTAACTCCTAAGCCGCCCACGCCAAAGAAGCCTCTTTTTTTCAATATATTGCGCTCAGATTTGTGGATCATTAGGAAAGCAACCCTGCAAGCGCATAATAAAGGTATAATAGACCTATGAAGTCTGGATATTTATTATGGATCTAACGCACCTGCATCTTCGTTATTATTCTTATTTAAATGCATAGTAATTAATTACTTTACTCTACCAAACCAAATATACTTCGCTCCATAACATATAAGTAAGAAAAAGTTAATGGTAGGTTCCGCAGTACAGTAACTATAGATTTAAAATGTTTTATGCAGGAAATAATTTGTATTTGAGGTAATAATTAGCAATTTAGGCAGGGGACATGTACGGAGGACATTCTGCGAAAAGGATAGTTTGGGGAAGGGACATATAGGAATAGGATTAGCCAATCTGGGAAAAAAACAATTAGGGGACATATGAACCAAAAACAAAGATGTGTCTTGGCATTTTCTGAACATTTTTTTATCTGTAACTAGCGACCCGCCCCGGCTCCGCACGGGAAAATGGTTATTGTGGGTTATCCTTCAGTATATTATGCATGTATTATACATATAAACCTTCCTCTTGAATCACTCTATCTATTATAAAAACCGCATCAAAATCCGTTGCGTAGTTTTAAAGATTTAAGCGTACAAAGGGAGGGACATAGGGACATAGGGACAGAGAAAGCGACTTTTTTTATACTATGTAGTGATATACTCAAGTTACTTGTTTTTATCAATAAAACTCAAATTTTTGGGACAACTAAGTACATTTCATGATAGCTAACTACGGAACCCCACACAATTGGTATTTTTTCTTACTAATATGTTCGTTCAGGTCACAGAATAATACTAACAGTCAGTCCCTTAAAATAACAATCATCAACATTTAAGTAATGCTAGTATTTACAGCGCATCTTATAATTACCAGCAATAAATCAAATGAAATGTTAAGAGTTATATCAAATCTTAACAAATAAAAGATGGCTCGCTGTAGTCAAGCGAACCCGGCGAAAGTTGTACAAATATTAAGCAAAAAAAGTTTCAACGTTAATTAATTAGAGAAGTATTATTGAATCTGGCAAAATCGTCCCACGTACCTCGTAAAAGGATACCTAAGTAATTCGCTGAAATCATGGAGGTTGTGGTATAGTTTAGGCATATAAGTTTAACGCTGACCTTGATTTCCCGCGCATGTGTCGCCATACTCCCCGCGACCCTGAACTCCCCCGCGTCCCTTATTTTCGACTTATGCGCATTCAACGGTCAGCGTTAGAGTTACGTGCCCCGTATTACAATAGTAGTTACATCTCGATTATACTAGCACTGCGCTGTGCATTAAGGCGTCACCTCGATAATTGGAAAATCGCAATAGAGGCATGGTTTATTGAAGAATAAACGGACCACTAAATTCGTGATTAAATCGCAATGCAAGAAAGCGGTAGCACTAAGCATTGTAACAGAGAAAGGCATACTGTTTGCTCGCTAGAACTAAACAGCGTGTCAAATTTCTTTATATCCATTTATTCAAAAAGTTCAATAAAAATGGTTCTAGTACAGATTTAAATTAAATACCATTCTAGTGAACAAAATTCAGCATCTAATGAGTTAAAAGGTGAAATATAATAGTTGTTACTTTGGCTTGATTTTCTATTAATATAATTTTCAACAATCGTGATTTCAGATTGAACAGGTTTAAGATAATATGATCAAATAACAGAAATCTGAAAAAAGAAACACCTTACTTTTACGAATTCCGAGGAATAGTAAAAAACTACCAAGGTGCCGCCTTAACGTGTTGGTAGAGGGCTGCCCGCCTTGCCCTTAATAGAACAATAAATGTATCCTAGCCTAGCGTGCATTACCGTGACGTGCGGGTGTAGGAGTACACTCAGCGGTGTCTGCTTCTACCAGCTGCGTACGGTTTCCCGTCGCGACTGTACCGCCGCTCTTTGCGATCGCGGGGCGGCTTGTCGCGCGATTTGTCACGCCTCTCTCGGTCACGGTTGTGTTCTTTGTCGCGGGAATTTCTGCAATAAAATCAAAGAAAGCTATTTATTACAAATCTGGCACCGTGCAAGCCAATAATGTTCAATGATGGTTTGAAACGCTCATACGTACGTGTTACTCAGACAAAGATCTAAATTTTGGAGTAGTGCATCTCGGCTGTACGAAATGCTATTCAAAACGATGCTCATAATATATATTAACTGTTATTTTTCACTAGGGCAGGCGAGCCTTACTTGTAGTGTAATGCGTATAGACACGCGCTCTTATGTGCGTACTACTAAACTGAGCGCTACGCACTCACAGACAATGTGCACACAGACACACACATGTATGGCGTGCCCGCACTCCTGAGATAAAATTTCTGTACTGAATACTCTTGCGAATGCCATAAAGAAAATAAATACCTAGATTAACTATTAACCTTTTAACCGCCAATCATATTTTCTAAGAACTTGCTCCCACCGCCAGCCATAGAAACAAAATCTATATCAAACAGTCAAAACATAAGTCTTATTTATGAGACGGCGACGTTGTGAGCTCGATTTGGTAAGTCTTATATTTCAGACCATGGCGATTAATTAAAAGGTTAAGATTTAAAACGGGATATTTACCGTGGTATTTATTTTGTGTGAGTAAAAGTGAAAGTTTTAAAAAGCACAGTAAATACCTGGATTCTCCTGCGGAGCGGCTGTCCCTGGACTTGCGGCGCGTGCCGCCGGGGCGCGCGAGCGGCGAGCGGGACCGCGACTTGCGCCCGCGCGGCGACGCCTCCCGCTCGCTATTCAAGTTGAAGTCGTCGAACCTGAATCCACATACAAATATTATAACTAACTTAACCTTTTAACCGCCAAGCATATTTTCTAAGAACTTGCTCCCACCGCCAGCCATAAAAACAAAATCTATATTAATCAGCGAAAACATAAGTCTTATTTATGAGACGGCGGCGTTGTGAGCTCGATTTGGTAAGTCTTATATTTCAGACCATGACGGTTAAAAGGTTAAACAACTAAGAATTTCCTTCCTCTGAGCAATAAAAAGCAGTCTCGTGTTTTAAGTTTCAGAAACGAAAGGGCTATCTATTGGCCCTTTATAATTTTGAAAACGCTAGATGTAAGCAACAAATATTGAATTGGCCAATACAGTTGCTTGTAATATAATATAAATATTCCAGCTTTACAGAGCCGCAGCTTGTAACTTCGTTCAAAAAGTCTATCACATGTAAAATATTGCAATTTTGTTGAAAACTTAGAAAAAAGGCAGGCAAAGGCACTACATAGTATAAAACAAAGTCGCTTTCTCTGTCCCTATGTCCCTATGTATGCTTAAATCTTTAAAACTACGCAACGGATTTTTATGCGGTGTTTTTTAATTGATAAGACTGATTCAAGAGGAAGGTTTATATGTATAATACATATACTTAAGGATAACCCACAATAACCATTTTCCCGTGCGGAGCCGGGGCGGGTCGCTAGTAGTTGTTATAATAATAATATTCCGACAGCCAAAGGGCCAGCATCCCTAGAAATAACTAATCCATTAAAAAAAATTCAAAACCAGACTACTCACTTGTTTTTAGGAGCCGTTGAAGTCTGACTAGAGCTTGAGCTGGAAGAGGAACTTGAAGATGACGACGAACTAGAACTGAAGAAGAGTAATATTTTACATTTTATATATAATTACACTTCTAATCTATAGTCCATAAAATTATTTATGGCAGGCCTACCTTCTTTTCCTGTCTTTGTTTTCTGGCGAGTCTCTTTTACCGTTTTTGTTTTTTGCACCAGAATCTTCCTCGGGTGTTTCTTTTACCTTGTCTGCATCTGTTAAAACCCACAAAGAAAATTATTCATAAATTCTTGTAATACATAATTTTTCAGAATACACAGACATCAATATCTTACATAAAGTTCAAACCTGTTTTGGAAGTGCCATGTTCCTCGTCACTGCCGATCAGATCATATTTAGATAGATCAGCCTCATCTCCTGACTCTTCCTCTTCATCTTCTTCTTCGTCATCCTTGGGAACAGCCTCCTTACTCTGCAACAATAATAACGCTCTAAAGTCGCCAATTTACCAGGCCAGTAAACCACAAGCTGTATAATGTGTGGTATGGATACAAACCTTTTTGTTCTTCTTTTCTGGTTTGTCAGGCACTTTCATGGTTACCTTAAGTCTATTCAGGAGTATTGGTTTGGGCAATGCAAAGCTTTTAAAATTGCCTATTACTGGTGCATTTTCATTAATGTGAGGTGGATGCTCAGTATTTTCGTCAGGTTTTTTGAGATTCAGATTTAATTTATTTGCAAGATGTGGTGGCACTACGACGGGACCAGGATCAAAAATGTCACTTAAAAAAGGAGTATCTCCAGTATTCCCGTCGAGCTTTTCTAGCTGTCTCTCTATGCTATAGTCTGCATTAGACTCTTTCTCCCAATCTTCATCATTTGTTAAGTTGATTGTTTCTACAGGCTCTTGGTTTGCTTCGGTATTTTGCGTGTTCTCTGGCTCTTCTACACGGCTTGTGTCAGTTAAAGGGTTTTGTGAAATTTGTTGGAGATTTTGTAGAGCTAACAATAATGTATTTGTATTTATTCCGGATAATAGGTTAGATAAGTCTATTTGTGGTGTTGTTATCTGTGCAGGCTGAGCTAATACTTCTGGTGAAACAGAATTGTTGTGGAGCATTTCTTCCATGGAGGTACTACTAGTTTGTGGAACATTTGATTCACTAAACTGCTGTTTTAAGTATTCTTCATTGTTCTGCTGCATGTACAGATTGTCTTCATCATTTGAAATGGGTAGTTCAGAGCTCGGTTTGATTGTTATAGACTCTAAAACATGAACTTTTTTGGAGGGGCTGATTACTTTTGCTTTTTTTGGTGTCAATGTTTTTTCTTCTGACAAACCTATTATTTCAGTTGAGATTTGACATGGTATTGCAGGTGGTTTATTCATCAAGCTAGCTCGTATATCCTGTTTAATAGCATGATGTATAGTGGACATCTGCAAAGACTTCATGGGAGGGCTGGTGGGCGGTATAGGAATGTTACTTATATCTTCCTCTCTAGTAGCTTGAAAATTTTTAAAGGTATCTATTAGTTGGTCTCGCCTGTCCCTGATGATTTCCATCGTATTTTTTCTTGGTGTTGAAGTAACTTTATCATTTATTTGGTTCTGTAACATGTTTGCAGGAGGACTTTGAGCTCTGATGGATGCTACACTAGGAGGTGATGGAGCGCGTTTCGCTGGAGATGTTTCGTCAATATTATTTCCATACAGAGCTTCGTCATCATCATCCCATTCCGTCTCATACAACTTTCTTACACTATCATATTTTTCCAATTCATTTTTATTTTCAGTGTGTTCCTCAACTTGTTCTGTTGTGTCAAATATATCCATTATGCTTTTATTTTTACTTGTATTATTTGCTTGTACCATATCAAAGACACAAGACACATTTTCAATTGATTTTTCATTACTATTTACTGTAATTTTTTCAAAGGATGAATAAGGTTCTGCTATCAGATTGTTAAAACTATCAGTAGCAAATTCGTCATCTACAAACGATGACACTGCAGTAACATATTCTTGGTTTCTAGCTTCGTGTGTGTTAATGCTAGAGAAATCAGCAGCAGAAGAAAAAAATGGATCGTTAGACGATTTTTGGTTGTAAAGTAAATTGTTTTGCATGTCTTTCTTTTCTTTCTCTGACTTAGACCAATATGTATATTCTTTTGATTTCCTAGATTGTCCCAGAATATTACTCTCCACCCCAACATATTCTGTATCACTTGATAACTGCTTAGAAGTTACACTTTCTTCTTCAGATCTTGAAGATTCCAAACCAAGATTTTTTAAGACTTTAGATAATTTCTTTCGCTTAGTTGGTGTTTCTGCAACTTTTTCCCAGAAATCATTTACTTGAGATTCCTGCAAACTAGGTACATTTGTTGCATTAGGTCTAAGTTTATTTTCTTTAACCCCATCATTCAATGTAGTAGAATCAATGGTGACTGCATCATTAGTCAGCTTATGTTTTCTGGTTGGTTTTCCATCAACTTTAGCCCAAAACCTGTTGTCAATGGGCATATTAGACAACCCTTTGTCACATGAGTTGCTTTTATTGGCTTCACAGATACCTGTAGTTAAAGTTACTTCATCACTGAAATTCCAAGTATTTACTTGACTAGACTTTGCCCTTTCGTTTGCGACCAAATTATTTGCGACAGATTTTTGGTCTAGTTTAGACCAAAATGAACCTTGTTGTTCATTAGTAATCATAGTATCTTTATTTTTTTGTAGACTACTTGAATTGTCATTGATATTGGTTACCAACTGCTTATTTGTTGAATGTTGGAAGGCAGGTATTACTAGGTTATTGGATTTTTGATTGTTGGGTACATACTGATTTGCTTTAGACCAAAAAGATCCTGCATTGATATTATGTGTACCTTGATTCCCTAAAATGCTATTTGTAACCTGTTTCTTTGACATTGATTGACCATTAGCTTTAGCCCAATAACCCTTTTTCCTAACATTATCTTTGAATGTTTGATAGTTCTTTTGAGCATTTGATCCAAGTTTAGTTGGCACATATTCTGTTGAACATGTATCTATGTCTATCAGAGGATTATTCTTACATTTTGCTATCATATTATGCACATTGGGGGTATAAATATTGCCAGTTACTAATGGAGAGATTTCAGATTTTTTAATGGTACTGTATCCTGAAAAATTCTGATTTGTCGGCTCATATGTAGCATTTTTAACAGAAGTATCAACTGGTGTACTCTTTCTTTTTATTTTACGTTTTTGTTTTTTACCTTTGTAAACCCTTGATAGAAAATCACCCTCATCACTGTCATATGACACTGATTCTGAATCAGAGCCATGAATGGATTGCTTGACTGGAGCAGTTTTATTAGGACTTTTATTGTCAGTCTTAAGCTTTTTCTGATCGGAATCTGTGTCAGGGTAATCTGATGCCCGACTATCACTTGATGAAGACCTATCATGCCTTTGAGTTGACCTGGAATGTGTTCGAGCTTGTGAAGTCCTTTCATCTGCAGTACTGACAGTGCTTCCTGCTGTTTGAGGATTATTTTCACCACCACCAATCAATAATGTTTCAGCACTGGCACTCCGCTCTCTTGATGACTGTAATTTTTGTCTTTTAATGTCATCTTCATCTATTTCACTATCAGAAGATAAAGATATTTGTATCTCATCAGGATTAGGTATCTTCTGGACTACTTTTTTAGTAAGTTTGGGATTACTGTTTTTATTGTCAGGAACATAAGGACTTGGTATCACCAAATTATCCTTCTTTGCTTCTACATGTGAATCAATTAAGCAACCAGTGGTAAGCAGCCTTTGTCTCCAAGCAAAAATTGTTTTGAATTCAGGTGCAGGTTTATCAAACACATATTCAAATTTACGTGATGTTACTTTGAGATTGTTGTAAGCTATCGCCAAAGCTGCAGCTCGAACTCTTTCTTCTAGAGAATAAGTGATTTCAAATGTTTCAGCCGGTGTAGAGCCAGTGAATTTATATACTATATTGTTATTTGTTGATGACACCCTATTTTCCATAACAGGGTCATAAGGGGTAGCACTATTTTTTGATCCAGTTTCATAACCAGAGGAACCGGTGTGCTCTCTGTCACCCGTGCTAGAGTATCTTTTGCGGGGTTGATAAGAGTTAGACTTATAATTGGGTAACATATGATCCTGTCTGTAATAATTTGTCTGATTTTGGATTTGATTCTTTCTGAAAGACATTTTGCTTAAAGGAGGGAATTCACACACTGAGCCATCACTGAGGCTACCACTGATTGTTTCAGTTGGTCTAGATTTTGGTGCATATTCTGACTTTTGCTCCATCTTTGTTCCATTCTGCAGCATTGGTGGCAACATTTTGAAAACTGGTCCTTCAGTGGTGCCAACCTGAAGGCAGGAAAAATTATCTCCACTTTAGTAATTTGTGCTTCAAAATGTGCACTAAAAATGTAACATCAAGTCTTCTCAGCTTTAAATCCATTATCCCTTGAATTTGTACACTAAATACTTCACTTGATAGTTACAATAGATGCCAGAAAATGAGGTTCAATAAATGCAATACAAAAATGTATTAAATGTATTAAAACCAAAATTTAATGAGAATAGAATGTTAATGTGCATGCTTGTTACTAAAGCCGTGTATCGACTGCGCGCGGCAAACCATCGAACACTGGCTCGCGCGACGGCCGCGCAATATGGGGACGGGTCCGCCGCGCGCGGCAGCTTGAAAATTACGCAGGTTTGGCGCGGTCGAACATGGCTCGCGCGGCAGCCGCGCGCAGTCGATACACGGCTTAAGATCTGTTGCTTTAGCAAAACAAAATGTGGTAGAGTGCAGATACACACCTTATTCAGGTTATCAGACTTTAAGGAATCAGGCCGGCGAGCTTTGCGTTTTTTCCTTCCAAACTCATCGTACTCATCACTTGATGAAGAGTCTCTTCGACGGTACTCCACCACGCCACGTTCATTGTAGCCGCCACCATACCCAGTGCGGGCTTCAACCTGAAATTACACACTTATTAAAGTACAAGAGCTCATAATTACTTTTATAAAAATTAAAACTTTATGCACATACTTCACCAAACTTAGGAGCATTACAAACGTTGCAAGACGTTCGCCGGGCCCAGTTGACATTCGCGCATTTATTACATTGCCAATCATCGGCATTGAACAACCCCCGTGACTTTTCGGCTGCGGACTTCCCAATTTCAGTGCCAAGCTTCTTCTTAGAAACACTCCCTGAATCCGGCTTTTCTTTATTACATCGATAACACGATGACCGACGTGCAAAATTTATATTTCCGCAATTAGCATCGGGACAAATCCAGTCGCCGTCATTCATTTTGTTGCCGATAAAATAACTGCGTCTATGACAATGCAACCATCATCAACTCGCGGCGAATCCGCGGAGCTCCTACAAATAACCAAACATCGCTTTCACGAAATTTCTAAACCGTAAATAAAAGTACAATTTGCAGCAGCAACCAACACTTTCAAAGAAAAGCAAGCTCTCTTTCGCAAGAAAAGCAATCAAGCATCTTGTCTGCCATGACGTAAAACCAAAATGTTTCCTAATCCGGAAAGAGAACGAGAGTGCTATAGAATAGACACTTCCTTTCTGCAATGCTGCCAACTTTAAGTAAAAGATTTTATCGGTAATAAATAGTTAATTCCAATGGAACTGAATTAATAATTTGACAATTGTTTAATTTTGTTGGGGATAATCACATACCTACTCTTTCATTAGATCTTATTTGGAATTGTTTTTGGTTACTTTGAAAAGACATTATGTGTCATATTGTTTTTATTTATATTCAGTTCTATTCTATTTCAGTTTTACAATGGTGAACTACAAAAATGTTCAAAAGTTATAATATACAGTGCTACATATTATAATGACTGTGTTTTTATTACAGATAAGACACAGTATTCTTTTCAGATTTTAATAAAAACAGATTTAGATATTAATAATAATGTTGTCGTTTATTATTTTACCATCTTATTAATTATTAAATTAAATTATTGAAAAGAATGCACAATGACATACTACGCCACCAAAACAATTAGACACATTTCAAACATGGCGTCACGGCCGGTCACGTCACGGGGATTAGTGCTGGGAATAAGGGCGAATATTGTACAAACCGCATACCTGTCATGTGCCTTAATTGGAAAGGAAAAAAAAAAAACTCGTGTACTTCTCAAACCCTGACACTGGCAGAATTGTCAATAATGACAGAAGCCAAATTATATAAATATTGAAATTGAGTAGTAATTGTATATAATATCATTAATATAATAAGAATTAATTGTAAAGCCTGACCTAACATACAGGTTTTAAGTTCAGAAATGGGGCCTGCCTGCCTGCCTGACGAGCATAAAAATTACACAAAAGTAAAAATAGCTTTTCATTGGCAATACTGAAACAATATTGTAGATGATGGTTTTCAAACTTTATCTAAATTTTCAACAATTTATTCGTAAAGGTAATAATAAAAGTATGTTATAATATAGTCATATATTTAACGCACCACTTTTTATAAGTTATAAAAAAATTTTGTTTATTTTAAATTTAAAAGTTGGTCAATCTATCAAAAGAGGTAATTATGGTTTTTTTTCCAGTACTGCAAAGGTTATCTCTATTTTTCATCCCTCTTCAAATTGTCTTCAAATGATTATTAGTTTTTTTACCTACTTGGGTTGGCCGTTGGGTGTGTATTCAACAGCAGTAAACAATAAAATTACCCATTTTTGTATGGACAAAGAATGCAATTTTATTTTAGGCGCGTTAGCTAGCGTTACATTTTAAAAGCAACAGACAGACCACAGATCAACTATATATACACAGGGTATAGATAGGACAGTTAGAATTTGGCCCAAGCTTCCTCTGACCGCGTTATGGCGCTGCGTACGACATTCGCTTTGACAGCATAGGGTAGCCAAGAACAAAACGTGACATATGTCGATAATTAGGGATGTTCTAAATTATATCGATAATTCTTTTCCACCTCGATATAGGTTTACCAGTTATTACTTTTTATTTAAGTTTAAAAATAAAACAAATTTTATAAACATAGATTTTTTATTTTTTAATGATTTGTTCCTTAGTCTCAATTTTCTTGCTTGAGAAGTAGATTGTGCTAGTCTTTGCGAGAACGTGTCGCCCAGACTTTCCATTGCCACAGCTTTCCCCTTACTTATATATTTTCTTTGCTTAGAGCCAAAATTCCTCATTCCTGAAAAATAATAAAATATTCATATTAATTTCTTACGTGTTTTTTTAATGACTTCAATATAGACATTATTTAAAACTAGTCCTCACAAAAACAATGTTTTTTTTTCGTTTTTATATCGCAGTAAGCTATCATAATAATATCAGAATAAAATGTAGCTTTACCCGTTTGCGGTTTAGCAGAAGAGCTGTAAGGTATGTATTGAGTACCTACAGATAGTGTTCGGATTTTAGAATAAAGTAATGAAATTAAGTAGAGTACCTATCACTAGTACCGTGTGTATTGTA
Organism: Teleiodes luculella; assembly: GCA_948473455.1. NCBI lineage: Eukaryota > Metazoa > Arthropoda > Insecta > Lepidoptera > Gelechiidae > Teleiodes > Teleiodes luculella. The sequence continues at coordinate 10,123,384 of OX419585.1, forward strand.
CCCGTTGTTTGGATTTGGCCGTACTTCCTCAGCAAAGGATGAGTTCCTGTAAATAGACATTTATTTGTAAATAATTAATTACACACTCATTGTTTTATGCCTATCTTAACTCAGTGTGAAATAAATAAAATAATTAAAGTAGCTACCTATCATAATGTACCTTTTGGTTTTGTATATTATTGTCTCTGTTGTCTGGAGTGGGTCTTACTTCTTCAGCAGAAAGATGAGTTATGTACTTAGACTTAGTTATGTAAATTGATTAGTATTATTTTATTTATTTTTTTAATTATATTTTATTTGTAAATTACACATTTATCGTATTTTGCTTATCTGCATGTGAGTGATAAGTTTCAGACTAGGTCTATATTAAAATCCATAATCGTTGAATGGCATAACAATTAAATTCCATAATTTTTAAATCCATTATTATAATGATTTAAAAGTCCTATCTTTAAGACGAATACTGTTAGTAAGTATAAAAAATTAAAAAATATAACAAATATGGGAGTGATTAAATAAATACACGAAATGTTTTTATTAACCAAAATATTTTAAATTTATCATTTTTAAAGTTGAAAAATGTATTTTAAATTACAGATTATAAAACTATGGATTTTAATAATTATGCTAAATAATGGTATGAATTTTCAAATTATGCATTCTTATTGTTATATGAATTCAAGTTATGGGATGATTTTATGATAGGGCTATTTATATTATGCAATTTAAAGGACACGCCTTTAGATTACATACCTATAGGCTCCTCTAAACCACGTTCTTGTTTCCTTGTAAAGGAACATGAGGGTTGAGGGTCTGAAAATAGAAAAGAAAAACATGTGAAGTTGACGTCAAGTTATGGAACATAGTCCGTTGAAATAACTAACTCAACCCGCACTGCAAAACAAAAAAGGTATTTTTGCCGCTTCAATTGTCTAATTTACTTTCGCCCTATTTGGAATGCAAATAATCTTAGCAATCATGCAACTCTTACTTTAGACAGGTCATAGTCATAATAATCAAACAAAATATGATTGCCTTAAGCGGTGTTGATATACACACCTGCTCCAATAGTTACTGCATGCGGCATTGTTATCTGAATCTGGTCTGGATTTTCAAAGTTCTTATGCTCACTTGTAAGATCTAAAACAGAAGAAATCCCAATTAGGTACTAAATGAATAAAATTAAATTTTAGTTTTTTTCTGCGACCTATTCTCGTGTTATTAGAAAAAAACACATATAATCATTCTACACATATAACATAATATAACACATTCTCATGTTATTAGAAAAAAACACATAAAAAAATCGTGCTTTTTTTTCGCTAAATATATACAATACATAGCTAAACAAACGATATGTGTTCATTCCAGTGGATTTGATTGAACACTACCCCACGCCTAGTTGGTAGTGTGCCTGCCTGCTGTGCTGTGTGGGTTTATTCTAATTGGCTAGACCTTCTTCTTAACTTGGTAGACCTTGTTAGTATATTGATGATGAGATAACCTAAGATAACTTACCAGGCAGAGAGTTAGACCGTCAAGTACGGGGCGCATGGTATTTTCTTAGGTTCGGAGGAGGAAAAATCAACTCAACAAACACAATATGAAATCACAAGATGCGCAAACAACGACATTATTTTATCATTAACAAGTCAACAGGCGGACGAACGATCTATGGAACTGAAGTTAACCACAAGTTAACTGAACTGAACATTGTCACAAGTGTCATAATAAAAGACCACAGATTGCTTTCGCAAAATGGCGTCTTGCGATACTAGCGACAAAGCGCTGTCACGGGAACTACAGCTGTCCAGGCCCTGAGACAGACAGATACATGATACAATACACTACACAATGAAGGCACCTATTTCATTGGCGACAGAAGACAAAAGACGAAAGGGACGCAGTTATGCGTTAGAATGAGATACAAATACACCGCGCTCACTCTTGCGCATAACTGCGTCTCTTTTGTCTTTTGTCTTCTGTTGCCCGCCAGTGAAATAAATACCTGCCGAACAGACAGAACAGAGTCAGTCAAACGTCAAACAGACAAATGACAAAACAGAAACAGAAAAGAAACCGCGGGGTAGGCGCGCGCGCGTTCTTATCTGTCAAAGTTGTTTATTGATAGTAGGTTATACGAAGTGGTTTTCCAGTAACTAATTTGTAAGTAATAGAAGGATTTGCCTAGCTTTCAGTATGCTGGAAACAAATATGTGCTCCTCAGGCCAATGATTTTTATACCATTCATATTGGATTCTTGTTATAAATCATCGACCAACTGGATTTGTGTGGTGACTGTGCTGTCAAAAAGTACGCGAATATCTTTTGGCACAATTTTTGCATGATGTTATCACTTATCGCACGATGTATGAAGATGGAACCAACTGTTTGACTCCAAAGCGCTGTGCGCTTACTGAAGTTACGAACTCGACAAATTATGTATCTCCGACTGCTAACCTAAAACTACTGACTAATGTCGCTCTGCAGTATCCCACGCCCCCGCCGAGTGCGGCGCATCGCAAAGAAAAATCTCTCCAGATATTATGCGACCGGTAGGTGAATAATCCATAATCTTGTTTGCAAATTTAAAAATTTCCGCTTGGTATAATACAAGTTTGCTTTTTTTGTAGATTTCTAAACCTGTATCCACTTCACGGAAATGGTCCAGTGGAGATACAACTTGACAGCACTGCAGCTCGCCTGGGCGTGGAGAAGCGGCGTATGTACGACATCATCAACATACTGGAAGCTATGCAGTGTGCTGTCCATAAACGAAAAAACACATACTTATGGCATGGAGGAGCCAGACTTAATTCCTTTCTAAAAATGCTCAAAAAACAAGGAGATAATCTAAGGTTATCTGATGCATTGAGAGGCAAAGCTCCAAAACCACCAGCTCCTAAACATAAGACTCTTGGAGTTCTGGCTCAGAGATTTTTGATGTTATTTTTAGTGGAAAAAGCAGTAAGTATTGGTAACAGATTTGATATTAAGTCACCATGTTGTTAAAAGATTTATTAACTAGCTGTCTGCCCGCAGCTATGGCTGCATTGTTTTTCAACTTTTCGATAGTGATTTTTAACTATCACATGGAAATTCGTTAATATCCCGCGATGACCGCGGATATAAGGTACCACCATGCAAAATTGCATTCAATTTGACCTTACAATTTCGTAGATTAGCCCGTACAATGTGCTGAGCCATACGAGTTACTATAGTTTTTAACTACCCCACGGGAACTCTTTAATTTTCTGGGATTAAAAGTATCCAATATGTTGACTGGGAAAATAAGGTACCACCATGCATTAAAATTGGACCAATCGTTTTGGAGATTAGCCTGTACAAACAGACAGAAAAACAAAAAAAAAAAAAATACCGGGATTTCTATATTGCTTCTTATATCATGTGTTAGCATTTTTTTTCTATGTACAGACTTTTTTCCTCTAGTTTTATTATATAGATTAATATTCATTTTAGAATACACTTATCAACTTGGAAATGGCAGTTGGAGTTTTGATAGACACCAGTAGCAAGAACAAAACGCAACTGACACCGGAGCAGCGTGATCGTCAGCACAAGTCCAAGGTACGGAGACTCTATGACATCGCTAATGTTTTGATATCAATTGGCCTTATAGAAAAGGTGTCAGGAAATTTGATACTGAAAAAGCCCGTTTTTCGATATGTTGGGCCTACTAAGGTTAAGAAAGTTGAAAAGCTGACTCTGACTACTCCGTCACCAATGACTCCGATGTCTTTAGTGGAGAGTGAGCCGAGGACGGCCCCGTGCCACGTGTTTGTGGGAAGGTCTAAGAGAAAGCTGGAGTTCACAACACCCAGCTGCAGCAAGCACCTGGTACTCACCACCCCCCCTCACACTCCTTCACACAAATGGGATGAAATCCTCTATGTGGCTGACATGGAACTGACTAGAATTAACAATGGCACATTGTTGTGATTTATAATTTAAATTTATTAACATAATAATATTATGATTTCATATTTTAGATAGATTTTTATACTTAAGTCTTCCAGGAGGTATCTAGACAGTTGTAGTAAAAAGTGCATTAAACTATGTTCCTATTATTTAAATTCTATTAGGTTGTTGATCAGAGCAGATTTTATCATGTCACAGACAGAAATAATAATATAGTTACTAGAGTTATTTTGATATTTGAAATATTAATTCAATTTTAAAACAGCATAATTTGTAGATCTGAAATAAGTGCCTACTATTTGCAACTAATTATAATACATAGTATTGTATGTAACTCATAAAAACTAAAGTCAGCAATGCACACAAAGAGCAAAGTATTTTGTTATATTTAAGGCATGACTGATTCACTAGCATTATTGACTGAATGTACTCTTTACATTTTAAATTCAAATAATATCTAAAATGCAATATGGGGTTGCAACCATTATTCATAATACCCATGTATCTATTTGACTATTGTAGAAATAAAATAAAAATTATATATTGTCACAGTTTCATATTTGCTATAGTTGATATTGCGGATTTTATATGAAGTTGCTTTTATTTGTATTTAAGGTAGTTTATTAAAGGACATGAATTTATTTATATTTGTTTTAATACTACACAAAATTGCATAAATGTGTTGTGATGAACTACGACTTGTTTGTGGGCTAGGTAGATTTTGCAAATTCAAAATAGCAATGAGTGTTGAAAGATATCAAGAAACATTAGGCATAAACATAAGCAATTTTTTGCGTACCTATGTTATGCATGCAGAATTTTATCTGTTAGGCCTCTGCCTCGAATTTTGCGGGCAGCGGGGCGGCGGCGGCGGCGGCGCGGCAGGTCACCGATTGACTGGAGTGCACCGCTCGTTGCCCGCCCCCGCGCCGCTGTTTTCGAGAACCGGTCCTGATTTTACGCATAAGATCCTGCCGCTCCCGCGCCGCCGCCGCTGCCGCCCCGCTGCCCGCAAAATTCGAGGCAGAGGCCTTACTTGCCATTCAGAACTCATGGAAATAAACAGTTTTATTTGTCCCGTCGGCATAACTGCTTGCAAACTAAAAAGTCTGACCTAAAAATATAAAAATCCACATCATAATATTGCAGAAAATCAAGACTCATCTCATTAAAAAAAGAAATATATCAACAGGTGGCACCCTCAATTTAGTTCTTCTATACAGGCTTTACATAATTCAAACACTTATTGATTTCAATTAACTTTTTATTTAATTATGTAGTTTTACGAATTGTGTATTTTCAGAGTACAAATAAATGTTACTAGATTATTGCTCTTAAAATTTATTTATTTTGATTTACTTTCCCAATAATGCTTTAGATCTTGCATTTAAAGTTTTGTGTGTCAGTCATTTGATTTAATTAATTTCATGTGGCTGAAAAACAGTAATAAGTATGTGGTGTAATAGTAAATGATATATTTTAAAGAGCTGCAGAATCTCCCTCCATTAATATAATAATATTTTAAACTATCTATATTAAAATATTCAAATACCTAATTAATAATTTCACTAGACTTACATAATTTCATTAAGTAAATAAATAACGTATCTTACAATAATCCAATATATAAAAGTATATTGCACAAGGAAGTCTTAATTTATGAATCCAATTTTAAGCACAAAATATGCACATCATATTACAAGAGTAAGAATTTGAAATATATAAATATGTATGTATGTATACCTCTATACATATAAAACTATAGTGCTAAACTAGTCACTGTATTTTATTCACTAGCTAAATATATAAGGCATTTTCACACTATATTATAGCCTAGAATAAAGTAAATGAGCTACATAAATGTTACTCTACTTACTGCTTGCATTTAAGCCTCCAGGGAACAGTCGAGATTATGAATCACGTTACAGTCTACATCTGAAGCGCATTGTTACATAAATAGCATAGCTGATAATGTAGCTCAGCGCGGTTACGTCGTCGGCTGTATTTGATAAATCGCCCCAATTTTGATTCTAAAATGCCTAACATCCCGCACTGTGCTAGTAGTTATGGTCTGTTTCATATAAACCCGGACAAAAGTTCATTGACTTCTTTCTTATCTTGAAAGTTATTAAAAATAGTGTAACGCCAAAATGTCTGGCAAGGTCACACGCTCACCCCGCCTTCTACTACGGTATGCCAAATTACGTATTTTGCGATAATTTCCTATAGCTTTATCGTATCATTTGAAAAAAAATGTGCGCATTATATGCAGGCGTCAATGACCTTTTGTCCGGATTAACACGAAACAAACCATGAGAACATCACTGAAAGTTGAGAAGTTGTTTACAAAACGCACTAAGTACAGTTGTTATCTTTTAGTATTTTTGTCGGTGGGGTGGGGGGCTCAAGAGTGAGGCGCCCCGGCAGCGGCAGAAAGAGAGGCAAGTAGCTCTGTCACACTTGCTCGATCTGAGGGAACTGTTCGGGGTCGTCGGATGGCGGCAGCGCCTCCGCGTCGAAGAAACTCGCGTGCAGAGCCACCACTGTTACTGTTGCACCTGGCAAAATAATACAGTTTAAAAAATATCTATCTAAAACGTTTGAAAAGACTACAAAGGCCAATGATAAAATAAAGGTTTTTTTTTCAAACTTGGTGATATTTCTGCCAGTGTCAGAGTTCCTATAAAATAGAGTACAAGAGTATACTCGCAAAACTTACACCCACTATTTACAAAAAAATTATAAAAGCTATAAACACACTTATAAACTTAGCAAAGGTACTGACTTCTTTTTTCCTTATTTTTTTTTTTGTCATTTATTACTGGTGTGCAATAAGTATACATATTCTATTATATTCTAACTTTTCAGGTGGATTTTAATTATATTTTTTCATAGAAACCCTGTTCTACCCAATTCGAAGTCAAAGATGTGCAATGTGCATTGTTTGTGGTTACTGTTTTAACAGTAAAAAGTAGAACATATATATATTTTTTTTATTTGTACAATAGTAATATGACACTGAAACATCAACATAATATATATATCAGCTGTATAAAGACAATAATATTATGTAAAGACTATTATATATTTTGAGCTTACCGAGAACCCAAAAGAGGACTGCGCCGGCGCCGGCGAGCCAGCACAGCGCCATCGAGCCGGCCGCGCCCACCGCGTACTGCTGCGTTTTCGTCAACTCCCACCCGCCGATCTAATTACGACAAGAGGGTAGAGTCACAGAAGTATATTATAGTACTACCAAAGTAGAGGTGGACAGAAATGTTAATGTAAGTGCTGTATTATGTTAAAAACATTATTTAATAAACCAATAATAAAAGCAAAGGTATTAGTTTGGAAAATCAGCTACAGGATGTAAACTTACTCTTGTCTGGATATCACATTAAAGTTACGTGAAAGAAGAATACAATAGTGAAATTAGACTATAAAGAAAATTAAAAGAGAAAATCAGAAAAGAAATAGCATCAAAACTTACTCTTGCCTGGAAATAAACAAATCAACATTTAAAACAAAGAAGCTATGAAATACTAGACAAGTTCAAAAGTGGTATTTACCTTCCATGTGTTGGGTCCAGCTGTCAACTTCTTGTAGCCAAAGAAACTAGCAACCATAGCAATCAACAGCAATGGTGTTGTAATTCTGAAAATAAGTAGGTACACATTTAGACTTATCTGTGCTATTAACTCTTCCATCCCACTTAAAAAAATAGGTTTAAATAAAACACCATAAACAAACGTTCAGAATCTTCACTAATGCTAAAAAAATAAAAAGCGGTTGTCTATAAAGTCGGTTTACTGACGATAGTTGAACGTGACAACGATTGTGCCTCTTTGTCGCTCGTTCGTTCCACGCTCTCGCTTGCACTTCAAGCCTTAAATGGAACGCCTCAGCCGCGCGGTAACGCCGCATTGCGTCATGTTTTTTCGTACGTGCAGCCGGCTCCATCGAATTAAGACGTCACGTCAAATATTATTCAATTTTTAGGCTCTATGCGTATAGAGTCTATACGCATTATGCGGCTAGCCGCGCAAACGCTACGGTTGCTTCGGTCCGACTTTCTAGCAATAAGTAAAACATTTATCCGTTTAATAGTAAATAATATGTTGCATATTTCTCTTTTCCCAATCTAAGGGAGAGGCAAACGACGCTACTTCCATTGCTTGATCAATTTGCATGACCTTGACTTCTGTCTCCTGCCCGCTTTGTTCACTGACGTGCGTCCAAGCCACCTTCTAATGCATCCTTCATATCTCCATCTATTGGTGGGAATTATTGCAAAACCTAATCAAGAGAGAATAATCCTAGCCACAAAACTTGAATCAAATTGGTGCTAGTACATGCTATACTTACAGACAGTATGCGAACAGCCCCAAGAAAACAATCAAATAATTAGCTTGAAAGTGTTCCACATTGCGGTAGAAGCGGCGCGAGAGTCGTGGAACTGAAACCGGGACCTGTTAAAGATAAAATCATCATGTTTTTACCACTTAAAAAGCTATGTTATCATCATTATTATTATTATTATTAAGTGGTACTGTAGTGACCATTGGTAGTATCAATTTCTAATTGTTAATCCTTAACAGCTCATAATATACATGTGGACCTTGGGCCTTGAACCTACCCTTAAATCAGGGTGAGTAGGCATAGTTGACTATGCTGACCCAAATTACATTATAAATAGTACTAGCGTACCGCCGCGGCTCCGCCCTCGTTCCCAGCCCCTCTACTCTAACATGCCCGGTTCCCGCGTGACAAACATAATTTTGTCGTGCGTATTCTCTTATCCTATTGGAGGATAGTTCAATATGGCGGGTTTTTTGACAGTTAAATGTGCGACAAACTTTTGTCATAGCACTGCATGTTACGGGGGCAATTTTTCCCGTGGGAATGAGGCATTTTCCTGCGGTAAAAGGTAGCTTTTAATTACTCAGGGTGAATGTAGTTTTTTAATGGTTAAAAGAATTTTTGAAATTGGTTCTGTACTTTTTGAGTTTATTCATTACAAACATACACACACACACACACACACAAAAATACAAATCTTTCCTCTTTATAATATTAGTATGATGTAAGGATGACCTTGAAGTTCTCTGTGGCTACGAACTGAGTCCAGGGCCTGCGTGTGGCGAGCACGCCCATCACCAGCGCAGGCGCCGCGCCACTGCGCACGGACTGCAAAACCCTGGCAAATCAATGGTTCACAGCATTAAGTCAATCACAATTCCCAATAAAAATAAACATGTCAGCTTTGTTGCTGCCAGAAGTACTAGGGTTTATGGTTGGAAGTTAGGCGACTCGACCTCAGGGACTGAAGCTAATACAAACTTGAATGTGGCTCCAAAGTAGGATAAAGGATGAAACAGATAGCCATTTTTTCTACCTACAGGATTCTTGAGAAAAGGTAAAAAATAAAGCATGTCTTCACACAGAAAATCACATTGATCAATGTGTCACATTTTGATTTGCAAGAAGAAATAAACAAATATCCTGTCTCATTTATTGTTTAAAAATAATAATTAATTTGGAAGAATAAGCAATTTCTATTAGTAAAGCACAGTAACTAAGTGGTGTATCATGCATGCATGTTTATTTTAATAATACTTAATATCTCACTAGGAAATACAGTAAAGTATTAATTCACAAAAAAGCAAAGAGTACATTTATGCGGCTTTATTACTATAGTAACAATTTGGTCAGAGAGTCATCTTTAGCTACCAGACAACTTGTGTGCTGACTATATAAATTTTGACAATACATTAATATGAAGATTCAGTGCCTCTACAAAATTATATTCATAGTAACAAAAGTAGACAAATGCAGGTGAATGAATATACCTACTAAGTTATTATATACAAGAGGTCATAAAATAAAAATGTACATAATGCGCATAGTATTGTGATATGATAAGCATAGAAAATAATAAACACCACGTAGCATGTATTATTATTTTGTTAGTACACTTACAGTTCCACATCATTCACATACTTTTGGAAACCCCTCTTCTCCGTGGTAGCGTTCATTTCACCTGCCAAATGGGATAAATCTATATTTACATTATCTGCCATTTTCAAACTTTGTTTTTCAATGTAGTTGAAAAGAGTTAGAGTAAATATAACACAAAAAAATTAACACGAAATTCAATGAAAATGAAATGAAAGAAATCTCAAAACAAAACGTCAAACGAAATTTGGGAAGGCAAGTGTACAACCAGATAATTTGTGTACTGAGCTTTCACATCACACAGTTAGTTACACAGCCTGATGGATGTGTGTGTGTCTCTTAGAGCAACGCCGGCCTTCCGTCGGGAGTACGCTTAGCGATTTCACTCTAGGACAATTTTTCTGTCATTTTTTGGGGGGGGAAATGTGCACACAAGTGCAGTTCCGCATCCTTACATACAAAACAAATCACTGTAAAGACGACACTACAGCACAGAATAAATAATAGTACTAGGTACTACAGTAACAATTTAGTATACGGACGAGTCATGTCATACATAACTCACACATTCTCTCGTTTTACCATAGCAACCATAGAATTACGTTGCCATAGCACGTATCAAGCGACTTCTCGCCGAAAGTCGGATTTATCGCGCGACCGATCTGTTTTTTGTACTGGCGGGCGGATTAGATGTTGCTGAACAAATTCGTCAACAAATAAGAATCAAATTTGGGAATTTCGTATTTAACTGTATTAAATAGCTATAATACGATATTAATTTACTTATATGTGAAAATGTAAAACTATCTTTTTGTAAACTTGATGTACCCGACCTCTTTTTACAGCAAAAAACCGATCAATTCGGCATTTTTGATACTACGGCTGTTCACTTGCGCGACTAGACTCGATCTAAGAAGAGATCCGACCGCAACTGGTTTTTATAAACGCGCATGCCTATTTAGCATGTAAAAAAGACAATAGAGAATAACTCTGGCATTCCCACAAGTATCCTAAATATACCAGTATATAATAGTAGTAAAAATATTTTAAATCTGGTACATCAAAATATTCAAGGTGCAATGCATGCAAAAGAATTGGAAGTTGAGTTATTCATGAACTGTAATAACATAGATATATTGTGTATAACAGAACATTGGCTGAAAAAGCATGAGTTCATGTTTAGCTTTAACAACCATCAGGTAGGAAGTTCGTTCAGCAGAACCGATAAGAAATGCGGCGGTTCATTGATACTCATTAGAAATAATTTAAAATTTAAGGAACGAGTAGACATAGTGAGCCTCTCTGTTGAACATACTACCGAGATAGCCTGTATTGAACTCGAGCAACTTATTGTGATGAGCGTGTACAGGCGCCCTAATTCGTCTTTTGAAATATTTGAAAAAGTCATGGATGATGCACTATCAAAAATAAGTGACAAGAGTAAATATATTTTTGTTTGTGGAGATTTTAACGTTGATCTCTTAAAGAACTGTAACTTGTGTCAAAGACTGCTATCTTTATTTTTATGTTATAACTTAAAGAATATTTAAAGTGACACTCGGCTTCAACGATTCAGAAATAATATCATGGATAAATTACCTGAATTATCATATTGTGACAATCCAAATACGTTGTATAATTCACTGACTAGTTTAGCTAAAAACGAATATGATATAATATTCCAGCCAAAACAAATCAAAACTAGTAATAAATTATTGTTCAGTGATTGGGCAACAGTGGGAGTTCATAAGAGCAGACAAAGGTTATATGAGCTTTATGAAGAAAGATCATATAACAAAAGTAGTACGTTTGTAGACTATGTTCGTGAATATTCAAAAATGTTTAAGCGCGTGTGTATTGTAGCTAAATCTAATTTTATTAATAATAAGATAAAATCTAGTAAAAATACAATTAAAACCACTTGGCAAATTATACATAACCAAACAGGAAAATCTAAGCCAGCAAGCAACAACTTTAAGCTTAAAATAGACAACCAAATTTTGAGTTCTGACTTAGAAATTGCAAAAGCTTTTGAAAATTTCTTTACTGATATTCCTGTTTCGACAACCAAGTCTTTGAACTCGTCTCCCACTGAGGCTGAATCCATACTTAAACGTAACGTTGAGGAATCCAAAACTGTTTTTAAATTTAGACATGTCAACAGCGACGAAATTATAAAGGTATTCAAATCCCTGGAAATGAAAAAGACTCCCGACGTTGACGGAATTTCCGTGAAAATAATAAGTTCCATAATAGATTGTATAGCACCTCATCTAAGTTTTATATTTAACCAATGCGTTGATAATGGTGTGTTTCCTGACCTGATGAAACTGAGTAAAGTCATACCCTTATTCAAAGCCGGCAGTACAACAGACCCCACCAATTTTAGACCTATATCTATACTGCCGACACTTAGTAAAATATTTGAAAAACTTATTCTTAATCAGTTGCAGGGTTATTTTTATAGAAATAATTTAATGCACGTAAATCAATTTGGATTTACTCGGGGTCGCTCAACTGCTGACGCAGGCGTTGAGCTCATTACTAAAATTTTTGATGCCTGGGAAGATTCAATGGATGCCATTGGCATTTTTTGTGATTTATCCAAGGCTTTTGACTGTGTCGATCATAGCACTCTGGTCAGGAAACTAAATCATTACGGTGTAAAAAACCGGGCGCTCGATCTTCTTGAATCATATCTTACGAATAGATTCCATTTGGTCGATGTTAATGGGAAAAGATCGCCTGGATCTAAGATAAAAATGGGCGTCCCGCAGGGTTCCATTCTTGGTCCTTTTTTGTTTTTAGTGTATATTAATGATTTGCCATATCTTATAAAAGAAAAACATGGGTTGGTACTGTTTGCCGACGATACTTCTTTATTTTTTAACGTTAAAAGACAACAATTAGTTTATGACGACGTAAACAATGCTATCCATGATGTAGTTAACTGGTTTACGGTAAATAATTTATTACTCAATGAAAATAAAACAAAATGCCTTAAATTTGTATTACCAAATGTTACTCCAGTAGCAACTGATATAATAATAAAGGGACAGAGAGTGGACCTTGTGGACTCTGCTGTATTTCTTGGAATTACTTTGGATGCCAAACTGCAATGGGATCCTCACATAAATAAATTGTCGAACAAACTGAGTTCAGCGGCGTATGCAGTTAAACGAATTAGAGCTCTTACTGATGTAGATACGGCTAGATTAGTGTATTTTAGTTATTTTCATAGCTTGATGACCTATGGAATTCTTCTATGGGGACATGCTGCAAATGCAAATAATATATTTACGCTGCAGAAACGGGCTGTTCGTGCAATTTATAAATTAAGGCCTAGAGTGTCACTTAGGGAAAAATTTAAGGAAATTAATATTTTAACATTAGTATCGGAGTACATTTACCACAATTTATTACATGTAAAAAAAAATATAACAAAATTTGCAAAGAATAGTGATCGACATGCTCTTAATACTAGAAATAAAGACAAATTGGCATCTCACATTAGTCGATTGCAGAAAATAAAACATTGTTTTAAGGGCGACTGTATACGCTTTTACAATAAGATTCCTACTATTATACAAAACTTACCCTTAGATAAGTTTAAAGTTGTAGTTAAGCAAAAATTGATTAAAAATGCATATTACAAGATATCTGATTATTTAGAAGACGAATCTCCATGGGAATGAGGTTGCTTGAGTTGGCTATTAATATAATTTAATTTATTAAGATATATTGTACCTATAATTTACATATTAAAAAAAAATATATTTTTTTAAAGATGCGACGCTTGTGGAGTTTATTCGGCGAGCTCTTCTCCACAAAAGACCGCACATTTTGCTTTGCTGAACTCGCCACTAAATGTAATTTTATTTGACTTAACTAAGTGTCCAAAAAAGTGTCCAAAAGTTAAAATAAATGATTTCATTTCATTTCATTTCATTTCATTACAATGACAGAGGGGTAATAAATGTGTCGTATCGTATGGCTTCTCCCTTCCGGTACGGAAGTTGCTTGGCGTTTAATCTGTCACTCGCTTGCTGCAACGAGTGCTTGTGACCACTCGTTGCAATCGAACGATCCAAAAATGCCGTTTTTTGTTAGACGAGCGTAAATCAGTACAAATCGAGCGATCTTAGCGACACGAACGTTTGAGAAATAGAGCTCCGGGGCGTTGCTCTAACTAAGGTGTGTCTGTCGTCGGCATTTTGTATGATTTCGCCGTTTACATACGGCGTCGGCAATTTATAAACGCTCGCTGTAATGTAAAATGCCGAAGGCAAAATGTATAGGGTTGGCACAAAAAGGTTTTGAATAAGTCCGCACTCAGTTTTAGTCCGTATTGCTAGCTGAAAAATAATGATGCACCTATATATAATGGGGCGAAGCCCCCCCATTTCTAAAGTGGTATTCTAAGCCCTTATAGATTTTTCAACATAATTACAAAAAGGTTACTGGCTTTGATAATAGTAGCCAGGGCGTCAACCGAAGCGGGGGGACGGGGGGGCGCAGCCCCCCAAAAGAGGGGGCTCGGGGGGCGCAGCCCCCCGCTAAAAAGAAAACAAATCTCTACACAGAATTAAATCGATTGGTTAGGTTAGGTTAGACTGATGTCAATAACAGAGCGGAGGGAGCCGAGCGAGCGGAGCGAGCGTACCGCGGCAGCGGTCGGCGACCGCCGGAGAATTACTTTTTTCAAAGTTGATTTTTGTGCCAACCCTATACATTTTGCCTTCGGCATTTTACATTACAGCGAGCGTTTATAAATTGCCGACGCTTTATGTAAACGGCGGAATCTTACAAAAAGCCTGCGACATGTCTATTTATACGCGTGCGTGGTGGTGCAATCCAGACTGTATGTACATTACTTGGCTGTGCATTATAGGGATTGCCAAAAGACAAGAAGCCAAGTGCTGCCACCTTAACGCTTTCCGAATTAAATCTGGTGCTTTTTTGGGGCAGTTAGCCCCGAAACTTTGATTGGAGTTTTCCACAAATAATACTGTGAATTTTCCAAGTAGTTTGGCTATTCCTGGGTTGAAGTGAATAATTTCAGTCTATTTTGAAGTTTTCATTGACTTTTTTGTATTGACCTGACCGGGTATTATATTATAAAGCCCATAAAGCCCGCTGAGTGATAGCCACTGACCAAGGGTCTTTTAACGCTTTCTGACTAATTCTGACATCAGAGAGTTGGCAGGCAAGTACTGTTCTATCAGCGACCTATTTCACTGACAAAGACAAAGACGTGCAAAAACGAAAAGGGACGCAGTTATGCGCAAGAGTGAGCGCGGTGTATTTGTATCTCATTCTAACGCATAACTGCGTCCCTTTTTGTTTTTGCACGACTTTGTCTTTGTCGGCAGTGTGATAGCTCGCTGGCTGACACTGACAGTTATTGCGCATTTCTCGGTTTGTTGCACTTTGCTTTGCTTGCTTGCTTGTTTGTTTGTTTGTTTAGAACTGAAAAAGTTTTAGCTGTTAGATTTTGTGTTCTATGTAATGATTTTTATTCTAATTCTTCTTGTTTATTCATCAACTACAATCTTGATTTGTTCTGCAGAAGAGACAACTGAAGACCGTGCAGATACCGCCACATTGGACGGTAAATAAATTGTAAATTTATGTAACCTATCTTTATTTTAGTTTCGTCTTTAATAAATTTTCTTTCTTTCAGAGTACATTTTATGCCGCAGTTGCGGCAGCGACATATCCGCGGCGAGCTTTATAGTTCCTATTACGAGCCCATTCTCTAGATATGCTTTTAATGATACTTTATTCAAAAAAGAACAGGTGTTGATTCAGGTGCTATCAAATGGTTTAGCATTTGATTTTCCCGTAATCACATTGACCCATTCAGATTGCCTTAGCGACGGCGAGGTAATTAGCAGTCAATTGTAAATAAATATTAAAAATTCTATCTTTGTAATATCAGTTTTAGTTTCTTTATAAATATTGGTTTTACAGTGGGAAGAGCAAGAGTCTTGGTTCCCTGGATACAGGTGGAAAATCTGCATTTGTCCTGACTGTGGTGAATTCGTTGGCTGGCTTTTTGAGCCTATAGACCCTGCTCAATTGTCTAATAAGCCTTTTTATGGCCTCATCTTATCCACATTGATTGGAGAATCCTGTAAATATTAATTTGTGGGTTGTTGGTGTGGGATACGTTTAATACATTGTTTTGGGACTTGCTTGACATTGGGTTTATCATAATCAACAAATAGTGTAAACAACTGGCAAAAAGAATTCTCATATTGGTGTAATCAGTAGGTAATCGGGTCATTATCATACTAAGTGTGAATACCCGAAGTTTCTGCTTATCAAAAGACGAATAATCAGTAGTTTTACTTAAATTAGTATGGATTGGGAAGCTTAGGCAGTTCTAGGCCTTTATTCCAATAGAAACAACATTCTAGGCAAATGTATATACTGTCAGATGTTATTAACGGCTCATCAGTTTAGGACCTGGTTTGATACCTTGATATTATTGGGAATCACTGTTATATTATGATGATGATCAGTCTAGATATTTTGGATGTTGATTTGTGGTCTCAACATTATGTTAATTTGGAGAGCTGAAGACTACTTTCGAAGTATGGATGCATGTGACATGTGATATCTTGCTTCTTGGAGCCTCCATTCAAATTTCAAATGTGATGTGTGTAGCTTCATCTCAAAATGTTTTTGTAACTTCATTGTCATTATCATTACAGTCCATCTGTGCTTGTGTCCATCCATATTATCATAATAATTGTCTATGCTAATAATGTAAGCTTTATTGAGATGATGTTAATGCAATGTTTTTTTTTAGTTACAGATTCACTATCCACGTTCCCAGTAATAGGAAGCTCAAACTAAAATAGCAGCCATGGATGCCCTCTCCACTGAAGATAAGGAATTTCTGGCAAAGTGTGAAGAAGAATTCAAGCACCGTTACACAGAGAATGATGAGGAGTTTATGAAAGTGTTTAATGCGGAGCCTTCGGTGCCGCCCATCATAGATCCGTGGTGGGTCTCGCAGAACGCCGGACGCCGCAATGACCGCCGGCACAACAGACGCGGCCATCCATACGAGAGACAGGGGAACAGAGACAGAAACTACGATAGACGAGATAATTACGATCGGAGGGACAGGGACAGAAGAGGGTACAATGACTATGACAGAGGCTCACAAGACAGAGGATACGGTGGCTACAATCGCAACCAGCGACCCAGATATTACCAATAGTTTAAATGTTAATGTGCCTTAGTTTAAGGATATGAAATAAAAATAATTACTTTTTTTCAAAAGAATATATTCTCAATTATTATGGCTTGATTTTACATTTTAACAACTTAGTAATGACATAATAAATCACCGATAAAGTAATGCAGCTACAGCAATAATAGTAAGATGGAAATTATATCAGAATATTAAATTAATGTTTCTCACTGCTACTCAGGTTCTAGTTGATTATTTTGTAACAATAATTATGCCGATACAATTTTAAAACCATCAATCCTGACGTAAATGATAACAATATTAAATATTTTTGCCGGGACAGACGCACGCTTATTATCAGCTCAACGACTTAGTACTTTGTCTCTACTGATTGATTGATTACATTTATATTTTCTTTAACCTTTTCTCTACCGTCAATAAATAACTTCATATTATATTGAATTTTTCACGTGGTCATTCACAAAAATATATATCTCTAATCTCAAATAGGAATAAGTTGTATTGTATGTACACAGAAAATAAATTATGTCCATACAGGTCGCATGGCTAGCTGTCGTCTGCTGACTGGACAATAAATATAACACGACCTCCGATGAGTAACATCATGCTAAGTGACACGATTCTAAGCACAATGACGATTACATTCATCAAGCTCTAATATAACTATTAACTTTTCATTACTATTTAATGATATTTTTTTAAAATCTGCTACTCATTTTTGTATCGAAGCATCACAAAAATAATTTTATGTTATAGTAAATCACATCAACTGACACATATTGTTATACTCGCCGAGTGCGCCCAAAGATAACATAGTGTCGAGCGCACGACGCACAAGCGTGGAGATCTCCACGCGTTCAACTGACCTAGGAATACATAACGCAATGCAAACATAATCAAATCACAGTGTAGTGTAACGAAATTACGCTCACTAACTTAAATATTATGACTCAATACATTCAAACACGACAACATAACATACAAAAGTCACAACTACACAAATTAACAACATATTGATAGTGGCGGTGTGGTGTGGCCTTAGCTGGCCGCGCCAACTAACTGTCAACTATGATCAACACTGGGCAACACCAATAATGCGGCGCCTAACATATAAATCGATACCGATTCGTTAGATATAAACTTCTACGTAACATTATACAATCATGTTTAATAGTTACAATTTTTTTTGTTTTCTTAACAACAATGCACAATATTAAATTGTTTGAATTGACACGTAATCATTGGCGACGGTGCGGGCGCGCTGCTAAGGCGCGATCGTTTCAAATCACTATGTCATTGAAACCAGGTACAGTTCAGAGCAAATGCAGAGCTATCAGACGTTATGAAGTAAGCGGTAAGTGTTTTGGCTCAGAAGAACTGCATTTGTCGGAACGATACTCGAGTGTTGTTCCCCGTCGCCGTACCAGCTACTGGTGAGGCCGTGGCTCGCGCGGCTCTCTTAACAATGACAATTGACTAGGATGCTTGCGCTCGGCCCGGGGGGCGGAGCGCTCCGGTCACCCGAACACGCTTCTAAATTCGGAGAAGATCAAAACATTGGTCGGTTTTCAGTACGTTTGACTAGATATGCCGAGCGGTCTCGACGACACGACGCGAATACAAAAATCATCAGACTCATCGGTACTATGAAAAGACTGACTTGTAAAATTGTCGAGTCTTCGTAGCAAATTTCATAAGATAGTCTAAAGCTTTACTGATGCGGGATAGAAACGTGGGTTGGCGGGGTGCCGGGGGTGTTGCGTTCCCTCTGCCTCTGGGGGGGCTGGGGAGGGGGGGGAGGTGTTCAGATGAAGGTCCAGCACTCCATGATCTTGACGATGAAGTCCTCGCGCGTGCTGAGCGGCTCGTTGCCGTACGTGGTGCAGCGCTGCGTGCGACCCAGGTACAGGTCGCCGTCCAGCCACAGACCGAACTTGCCGCTGCAACCGAGCAAGAAACTTAGTTAGTTAGTTCATTTTCCGCAAATCGACGTCAAACGCGCCTATTCTGCGTAAAAAAAATAAACATACTCTCTTACTAACTAGATAATATGTAAATCTTACTTCGAATAAAACATATTTCATTTTCATATGTATATAGCTTTGTAAACTAAATGTCACATAGATTATCTGGTAATTCTGGCATAAATACATTTTTTTTTTCTATTAACAGTTTACTTCGATTGAATTAAAAAAATATATTGTGAAAAAGAAGAACGCCCCTTTTATTCCTAACGTTCCGAGACGCACTGAAAGTAATCGCAATACTAAATCAAATTACATACGGTAAATCATCGACAAATGAGAACACGCTCAGACGAGACACTTTACTGATTCTACTAATATTATAAACGCGAAAATTTGTTAAGTATGGATGTATGTTTGTTACTCTTTCACGTAAAACTACTGAATGGATTTTAAAGAAACTTTATATTAAAGAAATATTATAACTTATACATCACAATAACACATAGGCTACCTTTTACAACGCTTACTTACTTATGTCAACGCGGGCGGAGCCATAGCGGTAAGCTAGTGTTATATAAAAGTAAGCATCAAAGAGTCATATCAACTTTTGTAGCCAGTTGAGATGTTGGTTTGGTATACTCACTCTCCGGCTCCAATGGATATGTTGTCGGCGCTGCCGCGGATGAAGTACATATTCTCGCCCGTCCAGCCCCAGTGCTTGAACTTGGTGCGCACTGCCGCCGGCTCTGGGAAACACAACAACAATTGTTATCAACAACAACAACAACAACGCAAATAAATTAAAATATTTAATAACCCCCGACACAAAACCGTTCTATCTATCTATGTGAGGGGACGTATCAGTTCCCGGTGTAGGAGCTATTTCACCCCACACAAAACCGTTACTTGATCCTTTCAACCACTAGAAAATAGCTGATATTCTTCAAATGGTTGAAGATATTTTCTTGGATCATAGCTAAGAACACTCTCGATTGTAACATCTTGCAAACAAAAAAACTAGATCAAAATCGGCGCATCCGTTTGGGAGCTACGATGCCACAGACAGACAGACAGACACACACGTCAAACTTATAACACCCCTCTTTTTTGTCGGGGTTAAAAAAGGCGCATTGGACGTCGAGTTGCTGAAATCAGTCCGCTTTTACCAGTACCACAGACCAGTACCATTAGAGTCCATGCCGCCCCCGCCGCGGCGTAATGTGTAAGGCTCCATACAAATCCAAAGAAAACTAGCGTAGCCGCGGCGGTGCCGCTGCCGCTGTGGCATAATGTGTAAACGGCCTGACGGGTGTGTGGTGGGGGGCGTGTTGTCTTGCCATAGACAAAAAAGTATAAATTCCTCACCTTCCTTTTCCTTCTTCTCGTCGTCTCCCTCTTCCAGCGTAGTGTCGTCTCCCTTGTCCCCGTCTGGTTTGGGCGTGGCGGGCGTGGCGGGCGCGGCGGGCGTGGCGGGCGTGTGCGGGGGGGGCGTGTTGTCCTGCGAGCCGCGGCGCGAGTCCGGCACGCGCTGGAACGAGAACAGCAGCGACTCGCCCGTGCCGTAGAAGTGCTCGGACGGGTGAAGCGCACATGACGTCAGTGCACCGAATACCTGGAAACGATATAATATGCTTTAATGTACCTCGTTAACGTTAGGCTATAACCCTTGCTGGGATATGGAGTGAGCAGAAAATGCGTGATAGAACCAAGATAATTGAAAAATAAAAAAGGCACATCTAAAAGTAAAAGTTTATGCTGACAGTAAAAAGTAGGAGGTGATACATATGCCTTCTGGTTGGTGTTCGGCTCAGACCTTGATCATCAGCTGTGGCTCTGCTTAGCATAGGGTCGTCAAGGTCAGCAAGCTTTATTTGTCCCCAAATTATTTATAAACAACAACAACTGTGATCCTCAACCCACCAATCAAGCGTAGGGATACGGCTACGCCTCCCTTCAGAGGCAGAGGCACTATTCTGGCAGTGGACTTGGGAAGACGCAATTCAGCTAGTTGACAAAATAAGTCTACTTAAGGGGCCTACAGGAGCTAAGAAGCGCCGCCACCCTTTAAAAAATAATAGCCGTTAGACGTTTTCCACAATTGTTCCATCTTTAACTACTAGCGAGATATAATACTAGCGAGATATAATAAATAAACTTAATGGCTTCTATATATCCTACAGAACACCGTCTAGTTCCTCGCCGTTTTAGATTTTTGAAATATTGATTATTTTTCGAGTTATTATTTTTTAAAGGGTGGCGGCGCCACTTAGCTCCTGTAGCCCCCATAAGATTAGCTTGTATTACGTGTGTATAGTGTTGAATATCGTTTGGCGACTCACGTTGTTATCGGTGTCCTGTATGACGAGCAGCACGGGCGACTCGACGCGCTGCATCTTGCGGTACATGGACGCGAGCGAGAAGCCGTGCTGCGACGTGCTGAACGCGAGCGACCACATGTAGCCCTGCGCGCGCGCCGGCAGCACCGCGCACAACTTCTCCCTGGAACACATCATAAATACACATTAGTCATTAGTCTCACACGCTTCTAACATTAAATTTAAAAAATAATAACCCTCGACACAAAACGGTTATATGTATGTATGTCCCTTTCACGTTCCTATGAACGAAAAGGGACAGGTGATTGTCAACTTAAATTAAGAGACGTCAAACATCGATTTTACGCGTAGTTCTCACTTATTTAGCAGGCATGCAAAAAATATCCCGACTAAATTGAGCTGAATTCGGTTTCGGCCACGCCGTAATTGAGCCCACTGTCACAAGAGATCTGACATTTATCTGTCAAAAAAACTGCGAGAAACGCCTTAAAGAAATATCCTCCAATAGGTAAAAGTAAATTTTTCTATTTATACTCTAAAGGTAAGAGTATACGCACGACAATACTATGTCTGTCACGCGTGAACTCATGCCCCAGGAGTTGAAATTACTGCCAGAAGTGGTGGTGATTACTGGTGATCCACCGACAAGAAAAATAACTTTAAGAATTTCACTTAATCAATAGTTTCATTTAATATCACACACACAACATCTAAATAAATGTGTTCACCGAGTATAAAAACAATATCTTGGGACTGTAATTTAGCACTTATCCTCTACAACTTTTAATTGCTTATATAAACAAAAACGAAGGCCAATATTACAAATATACCTACGTGTCATATTCATGTTATTAATACACATATTATATAAGACCTTGAAAAAAAAGGTTAGTTTTATGCCTATTTTTAACGTGGTATGTACTTTAGATATAATTTACCTAACTACTGTAGGTATTAGAACGATAGCTATTTATTGCTTAGCCATAAAATGTTATGCAGGTATGCACCGTACGATAAGGTAAATACGTCAGAAAGGTGTGTCGAATTGCGCTATCAAGCAAATAATAAAATAAAAACAATATACTTTAGAATAAACAATGCTCAATAAAGAAATAATAAATTATGAAAACCACTCGAAACTAAGTTTATTTAAATATCGCTGAGAAAGTATATTCATTTACGCAGTAAAAAAATTATACATAATATTTTAAAGAATAAAAGAAAAGAAGAATATTAAGAAAGAAATGATTTGGTTAAGTCTTGCGGGCAGTCGCTCCATGCAGTTTCTAACGTGCCTCTAGGTGCACTTAGCTGAAAGTTCTGATCTCGGCCTTCAGCGATTAAAAGGAGACGAACCCTGACGCTGGGTTCACACGGGTAACGAATGATGTAAAATACGATCAGCTGCATAGATAACTTAAACCCTTTTCTTAGCGCCGCCGCCGGGGTGTAAGTTACATCTGCAGCTGGCTGTACTCTACCGGCGACAGAGCCTCTACCTATATACAAAGAAGAAGCTGGCATACAACGTCTCTGTCGCCGGTAAATTATAATGATTATGACTTTTAACTACCCAAAGGGCATTTTGTTAAATGTTTCCTATGTTCTTTAACTACTTCAACCGTGAATTAGTAAGAGGGTATATTACCTGTGTTCCATGGTGAAGATCTCGGAGGTGCCAATGAGATCGGGCGGGCTGAACTCCATATCGACGGAGGCGCCCGACGAATACAGCGCTCGCCGCAGCTCATCGCTCATCGACAGCACCTGCAGAACACCATAGTCTTAGCACAAGGAGAGACAACGCCGCACTTCGCTGAAGACCTTTTGACGCTGGCTGGCAACACCTTTTATGGCTGTAAGTGGTAGCTAAGTAAGGGCGTCCGCTAAAACATGCGCGGGCGCCCGCTTACGCTGGTCATGAAGGCATCATCATATTTTTTTTATCAATATGCAACGAAAAATCGAAGCCCTTTTAGAAAATAGTAAAGTAATAATAATGTTGCTGTAGTAGTGTTTAGTATTTTAGCTGTGACGCCCTTTATTTCGGAAAATTTTGATATTTCTATCAGGGACCATGCCATGCCATCTGTATCGTGCTAGTAATACATACAATACTGTGTCAGCAAACATTCACCAATGTGTTCAAACATCATAGATCTTCAACCTAATGCGGCAAAACTTTCTAATCTAGTCACTAAACAAAACTGTTTATCAATTCAGCTTAAATGGGTAGCATTCAGAACATTAAGTGCAAGATCTGGCAAGTTAGAGTTTTTATTAATCTAGATTTTAGTAAAATATTAATAATGCAACTTTTGCTAAAATCGTAGGAATATACGGTGATTCAGGTGCTGATAATAAAATTTTGAAGAGCATGCTGTACTTACTGTCGATATCAAAATTGTATCGTCATAGTCTTGAAGCACTTATTATATTAGTAAAGTGATGACCTAAATCGGCTTATTGGGCCGAATTGAGTCGGACATTTTTTATAACCTACACTCAGTGAGTTTCAAACATACGCTACGCTTATAACATCAATAACATAATGAAATATTGACTTCACATTATGTACTCTATAATAATAATCATCATTATTTTACGATTGGTTAGATATAAATGTTTAATGTGACACTTTTGGAATAAAAAAATAATAATTTAGACTACACACACATACAATTTTAACATTGACTGTATTAACAACTAGGCTTAATTTATTAATTTTGAGTATACCTGTAATTATTATGTTAACACACAATATGCAGATAAAACATGCCAAGAATATTTTAGTAAATAAATTATGACAATAATGGGAATGAATCGTACGTGTCCATGTGAAAAAATTAAATGAGTGCTTTGATAAGTGAAGACGATATATTTAATGGAATGTAATGATGTCGACAAGATGCACACTACAATGCTTTCTCGACTACAGTTCACATTCAACAAACATCGTGTGAAATCGTGCGTTCTCTAAACAAATTCATTCCAAGTGATATAATAACTTACGAACAAACGTCTAGTGCTTGCTTAAACATATTTACTTAAGACTAACTTATATTATGAAATACATAGCATTTACATATCATACAGTAGAATTAAAATGTGTAATAAAGTAGTTTAATGTGTCATAAATCAATCAACCTTTACAAAGAGATACTTAAATGATTGTTTAAACAATGAGGTAGGTACACAAACTAGCATGCCTGATGATTAAATATCTTTTAAATTATTCCTAATTAATTGTAGTTAGTAGACATCCCGATTGTGGCTACAATTAGTCGAAATCAACAGCCCATGACTAAAACACAAAAGGACGAAACATCTAGAATTTTGTGTGGAAGTTATTTTGCTAAATTCTGCATTAAAATTTCTGATTATATCGTCGCTATTCTAATTATTCTGATGTTAATGCTATTTTGACGCGTTCGCACACCATTTGTTTGACGCACTTCCAAAACGAATAGCATAACATTAATTAACATTTTGAGTAAGTCCACGTTAAGCCCTGTGCTTTCGACCGACGACGACGCCTGGCACGCTTTTATGGTTTCTGATCCTCAAATTAAAGTAGCGCGTAAGCTTACTATTTACGCCTTTGTTAAATACATAGCACGGTCCTATTTACGAAAATCGCTTCATTTTCACAGTGGTATAATTCCGTTTACAGGAATCTTATTTTTTACTACAAAAGATTTATAATGAAAGAATATCACTCATAATTATTATAAAATTTTGATTTCTTTTTTATAAATGAACCTTACCTCACAAAGCGAATGTATGGTTGCCCTCCTTCGCAAGTAACGCAGCGTGTCTTTCTTTGAAGATGCAGCTATAGAGTGTATGGTGCCACGCCTTTGCATGGTCACCACATTCGCCATGAAAATCTCTATATTTCTAATTTTCTCCACTACCCGCCGAAACACACGACGCACGAAACCGATCATTCTAGTTGCTTTTACCAACGCCATGATTAGAAACAAGCACTTTAAGGTTTAGGTATTATATCGGCGTAATTTCACAATATTAGCATTAACTGTTGATATTGCCTTCTTGGGTTGATCGGTGGCTAATGGCGCGGATGTTGTACTGTTTTAAATAAGTACCGGTTTCTGGTTTGTTGTAGCTGCAGAATTTACGGCTGTATCCCTGTAATGGCCATGTTGGCCTTTGCTTGTGAACAATTATTTTCCGAACACTGTCATTATGCAGATCTTCTGATCCAGTTCCCTCATGTGGCCAGGAAGCGCTTACAAAGCAAACTGTCGTACAGACTTTACAACGAAGGAGCGCGCTCTTATCAGATAATTCGAAATTATCAGCTCTTCAGTTGTAAGTGCAAGGATCATAGGATTACTGGACGATCGCCGACAAATTTATTACCTACTTTAAATAGGTAATATATATCGTGTCTGATACTGAAACTCTCTTCGGACATAGAAAAAGGCAACACACTTGATTGGTCTACAGATTCAATTAGGTGTATATTTAAAATTGCGAGCTGCGTTTTTCTAAGAGTAATATTAATTATTCTAAGATAGATTAGTTTAGTTGGTTAAGTGGGCAAGAATATATCAAGATAAATGTTTTGTTTACTTTACACACCGTCGATTGAATAGTAAGAGACAATGCACATTATAGTGCAATTACGATGGCTTCCTAGTCACAAGATAATGACAGTTATTTTAATATATTATTAATTTTTTACTGAGGTGAGAAGTTTCAGGGCTTTCAGACATGTTGAATCGTATGAATAGAATAAATGACATTGTCTGATATATCCTATTATCTATAATTAAAATGTTGCAGCTTGAAATCAATATTCAACATGAATCGTCGAAATATTATGGTCTCATCGAACCACTGTACCGATTTGAATATTTAATTTTTTGTTGTGTTCGTTATTGTCAGGACCACGGACCTTGGTCCGTACGAGATTTTTATCCAGCGGGAAAACATTTCATTCTTACAGGAAAAACTGAAAACGCGGCGTCGCGGGCGGACAGCTAGTTGTGCATATAAAAATATACCTACATAACATTATGTTGCATACATAATATAAACAAATTAAGTAGACGCAATAACTTAAAACTTTATTGGTACCTACTATAAATTGAGATAGCCTTATCTGCATCTATTATCAAAAATAAACCATATTGACAAAAATACATAATAAAAAGGAAAATAAAGTATCAACCTATCCGTGGCTCTAGAGTAGGTGCACCAATAATTTTGTAAAGCAAGCAATAGTCTATCACGTTTAATAAAACAATTATGTCTGCGCGCGCGCGTCTGTGGATGCCTAACCTAAAAACAGGTTAGCAAAAACTAATTGACTTGATTCGACTAATATTTTTAGCGATGCACGTGTTCGCGTTTCGGCACGTTCTATAAAAAAACAATCGAGCGCTGTTATCTGTTATAAACAAAATAATCAAACTTGCCTCTCTAAAAATATATTTCAATCATATTACTAATCCCGACCTCTATCAATCCTTTGATAAATTTACTAAACTATCTAATGTCACAATTTTATTTTGTTCACCAAAACAGGTACCAAAGTTTAGCTAGTATAATATTTGTTATAAAACATGCGGTTAAATTGTCATCTTTTTGCTCCTAGATAATATTTTTTATTTTGTTTAGGGCACACGAAGACCTTCGCTTGAGCTAAGAGTCGTCGACGGTCATTCGCCTTTCTCTCTATAAATAGACTCTTGGATTCCACTGGTTAAGCTATAAGAAAAAATAAAACGCCCATTTACTTATAGTTTACATAATAAACTATGATTAATGCGAGATTCTGTTGGTCTGTTCTATCACTGCTTATATACTGAATGAATACAGATTTACGATAAAATGGTATATATGTTACGGCTAAAACCCGAAGTGCGGCTACACCTAGTTTTAGCCGGTTAGAACTAGGTGTAGCCACTTACTCTTGGTTACACCTAGTACGAGCCGATTGTTTTCGGGTAAAACTAGGTCTATCCTTCATCATGCCGGCTACAACTAGGTCCGGCCATTCCCTGTTGGATAAAACTAGGTCTATCCGATATCATTCCGGCTAGAACTAGGTCCAGACTATCCCTGTTGGATAAAACTAGATGCAAACAAGTTAAAACAAGTAAACAGGCGCCTGGCTCACGCGAGCCGCGCGCCCCTGCTGCCCGCCACCCGTACACCCGCGTTTGCCTTTGCGCGATTTATAATAATAAAAAAACTCTCTACGTTTCTTATTATTGGATGTTTTTTTAATATCTAAAAAAAGCTCTGCCGATAACATGCCGGATACAACTATGTACACCTAATCCCTGTTGGATAAAACTATGACACGCGCTGCTGCTGCAGACAGTGAGTCACTCGCTAGTAGACCTGCAGTAAATCAGCAGCACCTGGCGCTCACAACCTGCAGAGGCGCGTGCCTCGCTATGCCCTTCACCCAGCGCCGCTGCTGCAGATGCTGTGAGTCATGATCATGACTGTGACGCGGGGCGGAAGGAAGGCGTGGTGGGACACCCATCTAAGTTTTATCCAACAGGGATTGTCTGGACCTAGTTCTAGCCGGAATGATATCGGATAGACCTAGTTTTATCCAACAGGGAATGGCTGGACCTAGTTGTAGCCGGCATGATGAAGGATAGACCTAGTTTTACCCGAAAACAATCGGCTCGTACTAGGTTTAACCAAGAGTAAGTGGCTACACCTAGTTCAAACCGGCTAAAACTAGGTGTAGCCGCACTTCGGGTATTAGCCGTAACATATATATGTATGTAAGCTAAGATGCAAATATTATTTTATTGTAGAGAAAAATAAGACATTTTTATACAACAATTTTACCTATCTATCTTATTGATACCAAAAGATAAAATATACAAATATTACAGTAGATAGTTAGATACATAAATAACCCACTTTCGGCAGTCAAGTAACAAAGTTGAGTCAACAGGCGGCCTTATTGCTAAGGTAGCAGTCTCTTACAGGCAACCTAGAGCATGTACATTATTTTTTGAATGATTCAAGATAAGTTATATTTTTGTTTGCAGCAATAAATAGCAAATGGCGCCGGCAACGTCGTTATCGTGGCATTAAATAAAACAAGTGTTAGTCCTACTTCCTACTGAAATCGGTTTTGTCATTAAGGAGACGCCACTTATCAACCAATTCTATCTACGTACGGTGGTGATCAATAATTTTCCAGTTAATTTTAGGAAAATGTACCTATCGTTGAGTATGTTCCACTTGCTTCATTATATTTTAGGCAGTCTCTCACTCACTATTATAAAGAGGTAAGGTTTGTTTGTTTGTATTGAATAGGCTCCGATCCGAACCTACTGAACCGATATTTATTCAAGTTGGTACAAAGAATAGATCTTGGGAAAGGACATAGGCTACCTATCACCGCGGGAAAAATGCTCATTCTCACGGGAAACCTGTTAACGCGGACGGAGACGCGGGGCGGAAAACTAGTGTTGTATAAAACAAAACTACTTACATAACTCTTTCACTGCATTTCCTTTGGGTATTAAGATTTCAGTTTAAGAGAAAATTAAAAAAATACCTCTTTTAATATTATGTTACATAAATATACTCGATTTATTAAAAAGTTTATCAGTCTCAATTTCAAGTAGTATAAAACCTACACCTAAGTTAATTTCACGTCGTGATAACGGACTCGGTAACATACTGAAACAATGATTGGTTTACATTACCGCTTATCAAAAAGGTTTACATTGCGATTGCGTAAATTTCATCTAGCTTAACGGGTAGTACTTACTTAGTTCTTGCTTTTTAAAAGTGCTCTTACTTTAACAAAGAAGAGAATTTAGTAGTCCTGGTTTTGGCGAGGTCTCATATCTGTTAAGAATATCTCTAAGCTATAGGGTCAACTCATATTTCTAGATAGCATAATGAACCTCCATTTTCTCCATCAAAAAGTGCGTTTGGCGCTATATCACTACTTTTCCATTCATTTCCCAAGAACGAGAATTGAAAATTGAAGAAAATATAGTATACAATGAAAATATTTGAAATGTAGGAAAGGAATACTCGTACGTATAACCTCTTGAAATATATTGTGCTGACTTGCAGGGCATTCGGTATCTATCATCGTCACCAGACAATCCAGGTATAAGGATTACAAAAAAGCAAACCGCGCGCAAAAGGAAAACCATCGGAAAAATGTTAAACCTTATAATATACAAATGAACTTAAATCATAATGACCAACTTTTCCATAAAATTATTTAAGATCATGTTTTGAATTGAAGACTTACTCATATATTCTTTCAAAATGGCTCTTAGTTTCAGATTGTAGGTCAAACCGCCTAAATAAATACCATATTTCAATATAAGATAACATTGTTTATTTATCTTGCATTGATTGACTAGGTAATTCGATAGAATATGAAAATTTAAGTAATTGCGATGCTAAATATGCGAAATGATGCAAAGGAAGTGAACAATACACACACAGTGGCTGACTGACAGACAGACGTGGCAGGAAACCAAGGAATCGTCTTTTGATACAAACGAGCATTTAATGAGCAATGCAGGTACCAGTTTCTGGTCAAGGTTAACCAAGCAACGATGTGCCGTAAAGTTGACTATTTGGAATATACTAGAAGTTATGTGCAATCATGTGGCATATGGGATTGTGGGACTTGTTTACGTTCCGTTAACGGTACCAGCTGTAGGCTCACCTTTTCGTTTTCGAAAGCGGGTTCCGGCGACGCAGGCGCTTGTGGCCCGAGCCGCACCATCTCTATCCATTTCATAGTCTGCATTTAAACTCTAATCTGAACGTCAACTGTAGTTTGTTTCAACACGCCACGATGCACAACAAGAAAAACCACGTCCACATCACATTTGCGAGCGCCTAATTTGGAAACACCCACGCGATTACAAGGTTTCGTAAGCAAACACTGAACTGGGCTCTGGCGTCGGCCGCCGCTGCTTATAACAACAAATCGTTTGTATTCGCCGGGTCCGGTTAATTGAGCGGGTATTAATCGCGGTTACATTCTTGTGTATTATGCTCTCGGTGTCGATGTTCGTAATGGTTAAACGCGCGTGCGCGAGACGAGCGGGGCTGAACAGCGCCGATGACTGACTGCTGAATGAATGTGGCAAAGACGAAAAGAAAGGCAGCCAAGCCAACACGCGTCGCGACTCTGGCGCCGACCCACAACGCGCCTACTGTATGTTTATTTACAGTAAGCACAAATATAAGTACGGAAGCGAAACCACAAGCCAATTAAACGCAAAGATTTAATACCGCAAGCTGAAAGTTGACAAGTGCACAAGCTGCGCTCGTCATCTTAGGAAGATTGTCACTCTAATGTGCAGGGCTGTCGTTGGTTTACACGACCTCTGGCTTTACAGCCATCGTAAGAGTTAATTAGCGGAATCACATCACATTAACAATCTAATTAATCTGTTGTTGTTCTATGTAATTGGATACGTTAGGTAATAAATATAAAATTCTTAAACAGCATTTCATTTATGTCCCCTTATTTGTGACGTTTTCTATGAAAAGAGACCATATTTTCGGCTTCAAATTTTAAGATACTCTAATACTTTTAGTTAACTAGATGTATGTAGACTATGGATGTATCAATAGGTCACTTCACTTTGACAACGTCACGTTCATTAAAGTTAGAAAAAAAGAAACAGATTAGGCGGATATGCCATTAAACTCATTAAATGCATTGAGTGAGCAAGCCTCGAAGGTGAGACTGGCGACATATCCGCACTTCCAAATAAACGACTTGTCTGAATTCAATTAAAATTCTTTTGACAACTTCTTGTGCATTTATTGTGCTCATTAAATATAATTATTTGTAACTTCATCGTATTTAATTTATCAAAATATTTACCTTAGTTATATGCAATGTAATCATAAAGTCTGTCATGTTACAGATAAGCTAAAAATAAACATTCTCTGCGGACGGACAACAAAATACTCAATTCTTTCTATAATTTGCTTATCTAATGCATTTTCAACATCAATTAGTGCCTACCGGTCCACTTGACAACCATTCAATCATTGAAATTGAATATAATTTTTTAGAAGTCATTATTATTTTCTCTATTTAAATAAAAACAAGGGGGAGGCTTTTTCCAGCAGTGGACGTCTTTCGGCTAAGATGATGAAGATGATGATAATAAAAAAAAAACAACCGATGTTTACGCGTATATGCTCATTATTTTAGAACCATTAAACCAAATTGGATAAATATATACTTTTTTGTAGTATTCGTTATTGTCAGACCGGACAAAAGTTTGTATTTAATAAAATGCAGATAGAGCAGAAGAAATTATCTTTAGTATCTACAATGAATACTATAAATCAGACAAAATATGTGTTCGAGAAAAATCGGGTTCGTCCCCGAGCTTACCGTTCCCCGAGCTTACCGTCCCGGAGCTTACCGATTTTGATAAAATTGGTTACATTTATTTTTGTTTTTTTTTCTACTATTTCCAACTTGTACAATAGACATCAAAAGTGTTTTAAAGTAGGTATGAAATGTGTTTGTTTGGTTACTGCAGGCAGAATTATGTGAACTTAATGATGAAAGTTATAGGACTAAAAATGTATGTGTAACTATTAAATTAAATATAGCAAAACCATATTTTTAAGATAATAATTGCCATCATTATTAATAAAAAAACTAATTATTGTGATGATTAAAACCTGTGATAATTACACCAGCAGATTAATAAACGTGATTATTTAACCGCGATCTAGAACTTATTATTTATTCCTATAAAGTATAAAATTTGACTTTGCACTTTTGCTGCTAATATTACTTTAAAGCAAGATTGTCATTTTAATCGACTTTTTATAATAATTACAAATCGGTAAGCTCCGGGACGGTAAGCTCGGGGAACGGTAAGCTCGGGGACGAACCCGAAAAATCTAACAAAAGAATACAAACTTTTGAATACCGCAAATAAAACGGCTGATAAGAAAACCGCTATCAAATGTTATGGAAAATGTATTTATAACGAGTCAAGTTCGCGTATTAAGTCAAGTTCAATAAAAAAGTCAATGAGTCTTTTATCTACATTGTAAACAAGAGGTTAGGTCATTTGAGACTACAATGTTAGCTGCTGATTTTGCCTAATTACCTACATTTACATCAAATTCTAGCTAAATAAAACGTCGCAATGCACAATTATACATTACTTCATATTTCAAAGTTCAAAGTATTTATTTAACTTTAAGATATTTACATCTCTTATTTAAGTCAGTTACATATTCTTTTGTGGCGAGTTCAGAATTTGGCTGTCTTCTGTAGAGAAGAACTCGAAAAAAGAATTCAAAATATTTTTACAAAATTATAAGTTGTTACATTATACAATTTTATTAATATAACAAAGAGTGCAAACGAAATATACAATTATTTATTATATTTGAATAAGTAAATATGTAAATGTAGAGTCAATTCAAAACCAACCATACTATAAAAAGCCTAAGTAATTTACACAGCTGGACCATCTTGGAGAAACGAGGCGTTAATCAGAAAAGTTGGGGATCGCAGTTGTCGATTACACAGATAAACGCTACTACCCATTCCCTGAATTATGTAGTAATAAAACCACACTATGCAAGGGGTTGGATGGGAGGTGTTGCTATAATCCCCACGCAGCGGCGGCGGTGTAACATTGGGGATAGTAGTTGTTTTTTTATTTATTACACAGGCAAATGTGGCTGCTCACTCCCTGGATGTTAGTTTAGCTACATGACACACAGGAAGAGTTGGGTTGTCATGGTTCAATTCTAAACAGGTACCACGGTACAACACCGACTTCAAAAAAGAAGGAGGTTTTCAATTCGATCGCATATTATTTAAAAATGGTCCTGCCTATTATAATAGTGATAGCTGGGTTAGTTATTATTTTAAACGATTTTATATTAAAAACCAGTCTTAGCCGGCACTTCCGCAGTAAATTAAACTCTAAGACAACACCCAGACTGCATTTTAATTTAACAAGATCATTTATCATCAGCAAAGTGCGTCTGGCGTCACCAACAATTAGAGGATAAACATTTAGATTAGTCCACACTCGGCGACAATTGCTACAGACATACATGCAAATTAATTGTGAGACTTTATTATTTATAACCCCAACCTTGGCAAGTGCATAGCTCGACATGAAAAATAAAAAGTCTCGCCATATTGCAGACATTTAATGAAACTAAGAAAATAATAGTAATAATCTGATCAATCAATCAATAAATCTGCTAATTATGTGATCCCAGCATTAGAATAGGATCATCCAATGTCTTTCCATTAGCTGTCGCAGCCGAATATGCGACAGGCTGGCAACCTGTCACTATTATGTACTACGAAACACAAAGATCGGAGTAGCTTATTTTAGATGTGTACCGAATCTTTACCCAAAAAATTTGTTAAAGGTGGTTATTGTTTGGGCTCCCTCCCTGTAAGTTTACCAAAACTCTGCCTACTCCGTTAGTTAGGGAATAAAACATGCCTTTATTTATTATGTAATTTTGTTGTACAGACGGATTCTTGCAACAAATACTAAAAAAGAACAGTGCCTATTTTTATTTTTCTAATTAGTCGTGTCGTTAGTTGATCGTGGGTTGATCCGACTTGATTCCAAAGAAAAGTATCGTTTTAATTTATTTAACAAACTAAATAAATGAAAAAGCTGGTGATATTGTTTAGGTACAATGAGAAAAAGAATTCCAGGTATAATGAAACCCACACAGGGCAGTGCACTTTGGGACGTCTGCGACCCTCAAAGTCACAAGATCCGGTCAACCATCACATAAAGTTTTATGAACACGAACTTACAAGACAAACATTATACAAATTAAACTAAAGAGGGTAGAATATTACATAATTTTGTGGTTATAAATAACCACAGATAAAATCACGTTATTTCTAAAAAAAAGTGAAGACAACACAATAAACTTAAGCCTCAGCTCAGAATAAGCTCTGGGTTAAGCTGTTAAATTATGAAGACATTTAGTGTTTTGTTAATCGTTAAAGGACTTTCGGGTAGGGTAGGGAAGCTAAAGGCACATGAGAACTTTGACTAGACGCTCTAGAATTTCAAAATACATGTACTTACTTCTTCTAATATAACAAAAAGTAAAAGTATGTGGTCAAATGTGGAGGAAGTCATCCGATATTATTTAACTTATGAGAGAATAGGCCTAGTTAGTCAGTCTATGACGAATAATCCTCAACTGATTCTATTATTATATACTACTACTAAAAGTTTTTTTTTAGAAGCGGATTTATAGACCTTGAGGAGTAAATACTTATGATCTTACGAATGTAAGGAAATCGTTTGAATCATATGATTCAAATGGTTATATACCATAACCAAAAGGTATGTCTATTTTAATTTGAAATCACATTATTTGCCTGGCTCATGCACAGTGCATTGCATCATCAAAAAACTAGAAAAAACTAAAACCTTATTAAGTCAATTGGAATGTGCTACAATACAGAAATTAGAAGTGACAATTATAGTCCCAAAAAAGTTAAATGAATCCTGATCGAACCAGCTTCGGGGAATGTAGCCGGTTATATCTGAAAATTATAAGATAAGACCCAACGACCATCGACAATTACGGCTTATTTAAGAAGAAATTCTCCTATGAATTTGCGCCAGCGCTGTTCCCAATCATAAGTAAAAATTAAGCTAGGGCGCTGTCAGGAACCATCACGCCATAACCATTAGTGTGTGTTTTCTCACAACAAATCTTGATGTCGATACACAACAATATCAAACAATCAAACATAGGAAACTCATAATACGAGTATAATAAGAAATTGCGTCTTGCTTATCAGCAATAACTTGTTGCAATGGTTTTCCCACAATGAATGAATCATGACGAAAAACAAATCAACTGAAGCTTTCAAGTAAATACGAGTATTATTTAAAAATAGCAAATGTTTGTTATACAAACATCGGAATAATCCCAAAATGGAGGCCAAGGCCTTATCAGCGGCACCTCGCTTCAATAATTTAATTCTAAACCGGTTGACCCCTGGGCTCTTATAAGGGGTCTCTACTCTACTCTACACTAAGCTGCTAGTATTATTAGCCGGCAATTGACTTCCGTTATTTCGTCATAGCAAAACCTTAAATACATGTCCGTAAGTAAGATGGAATATTTTTAAGACTGAACTTTGTTGAAAAAAGTCGTGCAAATATTTTTTCATGTATGTGTGTGTGAGATATAGAAAAAGCTCCAATCCAACCCAGTAGCATAAAACACAGCGTGATACGAGATTATCTCACATTTTTCTGTAAAAAAGCTGTAAGATACCAGCCATATTGATATTGTCTCCAATACGTAAAGAAAGAAAAAAACATTTATTCACTTAAATATGTGACAAATCAAGACAGTTAAGACAATCAAGTCAAGCCAATAGGATGAGTGTATTGACACGAAAACTGTGTTGTCACAAGTGAATCCTCAATACTAGCCCGGCTGTATTCAATGAGGTATTCAAACGCGCGGCCCCAATGAATTCAGTGAAACCATGGCTAACTGGCCATGAAGCTCCACGCTCCAACACGCAATGTATGGGTTCTGTTATGCTTTCCCTTCCGTGACTGTCCAGTCCACGTTATAAATTAAACGGTTCACACACAACAAAAATGTAAGCTAAAATTGCATTTTTTTAAATAGCGTTAGTCTGATTAATATACTATTTTAAATTGAAATTAATGATTACATACTTAATACATAGGTATTCAATAATTCTTAAGAGGTTGTAAATTATTTACTTAGGAAATAAATTATTGGCATTGTTCACTATAAAATACAAATAATTGTCTACATCTTTTTTAAACAAGGTGTATCCTATCAATAAATATAAAAAAAACTTTGACCCGGGGAAGCCATGTGGCGGACGTAACGGTAAGCAAATTTTTATGTAAAAGTGAAATTATTTAAATTTTACTACCACAAGCCGCTGGTTGCGGCGGCGTAGGACAGATCGTCTTGAGGATTTTTCGGCAGAAATGATGATGAAGATGATGACCACATTTCTATTTATCTTGTCACGATATTCTTACTGAACTGACAATAGCGCAAAACATTTTAAAATGTAGAGCTGATATTAAGGTACAAAAGCCAGCACATGCGGTTGGACATTCGCACTATGAAATTCACCCCTACCGCTAGGGAATACGGGCGCATGTGCTGTCAACAAATCCAGCCGCATGTGCTGCCTACTGTACATTGTACAATCCAATATGTCACGTCAATCTGTTGGACATTAGCTGAATTCCACGCGCCATTCAGTCCATCTCCGCTATCGTACGAGTTGACAGACAAATGGGCAGCTGCACTGATTTTGAGTGGGATAACTCTATTGTAAAACGTTGACCGTGATAACATAATTGGAAGTACATAATATTTGGTTGACCTTTACCTCAATTGCAGAATAATACAGCATTTTCAAATAGCAATAATTAGGCTTATTAGGCTTGGGATCTTTGGGGGAGGCCTTTGTCCAGCAGTGGACGTCTACTGTCTGAAATGATGATGATGATGATGAGGCTCGGGGTATTCACGACCAATCAAGAAGATTAAAAAAAATAAGATTGACACTGATAATTTACTATTAACTTGAAACAGTAATTCCTTTATCTTATAGCAATATTTAATTCAGAAAGAGATAAGATAATAAGCACTTCAGAATTAATGAGAATGTTCAATGATGTTTTATTTTTCAGGAAAATAAAAACGAAATGTGCTTACATGAATTGCAATACGCAATCCAAAGCTTTTTTTTTTCAATCAAAATGGTCTATAACCTTTAATTGACACGTCGGTCTCTTTACATTTCCGGCGATTGATGTGCAATCTAACAATGATAGAAATACGGCTAAGGACACATTGTTTTCAAAAATACATTTGTTTGTTGTTTTCGGCTTGTAACACCTGCCCTCAAAGTACAGGGTCGCAGGTTCAACTTCTGGCTAGGAAAAACATGTAATTATACTTATGTTTACCATTAATTTTCTTTATTTATTTATCCTTGGATAGACTCCCTTTATATTTTCATACTACCTAAGTGATTGTATCATAATATGGAATATACTATAACATTATATTTGTTGATAATCCTCATTCTAAAACTTTCTATTTTGAATAAAAATGAAAGGACACTAATTTCCGATTAGTAGCTGCGTTTAACTTTACTGATTTTGTTTTTCTATTTATAGCAGTAGCTTCGACCAAGAAAGAGTTTGTAAAAATTCATTGCTTGCAAGTTTTTGTATAAAAACATCCGCAGCTGAGTCAACTCGAGCGAGATCGTTTACAAATATTATGTCAAAACTTTCCACAAATACCAGTTTACAAATCAATCTACAAATTAAATCACTTGGATGTTGCTTCTTACCAACAGGTAGCGACGTATTAAATTTGTAGACTTATTTTACTATTTGTAGACTTATACCATATACTTATTAATTTATTCAATATTTACTTTACATACTATAATACAAAGAGAAAAATATAGTAACTTTCAATTTAATTCAATTTCATATTTATGGCGCATCTCTTTGACATAAATATTTCTATTAACATGCCATCGTAGTTGACTGAGAAGTTGACAACGTCAGTAAACCACAAGTCATTAAAAAAAAAAAAAAAAAAAAAGTTATTGATACTCTCCAAGAGTAAGGAAAATGGCTATAAATAGGTATTATCGTTATTCTAAGGATACTATTGTATCTCATATAGATCTAAGCTTGAAATTATATGTAATTATATTAGATAAAAAGTGCTTCCAATGTCTTAGATTCTAAGACAAGCTAGTTCTAAGACTTAGAACTAGCTTTGGAAAATCCGTTTAGCATACTCATGTCTCAAAGTCAGCTTGCAACAGGCCTAGCCATATTTTTCTTATTCGTATTCAGAACACCAAAGTCCTCATTGAGATGCACAAGGTGAGATACATATGATTTTTATTTAGGTAATCATTTTATGTTTTTTATATGATGGCTTATTTTATCACATCTGGCTCATAAAAGTATCGTTTATAATTTTGTTTACATTGAAATAAATGCAGTATGACGATAATTATATTACTGCGATTCGATACGGCACGGGCTGATTATAAATCGGTGCATAAACGACAGAAGCATCTACAATGCAAATAGCTATTCATTTTCTATTCACGTATTTAAATACAATTCGCATAGTGTCAAAAGGAAGGTCACCCGTATAAGTCCTGTTTACGCAAGCGCCTCTAAAATGCAAAATAGAAATCTAACATTATAGAGAAAAAAATGGAAAATATAGGTAAGATAC
The DNA here is from genome assembly GCA_948473455.1 of Teleiodes luculella. Taxonomy (NCBI): domain Eukaryota; kingdom Metazoa; phylum Arthropoda; class Insecta; order Lepidoptera; family Gelechiidae; genus Teleiodes; species Teleiodes luculella. The sequence continues at coordinate 10,162,131 of OX419585.1, forward strand.
AAAATATTAAAACCGGATTTCGATTAAGGCGCGCCGCCGCCGCCGCCGGCTAGCTAATGCCTCCGGTATGTAAAATATTTAAAATGTCTTACCTGAGCTAAATATACACGTATTCTATGGGTAGTCAAATATTAATAAACAGTAAAATAAGTTTTCAGAATTGTTATTTATGGACTTTGTCATTTTTATACATAGGTAAGTACCTACTATACAACAACAACAACGCTATATAATTTATATTCCTTATGCCTTACGTAGGATTTTTTAATATTTTTCGCATCCACGTTCATCATAAGTTCGGAATTTTAAACTTTGATGGAATCTGGCTGTATGGATTATTATGCCGGCCCGCCCCTATAAATCTCATTAAGCTGAATGTGGTTGCATAACGCAAAAGGTAAATATTACGCAACACAATGGTGGGACGGTTACGAGTGGCTATTGTTTGCTGGCTATTGTACGCTATTCATGTTACATGCTATTCGACAATGCTGTACTTTTTGTTGTCAGCATTGTCACTTCAACCGGCAGTTCAGGGGTTAAGGATAACTAGAAGAGCATCATTGATAAAAGATCGACTTCGATAGAACAAAATACTGTTTGCTCTTTGACTTTGTAGAGTCGGTAGACGAGTACATTTTTTAGTTAAAATAAAACTGAAACTAGCACAAACCTTTTTGACTTGTAATATGCTTTCAATCTTATGATTTACCCGCGGTAAATGTTTTAATTAAAAAGTCTAATAACCTCTAAGACCTCATTATGCAGTATGGCGCGAAATAGAAGGTATGGGCTAACCATTTCGTCAAAAGTTTTATATTTGCGTATGTTTGGTGTAGCAATATATCTTGTTGTTGTTGTAGATATTGTAAGTAAATCCGAGATATTTATAGGACTATGGAAAAGGCCGGCAAGATCTTAATTTAACATTAATAGTTTGGAGACATACTTACTCGTACTTATGTAATAAATAAAAGTAGAAAATTTTGAATTTCATCATTCGAATTTTATAAATAAAACGAAGGCACATAAATCAGGCATGCTTAAAATACAACAATATAATCTAAATAACATTGTACATAGCTAATAAAGTTCTACTAGTGGTCCGCAAGACCGCAACTGACACCCTATCCATAAACTAGGAGCGAACCATCCACTTAAAATCTATTTACAAGTCTATTCTAGTCCAAGACGTATAATTGATTCTAATGGTGCAAACATCAAACGTAATTCTAGCCTTGTTGCAGGGTTCCAAGCTAGGCTGACAGAAATCTGGGCTGCATTCACACGAGTAGCTACACTACGGTAACATTGGATCTAGGATTCCGACTATTAAGAGTGCTTCTCTCTAAAGTGATACAGTTAAGTAGGGCTGGACACGACGTGGACTGAACTCAAATCTAACATCGTTTTGTTATTAATTAAAACTTGTGATCCGTGAGATCCGTCACGTAGATTCAACGGAAACTTTACTAACGATCGAAATCTTGAGTACGTACGTCCGTCAGAATATTAAGTATCATTGACACAAACATAATGGTATGTGCAGACTGTTATCGATTGAATCATTTAGTTGGATAGCTGTTTGTTTATACTTTCATGAGTCAACCCAACATTTGCAAACAAACACCTAAAGAATGTGTTTATTTTATATGTATGAGGGAAATTTTGTTATTCAGGTTCAATAGAGTTTAATTAAATCTCTAAATATTTACATATAATATGAACAATATGCGCAACGTAAATTAAAACTTAGTATCGCACATAAATCTGTAACCAAAATACTACGTAAAATAGATGTTCGTTTTGTTTTACGCGTCAAGAAATTTCGAATTTGCAACACGATTTGAACAAATGTGGCAATTTAAAGTGCATTGAGTGTTAATAGTGGGTCGTGTTTGGTCCAGGTCGTGTCCAGCCCGCAATGGACGGCGCAATACCTCCGGCCGGGGCTCCTCGCCCAGGGAGTCGCCGAGCGCCTCCGCTTGGCTCTTCATGATCGAGTATATTTTCACGTAAGGCGCCTTCAGCAGCTAGTAGCCACACCATGTACAAGTCAGTTTATAGTGGTCCACAGGAAATACCCCAGCAGTATATTGCTAACAGAGATCTACACATAGTAGCCCTACTTCACTACTAATATTATAAATTCGAAAGTAACTCTGAAGTTATAATGATGAAACTTGGTACAGAGATAAAATAGACATTGAGGAAGGATATGGCTATGTTTTACCGCTAGAAAATACCGATCGGTGGTATATTTATATTGATAATGCGGGTGCTGCCGCAGGGTGGTAAGCTAGTTTCTAATAGTTTAATTAATTATTGTAAAATATAGAGAAGTGAGTTTGTAATGAGATCCGCCTGACAATCACTGTACCAATATTTTTGATAGAACATATAATATAATGTGTCTGGCATTATTTCACCTTTGTGATGCCAGACATATCTGTTTGCACAGATAGGAATGTTGTACGTAATAATATTATGTCTAGCTAGACGATGACAGAGACTAGCTAAATGTGTAGTAAATATACGTAAGTCTAAGGCTTTAGATGAGCTTTAAGCTGATTTATGCTGACGACATTCTCATACTTCTGGGGTATTTTCTGTTTGCATACGTTTACGGATTAGTATTTATCTATTAACCGTGTCTATGCCCGTATAGATTCTTGTTGTGTTTTGATATCTCAATAATTGTGTTTACATATTTATCAGAAATTGAAATATAAATATATAAATCAGAAATAAATAAAATGCGATATATGTTCTATCATGTAAGTAATCAATTACCTTATTTAAAGCTGTTAATATTGGCAGACGATTAGTTGTAATCTTGATACGAGTATCATTTTTAAAAATCTCTACCAATTTTTCTCATTGTTTTACCTAGCTGACAAACCGTAAGTAATTTGCTTATATGTAATAATAATAAATAATGCTCTTTTATTATGATAAGTTATTTTTTTTCCAGTCAGTCTGTAGCCAATATAGACGGCTTTAAATATTGAATAAAAAAGTTATTATGATAGGATCAAGATACCACTTAGTATATTTACAACGTGTTGATAATACCTAGTGTTGTTTCGACTTTATTACACACCCTGATAAGAAGATACAAGACGCCCCCAAAAGCGGTCATCGTATTGCCGTAAATAAACTCCATAAATGTACCTATGTCATCGATATGATAAACATCTGACATGACATGATATTTTACTAATAAGGAGGATATAATTTGTTTTGTTTATCACTCGGGTGAGTGCTAAACATCCGCACTCAAAATATTTACATACAGCAAATATTATAATTTCTGTTTATAACATCATCATTACTTAAAAATGTTCAAACAAATTAGCTAATTATTGAGGCCCAATCGCAGGACCAATCAATTACTAAATCTCTATTTGAGTAATTGAAAAATACGAACAAAGTGCATAATTAACAGTCAAAACATTCATGTTCAATGTGTACTGTAATGTGAATGTGAGATGCATTGTCGTCGAAAACGTGTGTTAAGAAGCGCTGTTACAAAACAAAGTGTTAGTAAAAAGAGTAAAAATGTATTAGAAAAGTTAGTAGAATATTTTTAAGTGTAAAATTAGTTTAATCTTACCTCCCATGATTCCCTGGTGATGTCGGATACGTCGCCTGTGCTCCCAGTGCGTTCCTACAACAATATCCTTCATTAGATACAATCCACTCACTCGGCTCACTCAAGGAACAGAACACACTGTAGCCTTACTTCGTAACGCGCGACATATTCGACAAGCTATCAAAAGCGACATAGTGACATAAGAGCCATACTAGTTATGTGATTATGTCCCGTTTGAGCTTCCCGAGTATCTCGCGAGTTACGTAGTCAGCCTGCTGATAATTTTCTCACAACGCGAGATACGTACATTTCTGCGTATTATTTGTATCAGCTGGACGGCCGCCAAGCGTTTGTTGGTGCACCTTATAGAGCCTAACATTATTAAAACCAATAAATATTAAGAACTATTTATGAAATTTAAAACAAAATTACATATTAAACAATTCGCCAACGTGCGCGAATGGATACTGGCCGAAATTTCAGTAAACCTACCACTACTAAAATCTTAACACTACTGTATTAATGAACAACTACGCTCCATAACATAGCTGCCTGTAAAGGCGTGGAAAATGACTGATATAATATTGGTGGCATTATAGCCAGTATGTATTTAGCTTTAAGGATTAATTAGTGTGCTTGATGGGAACTGGTCGTGATCGTAAATAACGTCGTATCGCATCTGTTATCTTGATTAGCGATCATGGCGGAGATAACTGCTCGTAAGTGAAATTGTGCTCATAGCTGACTCAGTACATACGGTGATATGTATCCGTAGCTACAGTATGGCTTTTTGTTCTCAATGTTTTTCGTGCAAACAATATGCAAGCAAATTAACAAGAAAAAAAGACAAAAACAGTGTTGTTATGAACACTTATTTTTGCTGCTATACCACATCACGAGTATAGATAGACTACGTAATAAAACAGAAGATTGGAAGTATATATTTTTAATTTTGGTAAAATCTTCAGAATTATCCTTTTTAATAATGACAAACTTTGCGCGAAAGCGTCACATTTCGTGGTACCATGCCAGGCACTGAGAAACCGACATGCTTTGTACAAATACCACCAAACATGATACTTTTTCTTTTAATTGATCTACGCTTGTGTGTTCAAAATTCGATTTATCAATCTTCACCACTTGAGGGGTAGCGGAAGGCTCTACTTCAGAGTAACCAACGCTTCTAGGGGTGGTTCGAGGAAACCTCTACGCTCAGCCTAGAGCGTTGCAATACGAAAAACATCGTGAAGAAGACGCCGCCCAAACTCTATTACTATATCGCCGGCGGGGGGACCATACACAATTCCACGGAGTCCGCCTTTGGGGTGTCCCTTCTGTACGGCTTGTACTATTATATATTTCTGTGGCCAGCTACGTTTACAACCTATCTATCTTATAATTAAATCCAAGCGAAAAATTAAAAAAATTGAGCTCGGGCAGGGATTATAACCCGCATCTCCTTGGCTATCCGGGCCATACAGGCGCACTACCATAGTGAAATACGCTAACATACGGTATCTGTTCAAAAAGTAAAGCCTGACCAAAGAAATAAAAAACATTGCCATATTGCGGAATTTCAATGGAACTAATTTTATAAGGGAAATTGTTGCCATAAACATAAAAATATACACGTGGCGCCTCCAGAGCAGGTTTTTTATTTCTTTAATCAGGGGGGTTACTATGAGCTCTTATAGCAGGCCTTAAACAGTCCTGCTCTATTTTATCGTACCATGAGCTCCCATTAGCAGGCCTGCGAAAGTCCTGTTTAGCATGACGTCATAAAACCGTTCACCTTTTTTTATGTATGGACAATGCGTACCATGAACCCTAGTTTGACAACTCCAAAACGATTTATCACCGTCTGTTATGTCAAATAAAGCGTAGTTGAAAAAGTACCTCTGGAGTAACTTTATCAACATTGTTTTGTTAATTGCGGTGTGATTGCGGTGATTTTTTGTCAATCCATAACTTTTTTGTGAACTTTTATAGAACTTAAATCGCTCGTTATGCCCTATGAAGTGCTTCAGAGAAGTGTACGACTTTCGAGAACTTCTATTTATCGTCGGCGTTGTTGATTTGATATTGATTTGTAGAGAATTCTAATCGTGCAAGGCAGTAAAAGCATAAAAATATGGCAAAGATTTTTTCAGTAAGTAAATAGTTTTTGGATATTATCTTGTTGAACCTATTATTAGTAGTAGGTATTCATCTGGAAGGAAGGTTAATTTGGTTTTTATTGTTACAGATTTTACCAACATCTAATATAATGGGGCCCATCAATAACCTACATACTTATCTACGGGAAAAGAAAAGACTAATGTTGTCACCTGTATTGGCAGGGGTTAGGTAGGTACATCGACTCTTTACATACAGAAATGCAATAATACCAAAGATAATACCTATATTTTGTACAATCCTGTAAACCTTTGATACAAATTTCAATTTATTAGATAATTGCTGTAAATCATTGAGTACCTAGCACCTTGAACACTGTTGTAAACTGTTTAATAAATGACAAAAAAAAGTTTGTTAATGAATGGGTACATGTTGACCTTGAGTGCACCCGTACCTATTCCGAAGTGGTAGGGGTGAATTTGCCACTGGATGCAGGCAGCGCAGGACCGATCATTGTGGAGATCCTTGGGGGAGGCCTTTGTCTAGCAGTGGACGTCTTTCAGTTGAGATGATGATGAGGGATGAATCCAACTGCATATGCTGGCTTCTGTACCTGCTTGCTAAACTTATTATTAGTAGTATTTATCAGGTAATTGGTAATTTAATTTGTTTTTTATTGTTACAGATTTTACCAAAACATCTAATATAATGGTGGGCCCTACCTGCAGGAAAAGAAAAGACTAATGTTGTCACCTGTATTGGCAGAGGTCATCGACCATCGATGGCAGAGGTTCTATCGTCTGATAGAACCTCTGCCTGCCTCTTTACATACAGAAATGTAATAATATCTATATTTTGTGTCATCCTGGAAACCTTTGATACAAATTTCACTTTATTAAATAATTGCTGTAAACCATTGAGTAGCACCTTAAACACTGTTGTTGTAAGTGGTTGTAACTGTTTAATGAATAGGTACCTAACTAAAAAAAGATTGTTAATGAATGGCTACCTACATTAAATAAACATTTATGACTAGCTATTTGTATTGATGTGCCGTTTCATTTTGCCCCATTTCTCGGTATAATAACCACCTTATCACCAAGGAACTCAACTGCTCGTAGCTGTAGGTACATTAAAGTTGGTGAAATAATCGTCATCATAACCTTTCTGCTTGCTTCAATTATTATCAATAAATATTTGTTTTAATGTTTGCAGCTATATGTAGGTAAGTGTTTTTCCCGTGGGATTGAGGAAATTTATCGCGGTTAAAGGTAGCTACTCCCTAAAGTTTATTCCACATACCAAGTTTCATTAAAATCAATTCAGTAGGTAGTTTCGGAGCATAATAATATCACCACACAAGCATATCTAAGCAAACAAACAAACAAATCTTTCCTCTTCCTCCCTCATTAGTAAAAAAAAAAATATTTGTTATTTTTTCCCGCTTGCGTTCATAAGTTCATAGTCAACCATAAGTAATGAATAAAAAATGAATTTGAACTCAAAAACAATAACTTTGTATACTATAGACACAACTTAATTATAATGTGTCCCCTTATTTTACATTTGCCTTACTATTATTTCTTATTTATACATAATATTTTAATTTTATGTTATAAAATTAAAAACCGGTAATTACCGATAGAACAGAAAATTGCTCGGTCAAAGGTTTTTGAACGCTATTGTTAAGAAAGAGACAAACTTATGTAAATACGTATAGCGTTATTTCACTTTTTAAATTGTCATTTTGGCAGGCCATAGACAAGAGCAACTGTTCATCTGCCTTGTAAGCAGGGCAAAAGTCGTTCATCTTTAAGGGGCTCATAGTACGATTTTAAACCGCGCAAAAGCAGCCCTGCTTTAAAACTGCCCTGTCTTTGGATGGTTTCTTAAAAGCTTATGGTAAGCCTCCTAGTTTTAATATAACTTATCTACTTTTTGTAATAAATTACTAGTGAGTGGGCAACACTGACCTTGTGTCCGGGTTTGGCGTCGTCGTCGTCCCACTCGGTGTCGCTGTCGATGAGCTCGAAGCCCTGCGCGGTGACGTCACCCAGCGGGCCATACCGGTCCGGCACCCAGTGCGTTAGGAACTTGAATAGGTCGTCCACCCTGACAATCAACAAAACTGGCTTCTTACAAACATTCTTAGATTTTCGCATTTTGAATGTATATTGTGGGGATACAACTTAGAATTCAACATAATGGAAATTCAAATTACTTAATGTAAGATCAAATCAGAATTCAACTTATTAGGAATTCAACTTAATTTCAACAACGAGATTTCATTTTAATGAGAATTCAACGTATTGCGAATTTAACTTTATGAAAATTAAACTTAATGCGAATTCAATTTATTGGGAATTTAACTGTATTTATGGACAATAAACTTAATGGGAACTCAACTAAATGGTACTTCAATTTAATGAGAGTGGAACTTTAACTTTTTTTAAATTTATTTATTTTATGACAATCACGACAGCTTACAATCATAATATAAAGTAAATAAACAAAAATGGATCAGTCCGGTAAATTAAAACCTAATTGGTATTCAACTTAATGGGAACTCTCTCTATGGGAATTCAAATTTATGGTTTGAAAGGAAAGCATAGTGTGGCATCGGTTATGCCATCTCTTTTTTGCTTGTCGGTCTGGCCGCAAGTATAGGTCTACCAGGATCTGATGGCAAAAAAAAAGCTTAAAAAATAGCGATAATCATATGGAAACAAAAAATGACATCTGTCAACTGAAATTTCGAGGAATTGTTTTTAGTTTGGCTTCAAATTTCCTTTAAAAAGTGGTGAAAATGTCGAAGAAACCTTGCTAGCGTCAATTTCTTTTTTCTCTTTTTGCCATCAGATCCTGATAGACCTATACATTCTAAATTTGAATCTATTTCGAGATATTTATTTTCATGGTTTGAGTCAGTGGGATTTTGACGTCTTGGAGCTCCAGGTTACACCTGGGCAGGATAGCTCGTGATATAGGGAAGCTATTAATTTGTGATAAGTTTGTTTAAAGTGTTGTGAGACAATTAATAAAGTGCATTAATAACAATAAACGTCTTGTGATTCGCAAGCAGCGCACCTGTTTCGTGGGATGCCGAACCAGTACTCGGGCTTCATGCGCTTGCGGCCGTAGGACATGAGGGGCGTGGCGCGCGGCAGCGGGCGGCCGGCCGGCTTGCCCATGCGCAGGCGCAGGTACAGCGGCGGGTCGTCGCTCGCGCGCGCCGGCCGCGGTATTAACTCTGCGACAACACATTATTACTTACTATCATAGTCAAAGTCAAATTTATTTATTCGTCATCATGTATCTCCGATTCCTGATGGTCAAGGGCTTTCAAAATATATTCAACTTCTTGTGACGGGGACGATAAATGGAACCAGAATTTGTGACGGAAAGTTGCTGCAGTTAAATAATATTTTATCCCCTCCCGACATTGAAATTTGAAGGGTTGAAAAGGGGCAGAAATATTGTTTAACTTAAACAACATCAAATTATATTTAGCGCGTCTCGGAACAGGATAATACTCACAATCTTTCATTTTTCCACTTTATGTCTGTGGCGAAATGTAATGGCAATAAATGACAAAACACAAAATAAAAGAAAAAAACTGGCACAAAGCAAGCTCTGCTAGTACCATAAAAAAAAAGAAAAATTAAAAAAAAAGTCTTACTATCAAAAGAGGCGAAGAGGTCGGGCATGTCGTCGACGGAGACCATGCTGCGGTAGTCGAGGCGCGGCTGCGTGGGCGCCGAGCTGGTGGACGCCGACTTGGGCTGCGAGCGCCCGAACCCGCCCAGCGAACTCCGCCTGAGGACACACGCTATGTAGCCACTGCAGGGGCGGCCACACTATACCCGCGTGCGGGCATACCCACAAACGCACGAAAGACATTGGGCTCAGTTCTGCGTGGCCGCTAAAATATCTAAATTTAAGTTGTTATGTCTCTTTCACGTTCTTAAGAACGAAAAGGGACTTGCCTTGGTGATTGCCAACCTACATTTAGACACGTCAAAAATCGATTTTACGCGTAATTTAGCAGGAATTTAAAAACATCCCGAATAAGAATAAGAATAAGAATAAGAATAAGAATAAGAATAAGAATAAGAATAAGAATAAGAATAAGAAATCATTTATTGCATCAAACATGGTAGTAAAGATTTTAAATAACAGTTTTGTTCGCATGTTTCGCCATTACAAAAAAATAGCATGCAAAAATAAAGTCACATTATATAACATAAAGAATCGGATTACAAACAAAATTAAATGGATGTCATAAAAGTAAAAAGAGATATTAACATGTTATGTCAGAAAATCCTTCACACTGTATATAGTTTGCTCAAGGAGCCATTTGTATAATTTTGTCGAAAATAAATTCAAATGTAAATTTCTTATGTCAATGGGTATCTTATTGTATATTCTTACTATCATGCACAAACAATTTTTACTATATTTCGCAGATGAGGGAATTGAGTCATAAATTAATCTGTCTGGGTCTCTACGATTTCTAGTACTAATGTCACAAATTTTATTAAATAAAGCTGGATGCTTTTTTACGAAAACACCTGCATCATAGATATACAATTCCGGTAAAGTTAATAAGCCTAGATCTTTGAACACTGGCCTGCATGAATCAGTAGATGAGACACCCATTAGCGCTCTAATACACTTTTTTTGCGCCAAAAAGACCCTATTTATCTCCGTGCCATTTCCCCAAACTATTAGCCCATATCGTAAAATAGATGCTACATGCGCGTGGTATGCAGCGATCGCGGTTTTTTTATTTGTAACGTTTCTGAGGCGTCTAAGCACAAATGCAAAGTTATTTATTCTCTTACTGATATTTTCAATTTGTGACTTCCAACTAAGATTTTTATCAATAGTTACTCCTAAAAATTTTATTTCATTAACTTCTTTAATGTCAGTGTTTTTGTAATTAATATGTATTTTATTAGATACTTTATAATTTTCTAGATTATTAAAATTCATAAAATTAGTTTTAGTCAGATTTATTTGTAAATTATTATTTTCGAGCCATTTTATTATCAAATGCATAGTATTAATTATGTCAGCTTCATGTGTTTTAACCAAGTCATTGTTAATTTTTCCTTTCGTTGTCACAATAAAAGAAATGTCATCAGCAAACATTACACACTTATTCTTTGTAACATCAGGGGCATCATTAACATAAAGTAAAAACAATAAGGGTCCCAGAACGCTTCCCTGCGGTACTCCACATTTATTGTATTTGAATTCTGAGTTATAGGATATTAGCTCGTTTCTACTGTTGATTTTTGTTATCACCACCTGTTGTTTTCTATTTTGCAAGTAAGATCTAACCCAATCTAGAGTTACGCCTCGTATTCCGAATGATTCCAATTTACTTAAAAGAAGGTCATGATTTACATAGTCAAAGGCTTTACTTAAGTCCAAAAATAACACTGATGTAAGTTGCCTTTTATTAACTTCATTTAAAATGTTTCGTATCAGAGTAAAAATAGCAGTAGTCGTTGATTTATTTTTTTGGAAGCCAAATTGTTCAGGTTTTATTAATTTATATTTATTACAATACTCAATCATGCGTCGAAATATACACTTTTCAAAGATCTTGGCAAATATTGATATTAATGCTATGGGCCTATAGTTGTTTGCGTCACTTTTATCACCTTTTTTATATATGGGCTTTACGACTGAGATTTTTAGGATATCTGGGAAAGTTCCTGAAGAAAATGACAAATTAATTAAATAAGTCAAAACGTTACAAATATTGTCAATGCATGATTTGATTACTTTCGTTGAAACTTCGTCAAAACCCGTGGAATTTGTCGAGTTTAGACTCATTACTTCTTTCTTGACCTCATCAACCGAAATAGGCTTTAAGAACATAGTCTGAGGAGCAGCATTAGGGATCATTACTCTAGGCAAGCAGCCATTTGTGTCGTTATCAGTTGTTTCTATAAAGTAGTTGTTAAATTTTGTGGCAATTTTTGAGGGATCAGTTAATGTATTTTCATTATCTTTAATAGAGTCAATATTACATTTATTATTATTATTTGTTATTTCATTATTAATAATTTTCCATGCAGCTTGATTTATATTCTTACTACTTTTAATAAAATTAATATTATCATTCTTTTTTAGATTGTATATGCATTGTTTTAAAATTTTTGAATATTGTATATATTTTTGTTTATTATCTAATGTTTTATTTTTGTAGAAGTTATATCGAAGCTTCCTTTTTGTTTTACAGCTTTTTTTCAATCCTTTACTAATCCATTTTTGTTCCCTGGAATCGGATTGCCTTATTTTTATTACAGGAAAGCACATTTTATATAAAAGACAAAACACCTCATGAAACTTAACAAAAGCAGTATTAGGGTCAGTTTCCTGAAAAACGTCATTAAATGTCAGACATCTGAGATGTTGATTAAATTTCTCAATATTCTCTACGGAGTAGTCTCTTTTAAAGACAAAATATGATTTAGGTGAGTTTCTTTTCGATCTGACTGGGAATTGAAGTAATTGTGCTTTTTCATGATCGGACAAGTAAAGCGGTATGGTATTTGCTGTTGCATTTTTTATATTACTCAATATGTGGTCTAGGCAAGCGGTTTTCCTTGTAGGTTCATTGATATGTAGTTTAAGATTAAAATTTATGGCTAAGTTAAATGGTCAGCAAGTTTACCAGGTTTCAGGGTATCAATGTTGAGGTTTCCTGCTACTACAACCCTAATGTTGCGTTTAAACTTAACAAAGACATCGTGTAAGAGATACTCTAGCCTTTCCAAAAATATTTTTGCATCGCTATCTGGAGTTCTGTAGAGACAAAGCACTAATAAATTATTAGACGGAAGAAAAATTTCGCAACATTCAAATATTTTAGGTATGACATATTTACTAGATAAGTTAACTTCTTTATACGACAGGTTATTTTCTACAAGTATGCACGTGCCCCCACGTTTTTTGTTATCCTTTCTACAATAGCTAGACGCCATCTTGTAATGAGATATGCCTGCGAATTTCTCAAAGCCCGATGAAATGAATGTTTCCGATAAGCAAATCACGTCCGGCTCAACACCCTTACTTTTAAGTTCATCCAGAGTTATCTCTAATATTTCTTTTTTAGAAAATATACTAGCAATATTTTGGTGTAATATTTGAAATGTAGATTGTTTATTTGATTGAGGCTCGAAAAAAAAGTGCATCTTCGCCACTTCGCTGCACTTCGCCGACTAAATTAAGCTGAATTTGACAGCTGCGATGCTTATTTTAAATATCATTCATTCAAAATTAGATTCATTCATCTCCCCATTCTTTTCGATTCCCATATGAATGAAAGAGACCAACAACTTAAATTTATAGAGATTTTAGCGGCCACGGCAGAATTGAGCCCATTATGCAGTCTGCCCCATAAAAAGCGGGTGCAATCTGTGTTACACGCTTTATACCCGCAGCTCGAGCTTTTCAGCGTCTGTGGGTCTGCTTATTTAGGGGTTATGAGACGAAGCTTGACTGCAAGCACGTAGATTTTTGCCCGAGCCAAGCATCAGCAAACTCAGTTGCGGTCAGTTAGCAATCCTGCCGCACAACAGTTTGTATGTATTTGTGTCCATTTAACAATCAGAAAAAAACATTTTGCTCGACCTTTGTACGGTAATTCGGGTTTTGAATGAAGAAAGCGCTTTTTGCTGAATCGAGCTGCTTGACGGACGCATCAAGCTAAATAATACTATGTGCTCTAGGCCAAGCCGTTTGTTTGTCTCGGAACCCCTTTAGCCTTCAACGACCTTGAATGATAGATTGCAACGGGTCTTCGCCCGAGGGGTACTATGGGGTGCGGGGTTTGACGACAGAGGGGAACGAGGGGGTAACGGGCGGCAGGGTGGAAAGCCCGGGTGAGGACTTATACATGTGGTACCTACAGCACCATTTTCATAAAGAACGTACTCCATAAAATAAACAGCTAACGAACTTATTAACAATATAGTTAATTAAAAAAACAAATTTATAATAAATTAAATATCTATAGTAAATATTTATTTATTCTAGTCAATATTGTTAATAAAAGTGGCGCTGTAATTCAAGACCGTTGAAGTGAGTGGAAATCTTAACCAACATCAACGTAATAATGTAGACACGAAAATTCTCAAAATCTTGCTTTAAATCTATTTTAATCAAAAATAAATAAATCAGGAAAGAGATAGTTCCCGAAAGACATGTAAAGATAGTAAATTTAGTTGTATAAAGACAAAATATTAATAAGGCATTTAGCAATTTTATTACAATTGGAAAATATGAACAAGGTGGCCGAAAATAGACGCCTGTGGAAAAAAATTGCAATTACATTTATAAGGCAGTACAACAAATATAAATAAAATTAGGACAACGACAGTTTTAGACGGCTAAGCTCAACATGCTTAGATATTAGATAAATTTCACAGAAGTGCCAGTTAGTTTAAATGCTTGTGGTATGATATGAATGACAATGATGAAATCTAACAAAATTATTGTTATATTACAGTACTATCATGTTTTCGAATGACATGAATGATGGTATGAATTTCTATACATTAAATTACTATTAGATCTAATTATCCTAACACATATACAACATGCCATTCAGAACAACCAGGAAAGATAATTTGATTGATAATTTTAAATCTAATTGACATTTTATTGAACAAAGACAAAAATGACATACACATCTGTGGAAGAGACGCCTATAGAGGTGGGTACAGAATAGAAGGATTTTTCTGGTCATAGTGACACAACCCGAAATCAATACTTAGATTTTGTAAATATTGTTTTAAAAGACCGACAAAACAGCGTAGGCTTGCTGATGACACGAAAACAAGATGATGATGATGTAACATTGTAAGAAAATTTATTCTAAATCTAAATATTAATTTTCAGGACTACATGTAACTATGACTTTCAAAGGCCCTTGTTATACTTCAAAGCAAAAACAAAGACACATCAACAAAAAAAAAACCTTATTGATTTACCTAAGTATTCGACGAGAAAGCGGTGAGAAAAATATAGAACTACTAAAATAACTGTTGGTTCTATTAATTTCTTTTCTTATAACTTTAATATTCTTTTCTCTTTTTCTGAAGTTTAAGTATTATGTTTTTATAATAAGATTGTAACGAGGTGCACTGCGTGCTACCTCGTTGCCACGTTTTCTACTTCATTTCTCATCTCATTTACCATTTTCATCTAAATTCAAATATATTTAATTTTGGAATTCATTCAAAATCACCCGTCAATCATTCATTTTTTATTATTCATTCCTAGTCTTGCTCTTGGCCACGAACTACGTGGCCACCCTTCAAAATGTATAATTAAATTAGTATGAACTCCTGAGAGTGTGTATAATTAAAGTGTTATGTTACAGTGGCAAATAATATAATTTACGTGACTCTAGTCCCCTCTTTTATTGTGCAACATCTTCATCCTAAACGTAGTTCATCCGCAGGCTCGTTCAGGAGCTAGACGAGCCGCGGGTGTAACAAGATGATATGTTTATAGAGGTACATGGTTTTCATTTCTTAAATCGACAGTAAATTATCAACGGAATGGAAGGGCTCCAAGGGTACCTAGCACTAGACTGTTTTAGGCCGAGGAGAGAATAAATTTATCTTACTTGCGTCATCAAAAACTCACAAAGGCATACCAATAAGGTTTTTAACTTTTATTAGCTTCACTTGTAAGTATGTATGTTTGTTTGTAACTATTTTAAATTGTTTTGTATCCAAGAATAACTGGTCATATATTGGGCGAGTCCGAACTGTATATAGAAATCCCCTTGATCGATACAATCGTACATAGAAGTCACAGTTCATCGATCTTCGGTAAAAAGAAGTATTTTTCAGCCGAGACGTTGTCTCGCCGACAGCACGATTCGCCGAAAGATGGTTAATGCGATATTTCGGCGTACCGAACGAATGAATGAATGAAAATTCTTTATTGCACTTTTAATGTACACAGGCGAACTTAATGCTACAAAGCATTTTCTTCCAGCCAACCTTTGGTAGTCGCGCTGAGCCGAGCTGTGGGCGATTCAATGTCTCGGTTTAAAAAAAAAACTGTATACTGAAGATCGGTGAACAGTGAATTCTTTAAACAATTCTATCGATCAAGGCTAATAGGGATGTTGACTCGCTAGTCAAAAGAGCTTCTTTTTATGAATTGTCAAAAGCAATATTTTATATGAAAAATTAATATTAATACTAACTTATGAAGTCACAAGCTTGTATTGTCGTTTTTGTACGATTTTTATTTTGATTTACAATAACAAATCATAAAATTGGCAAAAATCGCCCCTACATAAGCTATAGTATACTCTACTATAACTTATGTAGGGGCGATTTTTGCCAATTTTCAGATGATTTATTTCCTACATAGTGTAAGATAAAATTTATTTTCTACAGTCAACATCCCTATTGTATATAGAGTTTGGTGGTCATTGGGCGGTGGTCACATCGAGAGGCATTGCGTGCGGGCACGTACCCCGACGCCGAAAACACGTCGTGCGGCGTCTCCTCGGAGGGCGTCTTGCTCAGGAACAAACCAGTGCCCAGCTCTACCAGGTTCATTGGCGAGCTACCAGTGAGCGGCCGCGTGCCAGAGGAAACATTCCAACCCAAGGTTAAACAGGCTCGCGCGCTAGTTAACTTCGCTAAGTAGGCGAATAACTTGAGCAAGATACTACGTGGTAAAGCCCGACCAAAGAAATATAACACCTCGCCATATTGCGGAATTTCAATGGAACTAATTTTATAAGGAAAATTGTTGCCATAGTCGTAAAAATATACACTTGGCCAGAGCAGGTTTCTTATTTCTTTGGTCAGACTTTACAACCTAAGCGCGTACGAAACGTTCATAGTATTTTTTTCCCTTCGCGTTCATTCCTCACCCCCGCTCGCTTGCTCAAATTGTTTGCCGATATCTATACCATGACTACTAAGTTTTCTTGGTTGGTTATTTTGTAAAGCTGAATTGTCACGTTGCGGCTAATGTAACCAAAAACTAATTCGCTTTAAGGCGGCAACTCGAAAAAAAATCGCTATAGAGGTGTGGTTTATTTGTACAAAAATGTACTCCATGTGGTGATAGAAAAATCGAGTAAAAAATACTAACATTTCCGATGTCGCCTTATGTTAAGAAAACAACATAGTATTGTTTTTACTTTTTTCGTTATGTAATTGAGGTCCTTTTAACAGCTATTACGACCGCAATATGGCAACACCGCTTATATAGAAAGTAACACAGGATCAGAATAATAGTGGTCAGTGGTCATGGTTATTAACTAGTGCGCTTACCCTAAGAGGTCTTACCGATCGCAAACTTTCATCATCGTCAAGCTTAAAAACTTGTATTACGTGCTTTTTCTACATTCGCTAAGACGATGTTGGTAGCTCGCGAGAGTTAAGAAGCCTTATCTCAGCATGTGTATATGTGTGATTCAATACATCGCTGTGTTGTTAGTGAACTCATTCGATTGTTAAATGGTGAAACGAGCGTTATGTTTCGCAGTTAGTACAGTTACAGCCACTAGTGTTACATCATTATAGTGCTATGTACTGTACACGTGCCTTCAGAAAATATTATTTTCCGATTTTCGGCGCTAAAATGCACTGATAGTGCCTGCTACTACTGTACACGCTATTAAAAAGCTTTGATACAATTCTGCGATTACATTTCACTTTAAATGATGTCACCGCACATGTATTGTATGTATGTGATTATGGCAGATGAAATCCCACTTCTGATATCGAGTAAAATATCGTGTTTTGAAATATATTTGTGTTAGAAGCTGTACACACTTCAACGCTTCATCTTGGGCATATTGTTGTGGGCTACCTGTTGAATACTTTGGAGAAGACGCTGGTAGAGTTGTGGCTGTCAGCTGAGGTGGGGAGGGAGTCGCTCTGAGAGCCCTGCGAGCCTTGCTGGCCCTCGCCGGTCAGACCTTCCACCCACGACAGGGGGTACGAGAGCCTCTTTAGCATCTGAATAAACAATTACATTCACTCACATCACTGTTTATAATCCCGTATACTATAGTTCACAGGACCGCGGGTCGAATCTCACCCATTTGATGTACTTGGATTTTGAACATTTTTAAGTGATAATATAATTGTCAATGTCTACACCAATACTGCTATAATGTCGGAACTAAACTTGTGCCTTACCCTGTATAGTTTCAAGAAACATGTTGCTAATGAAACGCGTACAGCACCTTAATTATTTTGTATTTTTGTGTTACTGTAGTTTATTTGATTTCATGATTATTTCATTTATTTCTCGACTGAGGGTCACAGTCGCCTTAGAACTTACTTTGTTCTTCTTATCGGGTTTATCCTTGTCCTCCTTTTGGTTGTTGCTACCGTCGAGCGAGAAAGAGACGGCTGCAGGTTTGCGAGCTTGCACCCGGTCGTTTTCGCCGAGCGGCGGCGCGGACAGAGGCGGCTCGGCGCGGGGCAGGCACACTGGCGGCACCCAATCCGCAGACAACACTATATCCGCATCGCTGTACACCTGGACATAATGTTGCTTAGTTATTTATACATAATGGTACAGTTATTTTATCTCACTAGTGAGGGCGAGCTTTTTTTTTTTTTTTTTTTTTTTTGAATTGACCTATGCTTGTGTCGAAAAGGTACGACAAATCAAGCTTCACCGGACTGGCGGGGGAGTGGAAGACTCTACCCCAAAAAAAAGTCATATACCAACGCGTCTAGGGGCGGCTCGAGGGAGCCTCGGACCACGGCCTAGCGCGTTGATATTGAAAAATATCGTGAAGGAGACGACGCCTGAGGGGCTCCGTCTCTGATTTTCAATTTTGATTTTGGTTCTGGCCGCGCCCCCGCCGGCGGGTGCGGGCGTTGTTACCTGAAGGGTAATTGTTACCTGAAGGGTATTCACTACCAGAAGGGCATTCTGTAAGGTGTAACCTAAATTCTTTGACTGCTTTAACTGCATCAGTGATTTCGTCGTCACGTTCGGAAAGGATATGTTTGGGACGGCGGCGGAACCGCGTAGTGGGGTGCGGGAAATAGCCCGTACACTTGACAACATACGGATTGGGATGGGAAGGGCCTTCATCAAAGTAGCGTTTGGATGCTTCCTTCATGAAGCCACTAATGGAGAGGAGTTGAGGGCGAGCCTTACTTGTAGCACAGTAAAACCCGTAAGTTACCTTCATACAAACGTGCCGCATCGGTTTTGCCGTGTAGGCACGCACTGTCACGCACACACTAGCATAAAATAAGAATAAGGAGGCGGCAGTATGGGCTAATTGAAAGCGTGTGCGTGACGGCGCGTGCCTAAACGGCGCGCTCACATTCAAACCGATGCGGCCAGTTGGTATGGAGATAACTTACTGTTCTGAGTCTACTGTGCTTGTAGTGCGTATAGAATAGACACGCGCTCTTGTGTGCGTACTACTAAACTAAACGCTACGCACTTCAAGACAATGTGTGCACACAAGTATGGCTCGTCCGCACTCGTGGGATAAAACGGTACAGAAAATTAAATAACATTTACAGAAGAGCCACAACCAATTTTTCATTTTGGAAATGAAAGTGAATGACTGTTTCTACTGACAAGATGTTATTTTAATGTTGCTGACACAAGAACTGTTCTTGTTTAGAACAATCGTGATCCAAGGAGAATTGCAGTCATACTTTTACAAATAAAAAACAAGATTGATTTATGGTCGTCACAATAACAACATATGAGTAAAGAAAAAGAAGTTTGATTATACAGACAGATACTTTAAAGATAGAAGATAATGCGAAGACTTTGCACCAGAAAACCAAAATCTGATTCAGGATCGAAGAAACTTGTCTCACACCTGTATCGAAAACAAAAGAAGGCCATTGTTCCATAGACACAAAACGATTAAAGAGAATCCATAGACGACCAAACACCATTTTCCATCATCGCCAAGGCCAGTCCTCTCGCTCTCACCTCGTCGTGCGAGCATAGCGACATCATCTCGACATCATCGGAGGGTTTCCTCTTGTGGCCTGCGTCATGTGTGACGTCACAGTGGCACGGCGGCCATTCGTACATGGACGCGTCCGTCTCCGGCGTCTCGGAAATGGGTTCGATCTCGTGATAAAGGAAACCGTAATCGAACGAGCCCTAGAAATGCGTGCAGTGCTAGTGTTAGTACCTAAATACAAGTTAACATTATATTATTCTTTTATGTACAATACAACAGTTTATCAGTAAATAGAGTAGAGTAGAAACTTTTAAAACAAATATTAATTTAAAGAATACTACATACTGGTCTCTTTTTTAAATATAAAAGAAAAAGCATTAAAAAAGAACAGACACGGATGCGGGGAGGGAATTTCATCCCTGCCTGTACGCACTGACGGGATGCGTTTTGTCCGGACCAAGGGTAATTCAACCACGTGCGGATGGTATGATGATGATGTTGTTTACAGTGTTAACGCGCTAGTTCAAAATCCGAAATACTTTTGGCGTAGAGGCCTACACTCCTCCACAAGTCCGATGAATAATAATAATTTATAATTTTGTAAAATATTTTGATTAGATGCAACGCCTGTGGAGTTTCTCCCAGCGAGTTTTTCTCCACAGAAGACAGCCAAATCGTGAACTCGTCTCGACGTCGAAAAGTGATTTGTAAAATCTTACATCGAATAAAAATTTTTGTACTTTGAATGAAGACATAGGACAATTCAAGAAAACAACAGGTTACCTTTTTAGAGTTGGTGGGTGTCACGTGTAGCACGGGGTCTCTAATGTCGATGCCGGAGTCGTGGTAGGAGAGTTTGACGAGGTGCTGCGCGTCCCCCGCCTCGTCCGCCCCCTCGCCTCCCTCGCCCCCCTCGCCCACCGACTCGGCCCGCTCGCCCGCTCCCACCGAGCCCGCCTCCAAACTCTCGTCTTTGGCTTGATCTGTAGTTGACGATACCTGAAGGAAGAACACTGGTTAGTTCGTGATAAAGAAATTGGATTCAATTTCGGTTGATATTGTTGACAAATGAAAGGGCCCCAGCCCCTCTAACATGCCCGGTCCACGCGTTACAAACATAATTTTGTCGTGCGTATTCTCTTATCCTACTGGAGGACATTTCAATATGGCGGGTTTCTCGCGCGACAAACTTTTGTCATAGCACTGCATGTTACGGGGGCTGGAATACTAACGTTCCGGTTCATGATCGCGGCATAAGTGGAATGGAATCATTTTATTTTGACGTCATGCATGACGCATCGTTAGCATTTTGTACCTCCCCCTCTGTATTACTGGAAGCGATCACTTTAATTAAAGTATCAAAACAAATTATATTCAGATTGATAAAAATGAATAATTTTATTAATTTTACATGAATTAATACATTGCAATCCATAGTAGAGCATCTGAAAGAAGAAGTATGCAGAAATATTTGTGAATTAGTCGCCGTACCTCGCTGCCCTGGTCGATGGACATTCTGTCTTTGCTCGGAATCGCCCAATGGTGGTCCAGTAACGACTTCCTCCTATCTTCTGTGGTTTGTTGCTACAGCGGACAGATAAATGAACACTCTATTAAAGCACCAAACATTGGACATTGCAACATAATATGAAAACAAAATTGCTTGCAAACTCTTACAATGTGTCTAATCTATATGATAAAAAGCCCAGTAGATCATTATTTTGCTAAAGCCGCCGAGAATGATTTTAACATTCTTTCAAACAATAATATGGCGAGCAGTGAACTTGCAAAATGTTGTTTGCATATATGTATATCATACCTATTTATTGTAAAAAAGTGAAACATAAAAAAGGACATACACAGATTCTAAAAAATAAATATTACAATAACAACCCAATATATAAAGCGCTCATAATATGTGTCCTATTTTCCTATTTATTGAATGAGTAAGTTTGCATCAACTATATGTACCTCCATTCTCTTTCAAATTCAGATATTAGCTACTCATTCCGCGTCTAAGTAGCTAAATAATTGCTATCGACTAATAGGCAGACTACATAAAAGTACAAGCTTTGTGATTGCCTGATGCGTCAATGGGGGATATTCTGACAACTAAAGAAGAAGAAAATAGCTTCTAATTAATTCGACAGATGGCGTTAGGATAACCCGGGCTGATGTGTTGCCACAATTAAAAATAACAAAAAAAATATGTATATATTTCACATTTTGATTTCTGATTCCAATGATCCGTTCGAGATATTATTTTTTAATAAAACCTATAGCATTTTTTAATAAAACCTATTATGTTAAAGATTTATTGTCTCATAAACCCAATCCAGCCCTACATTGCCATCTATCGGCACATATTTTCAAAAAATATTTTTCTCGATCGCAGCTGTCAAAAATCCCTCACAACGCGACCCAAGCACAAGTGGATGCCGCATGAAGTACCTGCAGCGCGGTGGGAGTGACGAGTTCCCTCTCGAAGGCCTTGGGGAAGGCGGCGCCCCCGCGGTCCTCCTCGGAGCCCGGCCTCTCCTCGCCCTCCGCCGCCTCGCCGCCCTCCGTAGCCGCCTGCAGCTCAGGGAAGGTTTCATCCTGAATTAACGTACACAATACTGCATCCACACACCGCTACGTATACGACAGAGTATGAGAGCACTCAATGGATGCAGGTTATGGATGATACAACCGAATATGAATGAATTGAACGAATATGATACTTATTGCTTATGGGCAGGGTCTACTAGAATAAGCAGTAGAATGCGATATAAGTAAAAACGATAATAAATAAACATAACTATTACATAAAAAAAAAAAAACAAACAAACAAAATAATAACAACACAGCAGAACAACAAAGTAAGCAGATATTATAACGATGAAAAAGAAGCTCTAACAGAGACAAAGACACCACAATTTTTTTTGTTTGAATAATACATACATAATATGTATTATATATGTATGTAACTAGCCAGTTTCAAACCGTGCAAATAATGTTTTCGCCGTATTTTATTTCTTAAATACATTTAACGAAGTTAGCTAGCAGGCCAAAACCTTGTTTTCGTCAATGAAAACGAAAAGATAAAAAAAGTAAGAAATCATAAAATTTAACTATGTAATATATGCCAAAGTACACAATGCATATTAGTCACATGAATGATTTAACTGAACATGAGTAATACATTGCATTGCAAGATGACACAAGCAAACTTCGTTTCAAAATACTAATACCACCATACCAAGTAGTGCAAATTGCGAACAGTTAAGTTGCAGTTAGTGACTACTATATTAGACCAAACATATTAAAAACTGTTGTAACACTAAGTAGCACAACTTGTTTTAATTTTCGAAACACTTCTTACAAGCTATAACTATTATTGCAAAGAACTAAAGACCCGACTGCGTGAAAAACTTAGTTATACTTACTGAAGTGGTTTTTATATTCTTATTTATCATTCTAAATTACATTTAAGCATACAAGTATGTGTATTTTAGTACTTGTTACTTAAAACCTTGTGTTTTGATATCTCACTCGATAAGTTTTTAATTAAAAAATGTTTTAGAACACATAATTCGCCGCGCAAAATCAGCCATATTGCTATTGATATACCCAGTGTCACTCTC
The DNA here is from genome assembly GCA_948473455.1 of Teleiodes luculella. Classification (NCBI taxonomy): domain Eukaryota; kingdom Metazoa; phylum Arthropoda; class Insecta; order Lepidoptera; family Gelechiidae; genus Teleiodes; species Teleiodes luculella. The sequence continues at coordinate 10,185,427 of OX419585.1, forward strand.
ACTATAAAAACGAATTTAACGATACCTATCGTGTTAAAATCAATCAAGCCATTTAGGCTACTGAACGCGCCAAAGAATTATACAAACATTTCCTTCAGCAGTCGGGTAAAATGCTACAATAACAATTAGTAGTTACAATTAGACTTCTCCCGTTTTAGTCACTCGGGTTATTAGTGTTAATTACAACCTCGCAGCCGTAAATATAGATATGACACACATCTAGTGTTGTGTACTCAAGATTAGAGGAACTTACTTTGACTAGAAGCGAATCCTTGCCGGGTGAGTGATCCGGCTTATTCATGTAGTAGATTTCAGCTTGCTCAGCTCTGAAAAATAATTAAGAAAACATACATAAAAAATAAAATAAAGTTTAAACTATGAAGGTTGGCCGCCTAATAAGGTTTTTTATATTTCCTCAGAAACAGGTCTGAAATTGATTGCAGTGTCGGAAATAGTCAGTATTAGGCGGTTCGATAACTCTGACACCAAAGTTTATAAAGACCTGACAATCGAAATTGGTATTTTATTTCTATGTATTAGGCGTTGTCCTAATAGAACGCGACTACGCGATTCGCGCGAATTTTACTCGTACGAACGCGCGATCAAACATATTGAAGTCGAATAGGTGTCCTAATAGACGATCGCGCGATTGAACGATTTCTTGCTGTCACTTTAACGGTCGTACAAGATAAAAATAATTGTGAAGCCCAACCAGAAAAATAAAATCCTTAGTTATATTGCGGGATTTTAATGAAACTAATTTTATAATGAAAATTGTTACCTAAAAAAAAACGGGCTCCAAAACAGGTTTTTTATTTTTCTGGTCAGGTTAATCCTCTTCTACAGTACTGATTCAAAATGGCGCAGTTATTAGTAATCCGTTGGTTGTATGAAGTATCCGATACGTGTTTAGTAAAGCCCGACCAAAGAAATAAGAAACCTCGCCATGTTGCGGAATTTCAATGGAATTAATTTTATAAGGGAAATTGTTGCCATATTCGTAAAAATATACACGTGGCGCCCCCAGAGCAGGTTTCTTATTTCTTTGGTCAGGCTTTATAGCAAGTATGTGTAATTCTCACTTGTGCGCATTGTGTTCGGCGTTATGCGTGCGCATGTGCGCGATGTCATAGAAGATGGCGGCGTTGACGACATACTCCATCGGTGCGATCACGCCGTACGACTCCGGCCCGTGTTCCATCACGAGCGTATCCGACACGTTAGGGTCGAACATCACCGCGTTTGGAGTCACCAGCAACACGCCTGATACCACGCCCTGAAAAAAAAAGAAAAACTAATTTAGTACTGGCTGTCAACCCGCGTGTGTATGTTGTTTTCCGACTTTTCCGTGGGAATGTACGAGTAATACTTTTCGGGGTCAAAAGTTCATATGTCACTCTCCAGTCCTCTATCTATCTCTTATTGCTTAGCTTCAGTGTGAAAAAAGGACAAATCTAACCATTTGTAGAGGCGATCTGTGAACAAAAGGCTAAAACAAATGTATAATTCTCGGAATTAAATCTTATTCGACATCAATTCATCTCATTTCATTTCAACTTGAAAAGTTCATAAAAAACACAAAAATCTAATATACATGGTTATGAAAGTGTTTTTAGTGATAAATATTTTGAAAAGGCGCGTTTAGGATCGCTGCGTAAAATGTGAAAAACAAAGCAGATACCTAAACAATAAATGTGGACCCATGAATAAATTGGCATAATTCAACGTCTTTGACAGTTCAAGGTCTTGCAAAGAATGGTACGTAGGTACACCTTTTCTAAGAACAAAATACTGAAATAGGTATTTTGTTTTTCGCATTTTCCAGTAAACTTAAGTTATTTGCATAGTTTCGCAAAGAAATGCCGCATTCATTAAATGTTTCTTCAAGCACTAGTTATATTGTATTGTTCTAGAAAAAATATGTTATGTTATCATTATCATTGAGAATTTATTTAATTGTTTATATTGCTAACAACGAATTGGACCATTCCATTCGTTCACTTATTCTTATCGTCAAGAATGCTTAGACTTATTTATATTGAAATTACACTAAACGACAACTGTGAATAGTTGTGAATACAAGGGAGATATTAAAGATAATCTGAATCCCTACATTGAATAAGGATCAGACGATGTGTGCACATGTATGTATAATTATATAATTTAAATAAGGTGGAGTTTTAGGGATAAATTAATATTTTTAGAAACCTTGCTATACCACGCTATACTCAAAGGGCACAAAATTAAGATATGATTGATCTGACTGACTCATACTTAGAACATATATTTCTGACTAATTAATACTTAATAGAACTTTATTTATTCTGTAATGAGATTTATTTATGTGAATATAACTAATACTGTTTTTAGTGTTCATATTCTGTTTTGAATGGTGATTGCAATGTCCGAGCAAACAAGATTGAATAAAAACTTGTTCACATAACAAATGTTCTTAAACAAGTAGAGTAATTGTAGCAAGGCATTTCCGACCAAACTACACTGTAGAAAGGAACAAAGAATAAGTTTAACGTAAAGAAAACAACTTCAAAACACAATTAAGTAAATGGTTCTTTGCTTTCTTAGTTCAGTCTTTCTTAGTTGTTGCTTGGAAACTGATTTTTCTAACTGACTTACTCTTATATTACTAAACACGGGTTGCGAAGGAGGATTATTTCATAAATTGGAAAATATATCAGATTGATGAGATTTGCAGACGAACCAAAGTCACCGAAATAGCTCGAAGAATCGCTAGGCGCGAGGCACATTGCGCGTAGCACCGACGGCCATTGGGGCAAAAATGATCTTGAATGGCAACCGCGGAATGCGTAGGTGGGCAGACCGCCCACAAGGTAAAGCGACGATCTGGTGAGGGTCGCGGTTTGCCGCTGGCTGCGGGCAGCGCAGGACCGATCGTTGTGGAGGTCTTTGGGGTGGCCTTTGTTCAGCAGTGAGAGTTTTGAGTTTTGATGATGTATGGGGAGAGCGTCGGCGGCCAAGTGGCTAGAGCCGTTGACTTCCATTCGGAAGTTCGCGGGTTCGAACCTCGGCACGTACCAATATGTTTTCGATTTTAGAATTCATATGTACGTTTATTCGACGCTCTTACGGTAAAGGAAAACATCGTGAGGAAACCTGCACACACCTGCGAAGTAATTTAAGGGTTGTGTGTGAAGTTGACCAACCCGCGCTGGGCCAGCGTGGTCGACTAAGGCTTTACCCTGATTTCAGGGTAGGCAAGAGCCCCTTGGTGGGGACATAAGCTGTTAATGATGATGATGTTTAGGTAAATGAAGAGCTGACCTGCCCATCAGTGATATGTCTGACATTGATCTTGAGGAACCGCTGCGGCGCGCTGCTGCTGGCAGGGGCATCCGGGGACACCGGCCGCAGGCTGTCCAGGATCTCTGCAACACAAACACACACCATCTTATTATTATAACTAGCGACCCGCCCCGGCTCCGCACGGGAAAATGGTTACTGTGGGTTATTCTTGAGTATATTATGCATGTATTATAGATATAAACCTTCCTCTTGAATCACTCAATCTATTAAAAAAAACCGCATCAAAATCCGTTGCGTAGTTTTAAAGATTTAAGCGTACAAAGGGACATAGGGACAGAGAAAGCGACTTTGTTTTATACTATGTAGTGATATTACAAGCATAGATAAATGAATTTTGCAAATGACACACACGATATATATATAAAAAAAAACATAAAACTAACACCAATTGCAGAAATAAAAACAAAATAAAAAAATGAAAATCATGACATGGAAAATCACGTGTGCACACACTTAGCACTTCGTTCGATTCTCTGACGACTTCAGCTACAGAATAAATAATATTAGTACTAGGCTTCAGTTAAGAGAATCGAACGATTTGACTTCTTTTGTTTTATTCCTTACCATGCACTATGCTGTGGACGTTCCCACAACGACGTGCGAAAGTGAAATTTTACATTTCAATACAGTAATCTACTGGTTTTCAGTTCCGGCTTCGCTAGCTTTAATTTTTCCCCCGGGAATGAGATATTTTCAATGTATAGACATGTCAATCTATATTATACACAACACTATTTTCATTACCAATTTCATCCAAACACCGTACAGTTTTAAAAAAATCACAATACAACAATACATAACACTTTATCACACTTCAAATTGGTTATTGGGACACCTAATAAATGTCGAATCACAAAGGGACAAGTTGTTCTCACAATGAAACATCCTGTTTGAATGACAAGATTTTTTAAACTACGATGTCAGGCAACGTTAACAACAATAAAATAATACTATAGAACACTATTTTCATATTCATAGAATATTAATTTCATTTCATTTCAAATCGGTCTAACAGTTTCGGAGATTAGGCCGTACAAACAGAAAAACTAAAAAATAGAAAAAAAAACTTAATATCACATCTTACGGATGTTGTTGTTGTTTACGGGGGGATCACCGACTCGGTTTTTAGCTATTTTTATGTACAGATTTTCGACCTTTACAGTTTTATTATACATATTAGGTAGATATATAAAAGAAAAAAGGCTACAACACAGGCTACAGCTCGTTTATGTTATAGTTTCGCGAAATTGACTATCTTTTGTTTAATTTGAGATAATATTTTGACATTGTGACAGGTGAGAGACACATGCCATGTCCGGTGACATTCTGCATATATTTATTGTAAACGAGAAAGTTTGTGAAAAATAAAGGATGTTTGTTACTCTTCTGTGCTGTTTTAGTACAATTCTATATTGTTATAGCATTTACCTCAAATTATATAATTCCTAAGGAAAAAAGGCGCGAAAACCTCATATTTCGATAAATGTTGATGTTATTTACACCAGTTCTTCAACTGTTTTAAATCAATCTGAACAAAACGCGATTTCGTATATCCTAATATTGGCTAACGGCCAATGTTAGGTAGTACAGTTTATCAATGAATATGAAATATACATGTAATCAGTTGCTAATCAATAAACAAATATTTTTGTATCGTGAGTGAGATATATTGAAACATCAATCATGTAAATACATCAATCAAAGTTCTAAATATACGAATATACTGTGTGGCCACAATAAAATACAAGTTTAATATGGGCTTAATAAAGGCTGGAATTGCTTATGAAATCAGCAATAAATGCTTAACAGATGGTGCAGATGCAATGGCGACTGCTACGAGGAAAAACTTATTCTGCACTAATTAAATACTTGTGGCACTGCTGCGATTCTACCCATATAGGAAAGAAGTATAATGCACACAACAACAGCCACAGAATAGAAAGTTTAATGCAGCAAGTATTTCTCAATTACTTGTGAAATATTTGATCTGACGCCGCCGAATAAATGCCGGTTTCCTAGATGAGTTTTATTGATGAGAAAAAAAGTAAATATAATATGTGAAAAGTATATCTTACACAAGGCTCTCTGACCCCCAAACTGGGTAGAGCGTGGTAGAGCCTGTACTGTGGGTGTCAGGCAGCTAATATTCATACACATATAAATAAGCAAGATCCAGACACAGAGCAAACACAACACAAAATATGCTCATCACACGAATGCCTTGGACGGGATTCGAACCCGCGACCCTGTGCTTCGAAAGCACACCAACTACCAACTTGGCTACGTCAAGACTACCTATACTACAACCATGCCAAGTTTCACTGATTCGTCCAATTCTAACGCTATACACTGTGAAATTAAATTGATTGTTTATCCGCAACATAGGTTAACAACTTTCCCTGGAATATAGATTGACATCTCAAAATTAAAATTCAACTTCACTACATAGTATAAAACAAAGTCGCTTTTTCTGTCCCTATGTCCCTGTGTCCCTCCCTTTGTACGCTTAAATCTTTAAAACTACGCAACGGATTTTGATGCGGTTTTTTTTAGTAGATAGAGTGATTCAAGAGGAAGGTTTATATGTATAATACATGCATAATATGCTTAAAGATAACCCACAATAACCATTTTCCCGTGCGGAGCCGGGGCGGGTCGCTAGTGTCTTATAAAGTGGCCGGTCAGGTGACTGAAGTTTGAATGAAAAGATTAATCTTCTTATATATAAAATTTTCGTGTCACAGTTTTCGTTCCCATACTCCTCCGAAACGGCTAGACCGATTCTCATGAAATTTTGTGAGCGTATTGAGTAGGTCTGAGAATCAGCCAACATCTATTTTTCATACCCTTGAGAGCGGGTGGAAGCGGGTGAACAGCTAGTATTATTTAAGATTTAAACCTACTTTCCATAGGGAATGTTGTTCAGTTTCATGAATACTAACTACCACTATGTTGCGAATAAACAACCAGTTTAATTTCACGGTGTATAGCACTAAATCCCCTAGCCCTACTAACGGGGCTATCGCCGAATAGATGAGATGTATTGTTAAGTTTATACGAACCTTTTTCCTGTGCGGGCTCGCTGGAAGCCCCCTGTGTGGATTCGGAAGTGTTGTCCCCGCTCTCAGAGGGACCATCCGACTCCTTGTCGCCATCTGCAAACGACACACCGCTGTTTACACACGCCACAATACAACTAGCACACCATAACTGCGGTACTGCACGCACCATACCACCGCTTCAGGAACTCAAACCCGAACATTGTAGAATGAAGCCACGTGAACCATTATTGACTTATCGTGCACGATAAAAAAAGTCCATGTTTTATTTATCTACGTCTGGAGCACAGCTGACAGCGCCGGCCGGTTTGGTTTACACTAAATTGGACTTATTCGCGACGCATTTAGAAGTAGTGTTATTTTATCGCGGGTATATAAATAGTCGTGGCAATGGCGTGGCGTTCGGGCGGCGTCGCTCCGTGCACTGTTCTGTTCAGTTACTGTTCAGTCCGCGACAGCTGTAATGTCGTAACGCTTGTTTCATTTATTTGCCGTGTAAATAGAGAAAAATTTGTTCTTCAACTACGCCACACGCAAATGACAACCAAGGCTAACCGTTATTGTTTTTCTTTATGCCAGGACAATACTGAATCAAAAGACGAATCAATTTTATTATATTGATATAAGTAAATTAAATAAATATAAAGCGCAAATGTTAACAAATTTTTGTTAATCAATAAATATCATGGTCAAATTACAGAGTCTGCAGCACTATTGATTTGAAAACTTTCTAAGCGACTAAAAATGTTGATCAAAGTAGCTTCGGGACAGTTTTATCATTGCATGGCTGTATGCTAAAACAAAATGATTATATAAAATATGTATTTTAAAAGGGCACACTGTATTTCCTACGAGTATTTCCTGTCATTGCCCCACATTGGATCGGCAGAACATTATATTTTTACAATGTTGTAAAAGTTTCAGATATGTTTGTTTTGTTAAGCGTCCATGAACCTGCTGATTATATGAGCCATATTTTTTTTGTAGTCATTAATTAGTTTAAAATGAACTAACTATCGGACTGGAATAATAAGATAACTGACCGCTACAAAGCATGAATAATATTTAGTATGTTATTATGAATGGGAATTGAATAATTTCAAATTTACAAGTTCACCGTTTTATATTTAACGTCCTTCGTATTAACGGTTGCGGTGGGATCGTAAACCGTGAAAATAATTGGGCAGTTAAACCACCGATAAGGAAATAAATATCTTTGGAATTATGAAATTTACGGTTCTGTGTTTCTGAACCCATGACAGTGATAATATTTAAACTATTTACTGCAAAAAATGCTTCGTGCCAGTTGAAAGGTATATTAGATATGATTCAGGAAACATTTCAGTTCACTTTAACTCTATTTTCTATAAGACAGTTTATATTATACACGAACAACAGATCTAACAATTTTTTTTAGTATTTACTTTACACCGTTTTATATTACAATTGTTATGTAAACCAACCGTGAAATCCTTTAAATAATTAGTTTTATTATAGCAGATTCAAATAATAATTTCTAACGTCTCAGTTTCTATTAAACACGAACAAGTTTCAGATCTAACAATTTTTTTTAGTATTCACTTTACACCGTTTTATATTACAATTGTTATGTAAACCAACCCTGAAATTCTTTAAATAAGTAGTTTTATTACAGCAGATTCAAATAATAATTTCTAACGTCTAATTTTTAAAACCTACTACGTTTAAAATAATCGTCAAACGTAATTTTTCACGATTTTACGATACATTTATATATGGGTGTACTTAAAACAGACTCAATTTTTCACAAATTAGTGCCTCGTTCAAATGCTAAGTCGTGATCTATGTTCCTATTAGATGGCTGAGACTCCACCAAAGCGGAGCGGAGCGGAGATGTCTCATTTTTGTATAGAATCTTGAGCCGCGCTGTGCCGCTAAGCTCGCGCGCGGCACAAAATTCTATTGAAAAATGAGACATCTCCGCTCCGCTCCGCTTTGGTGGAGTCTCAGCCACTAGTTACTACAGTTGCATTAGCAACAAGTGACTACTATTTGTTACTACTACTAATTTATTATTATTATTATTAACAAATATACTAGTCTCTTGTTACTGGCTATTAATTTTTAGATTGTAATTCATTTAGATATCGTAAACTTTCATGCAAAAATATTGGTCACAGTTTCATATATTCCTCTTCAAATTCGCTCTCGGTGGTAATTACATGAGTGGCAAAACCGTTCAATTTCCTAGAAGTGGTGGAACTACACGTGTTCGTATATACTCCTATGTTGCATACTTCAACGCACTAAAGTGCATTTCGGAGTACTAGTATCTATTTTGAGGTACAAGTTTGGTACAATTGATGTTCCGAACTACTTTGAATTCATTTTGGTAGTATTCCGTACAATTTGCATACAATTATTGTACCAACTTTTCCGGTGTAGGATAATAATTGAATACCTTGTCTATACCCAGGCCCAGTAATGGGTTGATGGGGCTCAAAATAAAGAAGAGAAGCTAAGGACTAAGGACTAAGGATTTTTCCTGTTACCAATATTTGACTTGTATCGTAGAGAAGCTGTATAAATTAAGGTTGGCTTGAAATAAGAAAACCATTGAGAGATTTTTGGTTTTTGCATTCTTACTTATACAGATATTATATTATGTATTGCTGTAATTCCTAATTTCATTTGAAACCATTGCCAGTCATGTCCTGCATGCCCTGAGTCTTGCACGCCGGAGGAGCTCATGGAGGCCTCAGAAAGAGCAATCAGGGTGGCAGGATATTGGGCAAAAAAAATTTAAAACTAGCCATCGACACGACAGAAGAAGATTTGAAACCAAAGTCAATAATTCCAACCAAAAGTCTATTGATAAGAAAGTTGATTCAAACATTTTTTTTTAATTTGAACAACATCGATTTTGGAATTTAGCTGTCATTGGATAACTCACACACGAGGCGAGCGTCGGTGGCCTAGTGGCTAGGGCCGTTGACTTCCATTCAGAAGTTCGCGGGTTCGAACCTCGGCACGTACCAATGTGTTTTAGATTTTCGAATTCATATGTACGTTTATTCGACGCTCTTACGGTGAGGAAAAACATCGTGAGGAAACCTGCACACACCTGCGAAGTAATTCAAGGGTTGTGTGTGAAGTTGACCAACCCGCATTGGGCCAGCGTGGTCGACTAAGGCCTATTCACCCTGGTTTCAGGGTAGGCTTGAGCCCCTCGGTGGGGACATGTATGAGCTGTTAATGATGATGATGATGATGGATAACTCACTTGGTTTTTTACTTGTATCATCCTCCTCGTCGAGGAATATGTGATCGACAGCCTCCAAGAAGACATTAATAGATTCACTGACCATTTTCCTGAGTGCAGCCAATAGTAATGTTGCAATTTAAGTGTTTCTCGGAGTTGTAACAGAGAGGAACTAACGAGTAGTATCGAGGCGACTATTGCTTGCAACAAGTGAAGGTCGATTGCGTAAGTGAAAACTATACCCAATGTTTAACAGGTTTGGAGCAAACTTGGATGTTTTCGAAATTGTTTTGTGACTCGTATCCGGTACTTTTTCGAATATTTTTCTCGTTTATAAATTCATTCTTATTAGTTTTAAGTGCTTTTAAGTGTCAATTTGACGAAGAAAACTTTCTTCTATGGTAAAAAGGCAATTTTTTTTGCGTGCTAGCAAAGGTAAACTTAATATAAATTTTTAGTTTACAAGGATTCACACTGGGTTGATTTATTATTAATGACAACTGTCTTATCTTAAAAAAATGTTATCTACATTGAAATACAGTTGAGGATGATAACAAATTCTCCAAGGTTATTAAAGTAGGTAATATTTACATACTTTTACAGTGTACCATTTTTTTATATGCTACTGATTGCTAGATTTTTCTTCAAAGATTAGATATAATGAAATTGTGATAAAAAATTAATTGGTAATCGCGATGCGAATGCATTTGCAAAGTGCTGATTGTGAAGCATCGAAACAGACTTAATTGTACCATTTTTCAGAACAAATTTAAGATTGTTAGTAATAGCGGCGCGGCTCAAGACTTATTACGACCTACACTTCAGATAATATGGCAGACCATATCGCTCCGCACTATTATGAATAATAAATAACCCTTTCTGCCAACTCCCCGTTTTGAGCAATCCCTATCATGCTACGAAAGGTCTTTTACGTGTAATGAAAGTCAGCTTTTGTTCGAGCAAAGTTTTTAACTTCTTCCTCGAAGAAATTAAGAAGTTTTTTATTATTAGGGATTTGTAGCTAATTACATAGGTAAATGCTGCTGTCCACTTACTGGCAGAGGAAGAGCTACATGGCAACACCTGAACTTATACGTTTCAAAAATGCTTAGATATTTAATTATTTGTTTTAGATCGCAAGTGCTGATGACGTAACTAGGTAATAATTCGCATGCATATAGTTGGAATTCACTCGCTGAAGGCGATCAATCGCAGTCACCAACAGGCAACCCATTTGACACACGCATAGCACATCCGTCATGCACCATCAATCAAAACCAGTACGACCATAGTACGCCACTTAAACAGGCGTACACAGTTCCTGCTACAGTAGTTTCTTTACATTGCAAACACGTTACAAACATTTGCGCAGTACTTAATGTCAGGCGTATTGCTGTGTTTTAGGTTTACGATGGTCGTGTGCGATAAAGCGCCATACTGTGGCATAGTACGTTTTTATCTACAATGTACAGATGTTTATTTTATTAAATACGGTTTGAATTCTGCTTTGTAATCGAATTTAGAACTATAGAATACCTGAATCAAGAAACAATAGATATTATAGCAGCAGATTATAGCAGTTATTTAGAAATACTGGAACTGGGCCAATCTATTTTACACGCTTTATATTAGCTTCACTTGTAAGTAACTATGTATGTAAGAAAATTTTGGAATCTTAATTTGACCCACTTCCCGGTCTTCGATTAGGATGAAATTTTGCACACGCTCTGAGTTCTGATGACAATACATGACTAGCTAAGAAACGTCATTACAAATCCAATATGGCGGCCTCCCTATTATTGTATCTAAAAAAATCTTGGAATCTTAATTTGACCCACTTCCCGGTCTTCGATTAGGATGAAATTTAGCACACGCTCTGAGTTATGATGACAATACATGACTAGCTAAGAAACGTCATTACAAATCCAATATGGCGGCCTTCCCATTATTGTATCTAAAAAAATCTTGGAATCTTAATTTGACCCACTTCCCGGTCTTCGATTAGGATGAAATTTTGCACACGCTCTGAGTTCTGATGACAATACATGACTAGCTAAGAAACGTCATACAAATCTAATATGGCGGCCTCCCTAAGATGGCGAACTGGCTGTTTGAAATCCACCCCCATGATATGGGTATCAAATGAAAGGGTTTGCTGTCAGGAATACGAAAAAAAAAGTCATGTGACTTAAATCCAATATGGCGGACGTCCAAGGTGGCGGACAGGAAGCGTGTTTTTTAGTTTTTTAAGCTATATATTATTATTTACAAATAAACTAAATGGGCAGTAACGTTTATAAATGTAAATAAAACAACTGCGATCCACCTACCAAGTGTGGGGATTATATCTAAGCTCAAAAGTGCATTGTAAGCCGATGTAGTAGATTTAGTTAGGTTGTACAGGATGATCTACTAAGCTGAATTAACTTTGCTACGGCGTAGCAAGTGAAGAGGCGCTACGGAAAGCGTAGACCTATTATTACAAGAATTTGCTTTCATAATTTATTATTATGAGTATTGGTTGAGGCATAATGATGGCAAGTTGTTTCGATCGACCTATTACAAAAATTTGGCACATCTATTATAATGGTCAGGTTACACGTGATCACTACATAGTATAAAATAAAGTCGCTTTCTCCGTCCCTATGTCCCTATGTCCCTATGTCCCTATGTCCCTTTGTACGCTTAAATCTTTAAAACTACGCAACGGATTTTGATGCGGTTTTTTTTAATAGATAGAGTGATTCAAGAGGAAGGTTTATATGTATAATACATGCATAATATACTGAAGGATAACCCACAATAACCATTTTCCCGTGCGGAGCCGGGGCGGGTCGCTAGTTTTAAATAAGTTAACACTCTTTTTTCAAATACGTTTCATCAGAATAACTTAGGACGAGCTTCCATTCCCTAAAAAATAGTACAAAATATTCTTACATTATTATAACTGACAAAGTAACATATAAATTAAGTTAATATAGGTTTGGTTAAATTTCTGATGGTAGGATTATGTCGTTTAATTAGAGAGTCTTTAATTCAAATTAAAAGTGACAAAACTAATAACAGAGCTTGTTGTATAATTAATTTCAGCGGTCTGTAGAACCTTTAGAATAATTGGGTAGTTCAAACACTAAACATATTACGCCAACTATAAATACCTACTAGATTCAATTAACCGCCATATCTCAAACTAACTAAAGAACTAATTACATAGATTTAAAGACGAAGTATGATATGACGTGGTATTTTTCTTATGGTTTCATAAAAAAGGCTGATCAATAAATAAATCGAAAAGTTCAGTGGCCACAAATGCACATATGCACCAAATCCACCATATTGTCCAGTTAATAGCAATAAATTAGAGTTACATGGAGAAACACGAAAGACTCGCAAACTAAGGATACTAGTTTCATGTAATAAACAACTTTTTAGGCTATCTTTACTGTCATGTAAGCATTCTAGCATTTTTAGTTTCCAAAACTTTCTGATTAATTTACTGTTCTCGTCTCGAGTGTACATAGTTAGACGCTTACAATCAGGTACTAATTGATAGTAGTCAACAGATTTTGTCAAATTGAAAGTCATATAAGGCGTAAGTCACATTAAATCGGGCAAGGACACAGACCGCGCTATGTCTATGTCTGTGCCATGTCGACGCCGAATCACAGACATCCTACAGACAAATGGAAATACGGAGCGCCGCGTCCGTGCCCCGTCTAATAGGGATGTTGATTGTTTTCAAAATAAATTACCCTATACTGTGCAGAAAAGGATCCGTCCATATACAACATAGTCTAGGACTATTTTTAACTATTTGATTTAAGATTTAGTATTTCAAATCAAAGTAAAAATCGTACAAAAACGATCAATTCAAAACATGACGTCATAAGTTTGTATTCGCTTTAGATTTCCATACAAAATATTTAGTTGACATTTCATGAAAGGAAGCTCATTTGACTAGCCAACCAACATCCCTATTGTGTGGGTGTCACGTTACCTTTTCGCTTGTCGGGCACGAGCAGGTTTTGTCCCGGGAAGACGAACTGCGTGGCCAGTCGGTTCAGTTTGGCCAGCTCCGAGGGAGTGGTATCAAACCGCGCCGCCACTGAAGTGAGAGTGTCGCGGTCACGCACCTGCGCACACACACACAGATCGTTATCATTTAAAATTATTATATTGCACACATTAAAGATCTTAGATCTTAAGGAGCCCTCTTTTTTATATTTTGATTGCATTTTATTATCATCACTACATAGTACAAAACAAAGTCGCTTTCTCTATCCTTATGTATGCTTAAATCTTTAAAACTACGCAACAGATTTTGAAGCGGTTTTTTTCACTAAATAGAGTGATTCAAGAGGAAGGTTTATATGTATAATACATGCATAATATACTTAAGGATAACCCACAAAAACCATTTTCCCGTGCGGAGCCGGGGCGGGTCGCTAGTTTATGATAATTTTAGGATGAATTAAACACAAGTAATTGAAACTACTTTTAAGACTGCTCTTATTTTATAAATTAACAACCGTAATAATAACTCAATTTATGGTTATTGCATAAGAATGTTGCTTTTTTAGAAAAATTTGCATTATAGGTAACTGACTTTTAGAGTTCATTGTAATACATTTATTAATTGTAATACAACATGCTACTTATGCACGGCACACGCGTATCAAACATAAATCCATACAAAATAACTTAATCACAATTTTAAATAACTTCTATATGAAATAAGTTGCAAAATGTAGGTTAATGGAGTTCCATAGAGTTCAGAAATTTAGGGAAAAGATTAAGCGGTCACTGACTACAAGCAACACCACAGTTTTAATTTAGCTACTATACAAGAATACAAACATACATTATATACATACATACAGGGATATATATATTAGGTAGGTAACTAAGGAGGTTAGGGAGTGAACATTTTTCTGTTTTCCTGAAGATCTATCAAATAAAACTAATGTATATTAAAATCAAAATATAAATCTCATTTCATTTCTTAGTTTATAACTTTTTCAACAGATACCATCTGTTAACAATTTCTTCTGTTTCAAATTTAATGAATCTTGATAGTTTCCTTCCTGCAGGTGATAGATATGGTTAACAAATATAAGACGATAGATATTACAACAGGCCTCTAAGTTGCAAAATTATTATAATAAATTTGACTTCATATTCAAAGACATTATGGCACCCTAGGTTTTCCCAACTTTAAGTTGATGTTTGAGGAAAATTGAAAGCAGTTAGGATCCGAGCAATAAACACGGCATCTCTATATGCCATTTAGGTTGTAGGAGGCTGATTCTAGGCTGAGATTAGTACTTTAAATATTTAAAACGGCTTATAAGTTGAAGTAGATTTTTACCTCTTTTACAATTTGCAGAGAAAGTGGTCAATATATTATTATTTAAGATCACTACATAGTATAAAACAAAGTCGCTTTCTCTGTCCCTATGTCCCTTTGTACGCTTAAATCTTTAAAACTACGCAACGATGCGGTTTTTTTTAATAGATAGAGGGATTCAAGAGGAAGGTTTATATCTATAATACATGCATAATATACTCAAGAATAACCTACAATAACCATTTTCCCGTGCGGAGCCGGGGCGGGTCGCTAGTAGGTACTATAATAAAACTGAACAATCGGCGTGTCTGTACATTGATTTGTTTTTAAAAAACTGATTGTAGGTGATAAAGGGAGTGAAGCTGAAGACAAAAATACAAGTCTTGAAAAAAAAATGTCCGTCTGTCTGTCTATCTGTTTGTACACGCTAATCTCTGGAAGTAATGGACGGATTTTAATGGGAAAACCTGTTAACGCGAGCGGAGCCGCGGGGCGGAAAGCTAGTTAAAAATGATAACGAGCGTGGTAGGGGCATTGTCTTCCGGTAGGCGGGGGATAAATCCCCGACATTTATCAATGTGTTTCCGATTTTTGTAGTCCGTATATTCGTGTGTGTACGTATATTCGACGCTCTTACGGTAAACAAAACATCATCGTGAGGAAACCTGCACGCACTCGCGGAGAAATACAAAGGTTTTACGTGAAGTTGACCAACCCGCACTGGTCCAGCGTGGTCGACTAAGACCAGACTAATTCAAGGTTAGCTCAAGCCCCTCGGTGGGGTCGTGACATATAACGGTTAACTAATAGAATATTTACCGTGTAGGTCATAGTTTTAATAGGCGGTGGGGGCGGTAGCCTCTGTTTTACTTGTTCGTCGTGTTCGTCTGCAACAAAAAACAATTAAATAGAGTTAATTGAAATGTATAAAAGTATTAAGTTTTTAACATCATCTCACTGAATGAATAGTTCTAGTTTTAGAATTCTTTGCTATAAAACTGCCTATTATTTATATGCAATATTTTATTGCTGTATTACCCTTTTAATTTGCAAAATAAGGTTTATAATCTTTTGTAATCTACGAATAGTGTGAAAAGAGTTTCATACAAAAATAAACAGCAATTCAAAGTCATCATCATTTCAGCCGAAAAACGTCCAAAATGAAGTACTGATAACAAAATCAAAGGCTATCTTTATACTCCTCTGGATGAGTTAGGTGAATCAATCATAACAAATACAATTCTGGGAAAACATATCTTAACGATAAATACAAGGTTTATTATATAGACAGTCACAAATATCTGACCAAAATATGATAAAAAAATTATAGTATCTGTGTAGGCGGCAAACTCAAAATGTAACTGATAAGAAATTTCGTCATACATAAAAAAGGAGATAACATTTCTCCTCACATCACTCCCCGTGGTCCAATTTTCACATTTTTGGAAGAGTTGAAGATACAATGAAAAAACTAGGTCTGTAAATTTTCATTGTAAAGATGTATTGATTAGTATAAAGTTATTAAAATCAAAATCTCTCCACCCACAAAAAAAAAAAACAATTTGCTCGACATTGAAGCATACTCCGGCGATACGTTACGTGCAAGTGCAAACGATGCGTTGTTGGCCATGTACTATTTGTTAACAATCAACCTAAATGTTACAATCCCATTACTCCTGGGGCACATGGTCGGAGCTAACTAACTTATTAACATAATCCTAGCACAGTACTGTGTCGTTGTCGCTGTGGGCCACTGTACGTACATACGTAGTATAATTAATTACCTAACTGTCCACACGTCAGCCAACTGATGCTAATGAGCAAACTGAATATCAGATTTCAATCTAATTGAGCAAGTACTGAAGTTATAATAATAAAATTATCATTAGAGTCAAATTTTAGACGTAACTTTCTTTCAAGCTTGTAACCGGCGGCGCGGCTTAGCATGGTTATGAAATGAAAAAAAAATCCGAACAACTTTTAAAAGTAAGTTTTCTCGGAAAAGTAAAAAAACTTGATCATATAAACTGTCCGATTAAAAACCCTATTTTGTATAGGAACGTCGAAGTATTTTTTCGTTACCGAAAATTGATTTATTTTTTGTTGTTTTTTGGAAAGTTTCTGAAAATCATTAATAATTAAAATAAAATTATAGTTGTCAGGTGACTGTGTGATGAGACGTTCTATGAATAACAGATTTTTTTTTTATAATTTTATCTTGGTTAGTAAGATCGCAGAAGAGCTAGCATAGGAATCATAGAATCATCTAAAACAAAAGCGGTCCGGCCGCTGAAACAAAAAAAGACTGCAATGAACAAGTCCTTTGTACAGTCCCAACCGTAGTATTATAATCATAATTAAAAGAAAGTGATATTAATAGAGGCCAGGGTGCCTGCGAATGGCGCAATTACGACCATTGTTGGTTGTAACCAGTTGCCGCGACTAAGCTCAGGCGTTAACTTTATGGCGGACGATTAAACATGCAAAAGTACGCCGTTTTGCAAATTAAGCCGCTCGCAATAAAATCTCTTTGCAGTAACACTCCTAGATTGCTCTATATTTACCAGTTGTGATTTTCCAGATAAAATCCTGGGAAATTGAAAACCGTAAAACGGAAGATGCTTACACAGAATCTAGCTACCTATAATCCCAGGAATATAAATTATTAGACAAGAAATACATATATTTTTTTCTTTTTTAAATTGACATTCTTGCTTTCGTAGATTATAATTTTGATGGCAATAAATTCGATTCTCTGCTATGTGGTAGGTATACATTTGTGCGTAGGTACAGGACCTTGCGAACCCACACCGTTTGCCTAGACCTGAGATGCGCCCAATGCCCATGAAAACAATGTTCGCTATGTTATGTTCTATGTATGTATAAATATAAGACACCTTTCAAAACCCAAAGAGCAATCAAATTAAATAACAAACACATTCTAGAAACATTATTAGGGCACACAGCAAAATCTCAAAGGAAGACACCGCTATTTCTACATGTAAAGCCGCAATGCGCCTGATGCGGCGTATTCACTATATAGAATACCGTGACATCTCTTCCATATTTTACAACCACAATGTAAGCCTATTGCACCCCTTAACTTTATCGACATTTTCTATCAGTCACATGAAACGGAGGTTTAGATACATGTCAATTAAGAGCAGAATAAACTAAACATTTTGGACTTAGCCACACTAACACCGTATTTTTATATCGGTTGAACAAGGGATAGGTGATATGCGACGTTCATCTTGATCTTTTACTCGAAGAACTCAAAAGAATCTAGAAAATATTGTATGATAAAATAAATATGTAAATAAAATGTTTATTGCTTTAATAATTAAATCATTCCGATAGACGGAACCCCTTAAAACAAGACCTTGTACATACACAAACGCACATGTTTTTTCCCATTTCCATGTTTTAAATGAATAACAAGTACATGTATAAAAAAAACACAGTGCGCGATATTTTTTATTTTTTTTCCATATAATGTGTGCACAGAGCGCGAAACCCTCAAACAAACACTACACTTAAATAAAAAAAGAAACGATTCGGCTTATTATGCTATTAATTAAAATCGTGTCACTGAGCGCACGATAATTTAACCTAGCTATGAAACTGAATAACTTTCCCCAAGGAACATACGAGTACCTTCAAATCTCAAAATTAAAATTCAACTTTTCACACAAACTGTTTATTTTACACTTGCGTAATACGTCATCAATTTCCTGGAGGAAATTGCAGACAAGTAAGCTATTTTTGATCAGTTAAAGCTATTATTACTGATAGAGGCATATTGTAACACCACTCGCGTATTAATAGCGAATTATTAATAAATTGTAATCCGATTATGATGTCGCTTGTTTGAGTAGTCAATATGAACAGAAATCAAGGTTCGAGTAACAGAGATAGTAATTACATTTCTCATTAGTAATTCAGTGGGAAATCCAGGGAGGAAATTCATTATACCGCGGTGGAGGGAATAATTCTCTGACGGTGGAGATTATTCGCTCAAGAAATCATGTTCATAAAACTGACTATCACATTTTATCGTTGAAAGTTCTAATCAATCAGAAATGATTTAAAAGATAAAGCTAGTTAATCAGTTTCGCCTTTCACTTATATGAATTAGGACATAATTTATTTTATGACAATTTAATCTTTACGCGACCTAACTACTACTGGTCAAAAGTTGATACTGATTTCATACTGTTTATGAGAAACTTATTTTAAACACAATGAAATCAAACAGCGAAATTCGCCGCACCGATAAACAGATTATGGAAATTGGAAAGTAAATAAACATGGGACTCCCACAAACCTTTCACTGAATAAATCGCTCTGAATACTAATTATAACTGATTTAGTCACGCTCTCTTGTTTATTTTGAAAACATCTCCGCCGCGAACACACCCGCGGGAGCGCGTGCCAAAAAGCGCCTATTAGCAAAACTTTGAACGAGGAGCGATGCGCCAAAATTTCCAGCGTTTTGGTTGCTAAAAGGTTATACGAGTAACCACATCTTATTAAAATTTACTTAATTTAAAAACATTAATTGGATGGTCCTTTACAGTGAAGTCAAGTCAGTCATGTTTAATTTATCGAAATCTCATCAATACACGTACCTAGTTGGATGAAGGATCTATGGGTAAGGGTCTTCTACGAGTATATTAGAAGTTTAACCGTAAGTAGAGCTTTTTCTATAACATTTTACAAATAATATTAAATATACGGTTATAAAAATAAGTTGCTCTTTTTGCATACACTATGATGAAATGGTATGCTCTTGCTATTAATGGATTGAGAATTATTGCAAGTCTGTCTCCTCTGGGCACCCTTAATTGTTAAATGCGTGAATAAATTTGCAATTGTGTGTGAGTGCGTGCCGGCAATGTCAGTCAGTTTAGGAAAGCTGTGTTATTCACAGGTGTTATTTTACGTTTTGAACTCGGTCACCTGATAAACCTTGAATTTGCACTTTGAGTTTCGTACGTAGGTACTTTATTTTGATTAAAGTCGTTAACAAGTTGTTTAAAATTAAATTACTTCCTAATCCTCAAGGTACCTATATCCTCGTGATGGAGTTGCAAAGTTTCAAAGCGGGGATTATAAACGCGCGAGGAGTACTTCTTTGCCTTGTTTTATATGCAAAATGAGTAATTTAATTTAACTACTAAATCTATAAAGATTCTTCAACTTAATAATCAACGAACCGAAGTGGGTCTTGGCCTCCGATATGAGGGGGCTTATTAAAACCGTCTCTTCTCTTATTTAGCCAACATTGTTCCACTGCTGGGCAAATGCTTTCCTCTTATTCACTACACCATATTTTGGGCTACAACTGGCCACTCTTTAAAGTTCATCCCAATATTTCTTTACTACGCCCATGCCTGTTAGTTGGTCTGTGGATTCGTTCCTGTCTAAACCATGGTTTCTTTTGTCCATAAGCTTAAAGAAAGCAGATGTCTCTTCCAGTCCTAGTGTTCCTTTTTGTATTTTTTTGAAGTTACTTTATAAAAATTAGCACTCTATTCTTTTATTAAATCAGCAGCAAGATTAAAAACTGCCTAACTAATTCTTTTATTTTAATTGACCATGCTTGAGTCGAAAAAGTACGACGGATCAAGCTTCACCGAACTTAACGCCTAACTAAAGCATCAGTTGGCATGTGTATGTGGTATGTGGTTGGTTTAGCTGCTATAAAATATATTTATCCTTTAAGAGGATAATTCATAGCATAGTAAAGAATGTCATCTCACCTCTGTGGACAGCGTCGAACCTGCCCTCGACCTTGGAGCGCAGAGCGTCCAGGTCGAACGGTGCTGCGAACCCATGGTCCACCGATCGACTCTTAGACCTGTAACGTACAAAACCTTTTATTAGTCCCAAAACTTCACTACATAGTATAAAACAAAGTCGCTTTCTCTGTCCCTATGTCCCTCCCTATGTCCCTTTGTACGCTTAAATCTTTAAAACTACGCAACGGATTTTGATGCGGTTTTTTTTAATAGATCGAGTGATTCAAGAGGAAGGTTTATATCTATAATACATGCATAATATCGACGGTTAAAAGGAAGTTGGGAATAAGCGACAAAAAGTGAAATGTTCAGGAGAGCCGTTCAAAGTTTTGAATTTTAGAAAAACTGACGTATTTTTGTAATTTATTGAGATATCTTGAAAACTAAAACGATAATAAAATCAGAAAAAAATTGAGCAGTTACTGGTATTTTTAGTTTTAATGCTTTTACGCTATTTAAAGTGATTTTTGTCGCTTATAACAATAGCTTTTAATTTCCCAATAAAGAAATATGGCATAAGATACTAATGACAAAATAAAATATTAAGGGATAAGAAGTATAAGCGACATAGAAATTTATCGCATCGGGTATAAGAGACAAGACAGTTAAAATACGTGTATAGTATACTCTATTCTATAGTCCAGCCATTCTCAAAGTGTGTTCCGCGGAACCCTGGGGTTCCGCGATACTTCTGTAGGGGTTCCGCGAGAATTTAGAAAAATAAGGTCATGTGTACAATTCACACGTGGTAGAAGTGAAACTTTAAAAAATTTTGGCTTTAAGATAATGAGACTTCGGAAAGAGTATAATGGTAGGTTTTAGTAATGATCATAGTGATACAATACAATAACACTTCCTCGCAGAGTGTCCAATGTTTTCGATGCCCAGATGGGAGATTATAGGTACAGACAGGATAGAAATGAAC
This sequence comes from Teleiodes luculella, assembly GCA_948473455.1. Classification (NCBI taxonomy): domain Eukaryota; kingdom Metazoa; phylum Arthropoda; class Insecta; order Lepidoptera; family Gelechiidae; genus Teleiodes; species Teleiodes luculella. The sequence goes on from OX419585.1 coordinate 10,207,145, forward strand.
GAATTAGCTGAACCAACAACGTTAGGAAACATCTTAAAGATTTTGTAGGGCTACCAGTAGGTTTGAGGGGAAGACGCAAGGGCAGCAGTAAAACCAGAGCACCTTGATGGTGCCATGATGCTGAGTAGAGGCAGAACTACTACTCTTCGCGAACCTGATAGAGGAGGGAAAACTGTAGGGCAAGCTCTCAAATCCCTCGGGTGTAGGGCGGGCTGGGGCGGTGCGGCGGGCTTGCGGGGTGGGGGCCCGGTAGAGGCACCTAGCCGACACCGTGGCCATCCGACCGCGGCTCGTCCGTCCGCACTCCGCGCATCCCCGGTTACCGTACTTGCGACTGGGGGCCAAGGGAAGCGGACCGCGCGACACATTCTTGAAGGCGATGCGCGCGGATAGGAGGGAAAGCTTAGGTACTACAAACGGATGAGTGGCATCATCAGGCTGGGATTAGGGGTGAAATAGTTCCTATACCGGAAGATGATCACCCATCTGCGCCACTCGCAGACGTCCCCCACATAGATAGTGATACAAAGTTTGATATCTCCCCGATATCTACTTGTGACTGTTACATTGTACTTTTATTATATGCTTATTATTAAGAATACACTTTTGAAAACTGTTTTTTTTTATTGTAGGGTTCCGTCAAGTATTTTGCTTTACAAAAGGGTTCCGTCACCAAAAAAGATTGAGAACCGCTGCATAGTCTATACGTATTAGGGTATAAGAGACAAGACAGTTAAAAGTATAACCGACAGAGTAATATGAAAATGAATTTTGTATAAAAGGTACAAGCGCCATAGCTATGTTAAATTAGGAAATAGAAGTAGGCTATAAACAACGTTTGTAATTTTTGAGGGAAAAGCTTAAAAGGCATTACCGACAAGCAAACACAAAATAAGTCATTTTTGTAGGGGTACAAGCACCTTTACTGCAAAAATGACCTGAATTTTCGTCGGTTACGAAAAATGATACTAGGAAAATGCTTTTTTTTGCTTGGGCATACACGCCAAAAAAGTCATCGTAGAGCCATGGGAGTAAGCGCAATAGAAAGAGCGGAAAATTTTAAGTAGGATGGCATTTATAACTCATTTTTGACCAAGACGTCGCTTATGCCCTACTTCCTTTTTACCGTCGATATACACAAGAATAACCCACAGTCACCATTTTCCCGTGCGGAGCCGGGGCGGGTCGCTAGTATAAAATAATAGATTGACTGGTTGGTATTTTAAAAGAAAAAAAAAACAATTCCTAATCCTACGTTATTTAAAGTTTGATATGACGAGAAACTTACTGACTCAGAAATATAAAATAGGACATTGCCGTAACACTGGCATTAACAACGCACACGATTGCACATAATTTACACAACTAAAGATAGAACTAGGCCGGTTATTGAAATCATTGTGCGGATTTAAAACAATGCTTCAATGGAGTTTATTTTCTTTTCAAATCAAATGGCTTTCTAAACAGCCAGTGTTCGAGCGAGGGAACGTCAGAAACGTCGAGAAAACGTGTGACCACACGCGGGGTCGGTGACCTAATGATTGTGTCCACAAAAGTTATGTGTCCTAAATAACTCGACATAAATAGACGACGAGACTCATCTACAGACGCCATCAATTTCGAACATCGTGAGGAAATGAGGAAATTGGATCATGTCAAATTAATTAAATTTGCGTAGAAGGATATTCTTCAAATATACACATCGTTTGGACTATACATAAAAACAAATTTATTTATTTTCTTTAAAAAAAGAGCCAACCATTAACCTGGTTCAAAAAAGAAAAACAAAGGAACAAAGAATGAAAAATGGAAACTTTGATTAAACGCCACAAAGGGACAATCATTGGCAGCGAAATAAGTTTTTGAGATAAATGAAGCCAGTTTGGTAATTAGTAATGGCGGAGGGTGAGAAAGAGGCGCGTGCCGTAATTTCTCCAATGCTAGGGTGTTTGTTATCTGGGATTATTTGGATTGCGCAATCTATCCGACGCTCGCCAACAAACAGTTCTATAGCGAAACATTTCTGTCTCATCCCAAATTAATACATGTGACGAACAAATAAAAACACGAAACAATAAATAAAACAAAACGGACACAAAGGAAGGAAACCATAAGGATAACGAAACCTGTTATGTACGTTTAAAATTAAATACGGCTATTTCTGTTACGCTATTTCCTTTGTAAACAAACTCGATATAGTAATTTTAATATTTTAGCATAAATAATAACCGGACAACGAACTACGATAAAGTTCGTAGAGCGTTTACAAACAACATTCCGTAGTTGATAACTAGGCAACCAGTGGGACGCACGATGTAACGAATAAACTTTCTAATGATGTACTAACTGACTCTACATGAGTGAAATAGTGAACATTAAAGGCAAAAAGGGTATAATTAGCGGTAACTTGTAAGGCCAGCTTTTCTGAATACTGATTTTAGAAACTTTTAATAGATTCAATATTCTAGTTGTATGAGCAGAATATGCATACACACAACAACGTGTCAGTAAACAAACTCTATGAGCTGACCGAATAAAAATTTATGTAAAGTAAAAAAAGAAAACATAAAGTAACCACTCGAGCGGTTTTGCTTTTTTCTTTCAACACGTATTGATAGGTAAGGCTCACGAGTATGGCGAGCTTAAACAAAAGTTGTAACGTCATATTACAGATTGTACTATGCCGAAAAGTGATCGCTAAAAACGTTTTGTGATAGTTACCTCTTGAAAGTCTGGTCGATGCTCTCAGCACTCCTCGACAGCTGCTGCGATGCACGCCTAGACCTGCATGCAACAGAGACCACGGACTACAGCCATGCAAACATATGCAAAACATATAATGCAAATTATAAAGTAACATGTATACCACACTCAAATGATTCATTCCACGAAAATGTTCAGCCAGAATCATTTAAATAAGGATACGATCGTTTCCGCACCGGCCAACATAAACGTCTTCATGATTTTTAATGAAGATGTGGTAAATAAATATTTTTATAATCTTTTATGTGCAATCCAAATATTTATATTCAACCGGTGTGAAAACGATCGTAAAAGTGGCTGGCAAACCAAAATATGTATAACTGCGTGATAAAAATAAATAAAATGAGTTTACCACATCGATTCATGCGATGGGTCTACTTCTATATGAGCGACATGCAATGCATAATAATGAACCAAATAAATGAAACATTTCATACATTATTGTGACCTCGTAATAAAGTTTAATTAATTGTGAACCAAGTGGACCATACGAATCATTGCTTTACCTTTGTCTGCTTTGTTTCGGTATAGCACATAAATAGAATACTGTACGAGTTATAACTCGAGTAGAAACAGCTGTTAAACTAAATGGAATAGCGCCGTAAAACATCAGAATACCCGTAACTAACGCCTATTTTATATTCAAAGTATATAAATAAAACTAATAAATCAACACATAACTTAATAAGGAAAAAAAGAACAGCTCCTGTAATGGTATCACAAGCTTGATTTTATTGCATGTTTTAAAATAATTGTTTACTCTAGCGAACAAATTAACGTCAAAGATAATTTGATTGATGCTGTTGTTTATGGCTGAAGAATACATCAAGATAAGCTTTGTTTAGCATTAGCTCCCGGGCAGATGTTACTGAACTATAAACGAGTACTATCGTCACTGTCGTATACCCGGAGCAGATTTACAACACTAAGAACAACTTTATTTTCTTCTTTTATCGCCTTATCACGTCATACTTTATGTATTTCTGTATCTTGATTATTCATCAATACAAAGCTTCCTTTTTTCTTTTGAAATCAGTCATTATTTCGTAAGCCATGTTTAAAGAAATTATGAAAAAAAAGTAATACTCTGTACAGCCTATCAGCGCCTAACTGGATACTTCTTAAGAAGCACCGTCTTCATTAAAGAGCTCAACGTAATCCTCGACCTGCGTAGGTATCTAATTACGTAAATTATTAATACGAATTTAGCGAAGACGTCTAAGTTAAAGCGTCGTGTGCTATACACAACAGTATGCAAGCAGGGTAACCCGGAACAGGGTAGCTGAATTGCCATTGACCCGCGACATGTATTCTCTCGCGGGGTAAATGAGTGTGTGCGTGGATGTGTGCGGGGCCAGCCTAGGCTGGGGGCGAGAGGTCGCTAAGAAGGGGGCACGTCCTTGACACTGGGCGGCGGCGCGGCGCGGCGGCGGGGTCCGGGGCGCGGCACCGCCTGGCCTGCGTATTTACCAACACAGCCGCCATGTAATCTCCGTCTTGTTTACAGATTCTTCGGCTCCATGAATATTGTGAATTCAATCATTAACAGTTGCTCATGGTCACAGTTTGTTTATTGTTATGATTACGCAGCTCAAAGCTCTATTTATCAATGGGTTTCAATTTTGATATCAATGGTGCGATCCAATTCGACACTTCGCCTTTGCAGGCTTGACAATGTAAATTATTCCGTCTGAGGCATTGGATACTGCGCAGCAATCAATCAGGGACAGATATGAATGCCTACTCGGGTTTCATGGATACGAGATATACATGTAGAGCAGATACTAGCGAGCGTAACGACAGAGCCAGTGGTGGCGGTGTAACTGGATATTCCGACACTGAATAATGTCTTGCTCCGTGGAAGCTTCAACACATGTTTAAGTGCCTCCACATGATACAATCTGTTGTATGTATAGCGTATAGAGTCGCAGTATAAAAGAACAGGGATACCAGGTTCTCGTTCTACTGAATAGCTACATCCCTTTCTGTTTTTCAGCAGACTGAAAAGGATTTGTCGAGTGAAAACAGTTTTAGGTTCAGATTGTAGAGAGTACGTAATTTGTGAAAATTAATATCCTTGTTGCGCACTCCCGAGTATACGGGCGCTTAACGCTGTTAAAATAATTTGTAAAAGTGCTCGAGGGAATTAAGGATAATTCGCGAGATTTTGCAAATTTGTTTTTCTTTTACCTTAATACGGGGGGTAGGTCACGTTCAACCTCCGTCACGTAACAGTAATGTGTTTTAGATTTTTGAATTGACACAATAAAGTACTTTTATTGATACACTTACGGTGGCACAAAAAATAAAGAGACTAACCTACACACCTGTGAAGAAATTCAGTTTAATCGACTAAGATCTGCCTACGCCACAGTTACACTTATTCGGGGTAAGCGCGAAAATCTATTAGAAAGAGATCCTAATGTAAACAACATGACATAACATGTTACGGTTACGTATTAAAAAATCAAAACTTCATTGAGCAAATTTCAAAATAACAACGAACAAATGAACAAATTTTAAAATATCAATGGTCATTTGACCAAAAGTTCAACTGACCAAAGTCTGGAATATCAACGTTTAAATTACCTATGACACTATAGGCCAAATCGTTTAAAGGTTAAAAGGATTTTTGGTTCATTTATTAATTATCAACTGGTTTCACCAGCCAAACCAAAATTGCCTTATTACCTATATGTTACCGGCCAAACCCAATTTTGGGTGAAACTAGTTTTGCCTAGGCTAAACTGGGTTTAGGTAAGGTTAGGTTTGTTTAGGTTAATGTGTAACCTAACACGAAGGGTATGGCGAGCGATTTGGGCTCGCTACGCTCGCCCACATCGCTTCTGCCATACCCTTCGAACCTATACTATCCGAAGTAGGGGTGCCCTGAACTCCCGTGCTCGCTTCGCTCGCACCCGCCTGGTGAACTAATTAAGCCTAGGCCCTATAACATATGTAAACGTTTATAATTGCAAACTAACTGATTTATTAGACTGTGGAAGGTAAACAAAACACTGAAGAATTCACGATAATAAAACTAGGAATGATTTGGCACTTTAAATTTTGATCTAGCAACTTTTGATTAGTCGTCCATTTGATGACACATACATTTGGATTATAATTTTTTTCTAAATAAAACATTTGGTCATTTAAATTTTGTTATTTCAGTTGTTGTTCTTTTAAAATTTGGTCGATTAAGTTTTGATTTTCTAATATGTAACCCATGTTACATGTTTTCTTTCTATCTATCTATCTATCTTAAACATGACAGGAATCGTCACGACTAAAATCTTGTGATGAGATAACAAGTATCGGGTGAGTATCGGCCAACTCAGACTGACTGTAATCACTTGATGATTGAATGAACTCAGTTACTTAATTACTTATATCTCTAATGGTATATTAAGGAGATAACTTAAGCTTTTTTTTTGGTGAGAGGTTTGTTTACAATATTTTACATTTACTTTTATAAAGAAGAATCCTTTCTTTAGTACAGCAGAAAATAATAAGTCCCTTACAAACATTTCCGTACAGTTATATAACCCGGGAACAAAGCAGATTGATCTGTTTACTGAAAATGTTTCAAGTATCGATATCATACGAAAAAGTAATCCTCAGATTACGGTAAGGCTTCCTGTTAGCGACGAATCTGTATTGATAAGAGATCTCTTCAAACATCATCCAATTATCATGGCACGTGGGTTGCAAAAAGGAATAGGGATTTAAAAGAAAATAACGTACGAATGTGGGCTGTAAGGAGACTTTCTTTAGGTCACATTTTATCATAGTACAGTCTGATTCAGAATTAGGTAATAATCTATGTAATACTCTGCAACTGCGCCACCACCTAACTTCTTCGCAGGGATGTTGACTGGCTAGTCAAAAGAGCTTTTTATGAAATGGCAAAACAGTATAACATATGAAAAATTAAACGAAATACTAGCTTATGACGTCACAAGTTTGTATTGTCGTTTTTGTACGATTTTTATTTTTATTTACAATAAGAAATCATAAAATTGGCAAAAATCGCCCCTACATAAGTTATACTTACTAGAGTAATTTCAGATGTTTTATTTCCTACATAGTGTAAGATAAATTATTTTGAATACAGTCATCATCCCTATTACAAAGTGTACGTCAGACTTATTGTACCTACTTTATCAAAAAATCATGTACGTCGTAAAAACTGTGAAAAAAAAAAACATTGATTGTGGCGCAGCTGAATAGCAATCCCTGTAACTTACTGTAGTGTACACTACACTAAAGTATATTCTTAAAACTTTATTTAAAATGTTCTCATATTCGTAATTTATCTATTACAATATAATATATGCGTTAATCGGCTAATAGGTTTCAACTGTAATCTACATGATCCGGTCTTATTTTCGAAAGAAAAATAGGAATACCTACTTACTAAAACTCCAATAATATAACCAAAAAAAAAATTCCTAAGTATGAATAGGCTGCGAAACTACTGAACTGATTTAAATGAAACTTGGTACAAAGAATAGAATAGACCTTGGGAATGGAAGGATATAGGCAACCTTTTACCCCGGGAAAATTCCTCATTCCCACGGGGAAAACTGTTAGCACGGGCGGAGCCGCGGTGGAAAGCTAGTTATAATATGGCAGCATGGCTAATAATAAGGTAAACAAGTCCTTCAATGATGGCGCAAGCGCGATCGATCAGCGCCTACATTATCCGAGTAGGTAGGTACTATAACGAGATAATTTATGGTATAATTACGTTAACTACTATATGCACTTCCAATTCAAATTACACCGCGTTTATAGCTTTTTCCTTGATAACAGGAAATATAAATAAAGTGATAATAAAGATCCGCAAAGATATTATATTTCGCAATATAATAATGAATAAAGAATATTTTATTTTAAATAATACAAGTCAATATTATAATAAATAAACAATAATATCAACAAGTTTAACTTTTAATGCAAACAAAACGATAATAAAGCACGCAATAGCATACGCCGATGCGGAAGTCCCCACATAATACTCTGTCGTTGCACATCCCCTAAAACCAATACGTAGCGCACAAGAGCGTTCTTTGCTACGGCGTAGCACACTCGTAGCAGTGGGGGCGCTTCATTCTGTACTACAAGGGTGGTAAGCATCGTCACAAAAGAAAATAATAGTACTAACGCATCGTAGTAAGGGTCGTATTCGTAGCATTTTATTAAAAAGCTATATAATATAGCACACCTAGCTGTACAATCAAATTAAAATAACTGAAACGCGAACTTATTGCGTAGCGTAGTAGCAGTGTATTGTCCTAAAATCAAAGCCTGCACTGCACTTGAAAGCTTTAATATAAACAGGAAAGTCAATTTTTTTTTAGAAATTTTCAAGCGTATAAGGCGGTCTTATTGCTAAGGTAGCAATCTCTACCAGCACGTATGTATACGTATCGCAAGGAAATCTATAGGCAAGTTGTGCAGAAGTATGTTATTAGTGTTATTATCACATCATAATTGACGACCGACCCGCGCAGCCTTCGGGCCGAGTTCGCGGAATAGGCCAACCTTTTCGTTCGCACTCGAAGCCACTTACTGCGCCGCCGTTAGGCCGGAAGAAGGGCGCGGCAAATTTTTACAAGGAAACAGTTCCGTTTATAAGGCTACAATGATTTAATATAACGAACGTAGATGAAGTAGGGCTGTGTGGTTTCCGGATTAGAATAGGACTAAACTAACCCTTCAACAGTTAATATCTGGACGAGCACCATAAAGATAATCAGTATCGTTTGTTTCCCTCGGGTGAGATTCAAACGCGAACCCATTCCATACAAAAAAAAAAACAAGCCTAAAAAAGAGCGGTCAGGGTGTCAGGGCAACTCAGGTCGACACGATAGAAAAAGAAAAAAAAACCCTTCTTGCCCGCTTGTGAATTACGGCAACTCCTCATGACGGTGAGACTGGACTTGGTGGACTGTAGTCTTTATATTATGTAATACTAGCTGCCCGACCCGCGGCTCCACTTGCGTTAGCAGTTTTTCCCGCGGAAATTAGTTAAATTCCCGCGGTAGAAAGAAGCCTATATCCATCCCCAAGGTCTACTGTATCTCTCTACCAAATATCATCAAAATCGGTTCAGTAGTTTTGGCGTGAAAGCGTAACAAACAGACAGACATTACTTTCTTATTTATAATATTAAGTAGGGATTAGATCATAAATAGTTCATTATTTTATCATCATTTCAGCTGAAAGACGTCCACTACTGCACATGGGCCTTGCTCAAAGATCTCCACAACGATATAAAGAGAAACAGTCAGTATATTACGAGCTTCAATCAGTAGTCGTGTTTCACCATGTATGTGTGATACAACAACAGATATAAATAGATAACTGAAGAGGATTTACTATGATTATCTATTGTACGATAACGAATTAAGAAGTGAGGAAGTGGGTGTAATAGCCGACTGCACGAGGTCATCGTACGCAATTGTGAAACGGAGGTGCGTGTACGCAGGCACGTAGCAACTAACTTATTAAAATACACTTTTATAACAAAGATTATTATGAATATCGATTTGATACTATTAGGGACTACTATTTGGTATTCTGTGATACTATTTCCAGTAAAGACGAGCCTACTACTATTTATCAGTAGAAACTGCTAGCAGTTGACGTTTTTCGGCGACTGACCATAAACTAAAGGAATATGAACCACATAAGTCCAGCAATTTCTTAAAAGAAAATCCTTGACTCATAGAAGAACCACCTAAAAATAAATGCACAATATCTATGATTAAACTATTGCGTTACAAAGTAAACCTCGTGATGTGATAACCCGAAGATACGAAATCGTTGTTTTGTTACCCATTGTCAACCTACTGAGATAATATAAAAAAATATCCACTTTGTTATGAATATGACCTACTTGTCGCCGCGCTTATTATCCAATTACCTACTATTTTCATTTTCGACATTTTGGTTTGAATGTTGACGTGCCATTATCACAATAAACGCTGGTGATTACGGTGATTATTCTTATGATTGTGGGCCGGCAGATGTGACAGACATTTTTTTAGACCGCGCGGCGTCTGCGTCGTCAGTCGTCAGCAGTGGGTGTGGCAAGTTGGCGGAGTGAACCTCGGACGTGCGCAAGAGTTACCCAACAAACGAGGTTTCACGTTTTACTAGTCGCGTTTTACACCAACCGCAAACAGTTCATGGGAAACAAACATTCGTCGAATTGCACTCTGATACCAGTCATTTAATTAATTATACCCCAAATTATGAAGAGAAGAGTTTAAAGTAGACGGATGTAATTGACCTAGATACGAAAACAGATGGTGGCTTATCTTGAAAAGTTAAACCAACAGCTGCTGTGACACAATTTTATCTTAAACGTAGTGTAAAACTGAAATAGCCGTGATTTAAAAATGGTTTTATCATAAACTCTAAGTGGTGTTAAATAAAATAATAAATGTAGAACGCAGCACATACACTGCTATTAATCATTTCAAACAGATCGCGTTACAGATTCACATACCGTTACGAATATGGAGTTACAAACGTTTTATTACAAAACTTGCTTTTATTTCATTCATGCTCTTGAAAATATAATTATCATAAAATTACGAACAGTTATTCAACTTGCATGTAGCGAATAATTAGAGTAATGCAATTCGCTAAGCAATGTGGGTTGCAATGAGCAATGCAAGTCGTGAGACGTAAACGAGATCCTATTTTATTAGACGCCAGACGATTTACTTGTAATGTTTATTATTAAATACGTTATAATGTTTATTATACCTTTTGAGGGCACATCAGAAGTCGTATTCAATGGTGTTAAATTAAACATCTATTATTATTATACTTTATACCGACTATTTTCAGAGCTAAAAGTACTATATTTTAATTTTAAATCAAAGTGAAAATAAAAAATTGAGCCACTGAGTCATTGTACGAGCTTAACAAATTCTTTATCACTTCTAAGAGCTTAGAGTGCAAAAAAAGTAATGACACTATATTGCCGTTTTAAATTTCGAAGGGGGTCGAGCAGCAGTACTGGAATAATTTATTTGTATTTATGCTAAGTCACGCTCACGCTGTTTATAAATAGATTAGGGCAGAGACGTGTGTATTCACCTGAATAACCAATTATCCCCATCCCCAATCAACAAAATATTCCAAGCAAGCGACGTTGTCAGATCAACAAAGTGTAGAACATAAGTACTTATAAGAGAGAAAGTAGACAACAATTTTCAAATCCGTCATCGAAATGTCAAAATTTGTACACCATTTGGAAGTATACTCGATTGCATAAGACCCTGTATGTAAGTGCGACATGACATGAGTGATAATAGTGATCACAGGAGAGCTGCCGACTATTGGCTGACCCTAATGAGGACTGTGGCCTTCTAATGCAACACATTAAACACGCAAAAGGCCTGACAAAGAAACCTGGTGACTGAGTCAACCATTCCTTAAACGCATATAAGAATCAACTGCATTCAGTCATACACAATACATGCAAGTTTCTAACATTACTTTAATTATAATATGAATACGAAATTATGTAAAACTAACCAAATAAGTCGTAGAGATAAAAGAGAAAAACCCTTCGCGCCCTGCTGGTAAGTTGATATTCTGCATAGGATTTTATTTTATTCTAAAACATACAATCAAACAAATAAAAGCTTTAAATACATGACCCTAGAACATGATATTCATCGTTAGAAGAACCCGAGAATTACAGAAAACTTTTTGGATACCAAACACTAAAAGCTAAAGGAAGGATAACCTTATTAAAGTTATGACATCCAATAAAACAAAGTTTATACGTGTCGAAAGTGGCTGCGGGATAAGAAATACAGTTCTCAAACAAAAAAGTGGAATTGCCAGTACAAAAACAGATAGAAGTTAGCGCAATTCTTGTCTTGTTGCGTGTCGTAAGTAAATAAATAATGAAGGAAAAATAACGGAAGTACAGGAAATCAATCATGTATGGATTTCGCCATCAGTCGTTTGTTGAGTTGAGGCCTTTGCTTTGTGATGTCAAGTAGTCGGATATACATTGTCGCCTGCGCCGCCAATAATCCAGCAATCATGATTTACTGACAATCAAATTGTAGATATTAAGGAAATTACTTACATGTTGCAACCAAAATCTTCTAGATTTCAAACAGTCATACATAAAATATTTAAATTAAAACTTACGCAACATTAAAATGATTGACGTGTTCATTAACAAATCCGACGTTAATAAGCCCAACAAATATCTTTCAAACCAAAGCGACATTGGTAGACAAAACGATCTGACAACAAACATACCGTGGACATTTCAAGAGCATAGTCTCAGCTCCAGGGTCTTGGAGGGAGGTGAAGGAACAAGTGAAGATAATTTATTGCATTCCATTGGACGTTTGAGATCAGTTATCCAAAGTCCGGCGAAGCTTGTTACTTCGACTTTGCGACACAAGCATACGTTAAATAAAAAAGAGGGATCAGTGCCAAAGGAGAGTGATACTGCGCTAAAGATTTGAATTTTGAACATATTTTGTACTCATTATTTGCTTAATGGTGGCCGTGCGCTAGATGACGTAGCGTGTTCAGGCACCCACAGGGTGGACCGACGATTTGGTAAGGGTTGCGGGCAGCGCGGGAACGATAATTTTGGAGATCTTTGGCCAGCCAGTGGATGTCTTTCGGCTGATGATGAATTGCTGAATGCAAACATACGACATACTTTAAAATTGCATAGTGTGTGCTAAGTAAGTAGTCAAACAAAGTATTTATTGTTAACTTTAGGATATTTACATCACTTAGCTAAGTCGAGGCGAGTTTACAATTTGGCTGTCTACTGTGGAGAAGAACTCGCCGGAAGAAACTCCACAGGCGTTGCATCTTTTCACAATATTTTTACAAAATTATAAGTTATTATTTTATACAATTTTATTATTATAACAAAGAGTGCAAACGAAATATACCTACAATTAGAGGAAGGCAACCAGTCAAAGTAGAAAAACTAAACAATATCACTACATAGTATAAAACAAAGTCGCTTTCTCTGTCCCTATGTCACAGAATACCAAATAGTAGTACCTATGTCCCTATGTATGTCCCTATGTATGCCCTTTAAAACTACGCAACGGATTTTGATGCGGTTTTTTTGATAGATAGAGTGATTCAAGAGGAAGGTTTATATTATGTATAATACATGCATAATATACTTAGGATAACCCACAATAACCATTTTCCCGTGCGGAGCCGGGGAGGGTCGCTAGTAACCAATAAATCTATCACAAGCACAACCGGCAATCTACTAGAGCAGACCAGTCAGTCCCCCAATGCTAAAGTAGAGTAATCACGTGTGCGGCTATCGCGAGGTGCGCCTGCGCGTCGTCCGTCACTTGGCCACTAATTGTGAAGCCCCACAATTAGTCCAGTGCCGGCAAACGAGCACAATTGGCCCAATGGGGAGGAAATGGTCATCTATTCTCTGATAGGTTTCATGTTTTTTTCTGAACAACGAATCGGACACAAATTACTTTGTTTATGTTGAAATAAAAATATCTCATGATATTATTATTAGCTCTTATCGTTATGTCATCAAAAAGAAAGGATCCTTAGAGGACTATGTCGCATCCCATAAAGTAATGGGGACCGTAAATCAGAAATATATTTTTCTCGCCATTGCTAGGAGATAAATCTTAGTGAAGAACGCGCTACTACGTTTCCCAATATTTTTCTGCGGATTTTATCAGATTTCAGAGAGGTCGGTCTATCAGATGACACATGATTGGAAATCGTAACAAATCCAAATGCGTATAAAATTGATAAACTAACAGGATATGAAGTCTAAAGTAATACATACATACCTGATTTATGTCACTAACGTATTTATCTTATCAATAACAAAAAGGTATTGTAATTATTGAATCATCATTTTATCAAATCATCGCGTCGCGTCGCATTTAAAAAAACATAGAAAGAGTGCGATTCTAAAAATAGAGAATGTATACTCTGTCTGTATAAAATAGCAATAAGAACGGACAACAGTGAAGTGCGTTCTTTCATAATGGTAAAACGTAAACGGTACAGTAGCGGTTACGCGAAGTAATAAAAATAACAAATTATTTGTACGAATGCAATAAGCAGCAGCCGGCGTATGTAGGCAACCAGAACAAGCCACATGGTGGTCGCAAACGTATAAATTCGCAATAAAATAAACGCACCTCGTGCATCGTGGACGAATGCAACTGACCTTGCTAAAACTACACTTGCTGCACATTACTTAGTTTCTCCTGTATGTGACTTACGTACACAAACTCAACGGTTTATCGGAAGTAAGGATACAGTAATGCAGATAATTTAATAATAACACAAAATAATCAAATAGGAAATACAGTAGCCTGTAGCAAACAAATCATGTGGAGAGAATCACAAGTAATGTTCTGAACAAACAGCACTAATGTGCGCCGTGTCTCTTATTATTTATCTAATTACCGTATCCTCCGTGTTTAACGAGCAGCTGTAAATATTAGCTTGGGAAAGATAACTTTACGAATTAGTGGTTATTTGTAGACGATAATGAATGAATTGATAACGACTGTTCAATCGGAAGCCATAACAGTTTCAGCTTACGAGGGCTAATGATATGAGGATAATGGGATTAAACTATAAGTAGGGCCGGGCGGTTGGGTCTTATTATATGAAACTTGGATAACGGTTTAATTCGGGGTGGCCACAGAGACCGCAAATAACGCATTCTATAGGCTATCCACAGACCCTCGCGTATGGATACCGCGGTTTACTGTATTGATCGGTCCAGCGGGCAGCTCGATATCGTCGCTACATCGCATGAATAAGGTCTAGATTAGATGAAGCCGACGACATGGCCTGGTGATCGTGTGTACAATGGTGCGGGTGTGGGCCTCGAGCCCACCTATCTTCCAACACAATGGAGGCATCGACGCAAGTGACACTTAAATCGGATTCATAATCATCATTGCCGACCTTGCCACCCAGTCTCAATCTCGATTGTATTATAACTTCGAAGCTTCTGGATGCTACTTCAATTTAACGGGAATTCCTGGGAACTTACGGATTCTAGAAACGGGGAAATAGTTCTCGAATTCCGAGAATTCTAACCTGCAGTGAGCTGAGAGGTAAGGCGCAACTACTATCGTATATTATGTAGAATTTCTCATCATCAATCACATATTAAATATGTCGCGTTTGACCGCATCGGAAAACCTGCAACGAAATTGCTTTAAATTTGATATCACAGTTTATTATTAAATCCGTGCGCCATTAGCAGTTAATTAGCAATGTGAACACGAACGAAATGAATAGAAATATTTTGATAACACGAACTCCGACCGCAGTACTGAGTCGATTGATCGAATCGATAAGCAGTGTCGATTCTGATGTCTATGAGACCGACTGTTATTGAAACTAATTCATCCATGACGGACGCATGTTTCACAGGTTGCAAATCAAAGGGAGATCATTCAAAGGCGATGTTTAATTGAAGTCTTTACTTTATTTGTCGAATAGTAACTAAGCGCAAATACAGGGAGCGGGTGTTGGAAATTAACACAATATAACGTCCCACGACGATTACATTCACGTTGAAGGTACCCAGACTTAGGTTGTTTCTGTCAGAAACATAAAAGACGGTCCATGTGATTAAAATTGCGAGTGTAGAGCGACGACATGACGTTTGGGATGATTTATTTTATATGGAGGATGCTGAAAGCTGGGCCAGGGTCGTAAACGTACCTATAAGTATATCTGTCTGTGTGGGCCAGCGGCCGTCCTCTCGGGGACATCTGTGTCTGCGCACTTTACGACGTGGAAAATAGAACGCCTCTGGACATTTCCTTTCGATCAAACAATACGACCAGTCCAATGTGAATTTAAAGGACGCCTGTGTCATTAAAAACAGGATATATGCCGTGGTTTTCATTTGATGTGGGTGCCCAATATTTAGATGCAGTTTCATACATGATTACGGGACAACTGAAGAACTTGTAAGTGATAAAGAAAGGTATTAACTACGCTCTATTTTGTTCGTTTGCTATGCCAATATTAATATCCGTGAATTTAAAAATACCATGTTCGGTTAAGAAATATATCATATGTCGTATTCTATCATAGGCATACCGTGCGTGACTATAATAATAATATGATACTAGGTAAATGTAAAAAATAAAAGTTAAGAAAATTCCAGAGCATTAATAATAAATAAAGTAGGTACTTAACTACATTTATCTTATTGATTTTTCAACAGATGACGCCTGTTAGTATGTACTATTAAATTATCAAGCTCAAGCTCAATGATCTTAATTTTTCGCTTCGATTATAATTTAATAGTACATTTATCTTTCTATACGCTAGAAATCATAGAAACCATTATCGGTTCTTCTATTTATGCAAGTGCAGCGATAACCACAGCAAATATTTATAAAGATTTTAACTGACCCTAACAAATGCCAACAGTATAGAATAGATAAATGCTAATTAAAATGGACATTATATATCAAATTAAACAGTTATTATGGTAACATAAATAATGTATTATTTCTACGGGATTTTAATAAAGATCACGACAACTTGGTCACATTGTTTCATTATCCTGATTAAGCAATTTTTAACAAAACGCAACAAACAGGTGATTGGCCTTAAAAACAGGACAAGGTTTGATGAAAATGTAACAGAAATTAAAAATATATGTATATCCATGGCCTTTTGAACAAAAGCTTCCACAGATAATTTTAATGCAAGTAAAGGCAAATGCTATATCTCCGAGCAAAGTTTAAATAAGTGATTATCGGTTCCGATTGCGCTGCGAGTGCAGGCAGGTTATTATGAATAACACTTACATTATCTCCGTGTTATTTATCAAACTACTACCTAGATAGATACCTATCCATAGCTATGTATGGGTCGTTTTCTAATTTTAGTTAGGTTACTTTGATAAAATGTACTCAGAATCAACTCAAGTCTGGTTCCGTCTCCTGTACTACCTACTCATGTATGAAATAATTGTTTTAAGCTGCTATTTTGCAACAAATATAATAGCAACTAACCTGTATTCGCCTTGGGTTTCACCAGCAGCTCTACTTTAGCGATTTGCCCATCATCATCATTAACAGCTCATACATGTCCCCAAATAATACAAATTTAATACAAATTTTAAAATGTAATTATAAGGAACTTAAATATGTTATTAATTCGTTGTATTTAATTACTATTATTAATCTGTTTTCCAAATTTGTTAGTTTCTTTAATTAGTTCGTTTTTTATATAAGTAATCATGTAGTTTCTCATACGACAAATTTAATTACGAATGTGTGGAAACTTTACTGGCTCATGCTCAACCTATTTACTGTTATAATCATGTTCTATTTTAAGCTGTTTGTTTTCCTTAATAAATAAAACAAAAATAAAATAAAACTTCAGAAATTCATGAAGAAAAAGTCGTATATCGAAGTGTAAGTAAGTTTATATAAAATTGTTAAGGAAGCAAGTTTTACCTATACCCAGTTGATATAAGTGAGATGTTCAAGTGTCTTTTCGTAATAGACTTGTCGTGAATCGCGATCAGCGATGTACACAACATTCAAGCTCCACAAGACTCGACTGCTAGAAAAAGTGATGAATGGTTACGGAATAAGACTTTGTTATTTGCCCCCTCCTACTCGCTCCAAACGTCCTTGCATCACCATGTCGCTTGACTTACCTAAAACTAACACTAAATTCTTTTTTAACTCTTTTACTGTTCGCAGCGCTAGGCTTTGGAACAAACTTCCCGTGTTCATACAAAATAGTCCATCCATTGAGTCATTTAAGAGGAGACTGAAAGAGCACTTTTTATCACATTTTGTCTTAATTATCATATAATTATTATGTGTATGTTTATGTACTGCATGTGGTAATAGGTATGTATATGTGTGTAGGTATGTATGTATAGGTATTTGTGTTTATGTTTATGTAGGTGTATGTATAGTTATTTGTCATTTCTATTGTATTTATTGTAAGTATGGTGTATGTAATTTGAACATTAGTAAGTATTATATCAAATATGTACACAGCCTTGTTCCTGAAATTTTGTAATAGTTTTCTCACATTTGTTATGGGTTGGCTGGAAGAGATCTCTACTTAGAGATAAGCTCGCCCTTGTAAACTACCAGTTAAATGTACTGCTTTGTTATATTTGTGTGTGTACAATAAAGAATCTAATCTAAGACTAAACCACTAAACAAACGTGGACATAGACAGACACGAGACGCTATATTTTTTATGTGGCTCCTACATTATAATTATACTTCGCATCTCATCCTCGTGATCACTAAAGTTACATGTAGTCGTGCTTTTCTATACTACTACGCTGCACAGAGTTCAAAAATAAAAAACGAAACGCCGTCCCGCCAATATCATCTGTCAACTTAAACGTCATTGTGTTTTTTGTGCTCGAGCGCTGCAATACATTTATCTAATTATTTCGTGGATTTTGTGTATAAAAATACAATTAAACCCACTTTATATTTAAAATGGGTAATAAACGAAGTGCAGAAGACCCGGATGGAGTCGGAAAATTAAGAAAGAAGCTAAAAAAGCTTGAAAAAAAAGCTGGAAAAAATAACGACCAGCACCAAGGTTCCCGGTAAGTAAAATGGATTATTATGTGTGGTTTTTCAGTATAAAATCGATTGTTATTTCAGTCTTTACATTCGTTATGTAATAAATAATATACACAACATACATTTACAAGTCATCACGGGAGGTTGACTTGTATGAAATTATATGCTCCATAACCTAACCTTTTTTCTCACTTATGTACCTAAATTGTTACCTAATCACGAGAATAACTTGAGAATTACTCCTGCCTCTACCCACTAGACTAGAGTCTTCACGAGAGGTTGACCTGGGAAACAATAAATAGTTAGCCAAATTACCATGGAGTATAAATACGAGAAGTATGTATCCTAGAGTCTTCACGAGAGGTTGACCATGGAATACTCACTAATCATTAGATGATATCCTTTACTTGTTCTTAAGTATGTACTGGTCTTAGAGTCTTCACGAGAGGTTGACCATAGATTACTCACTAATTCCTATTTGAAGTGAAGGATCACTTGTCCATAAAAATGTACTTATCTTAGAGTCTTCACGTGAGGTTGACCATGGAGTACAAGTTGTTGGCTATATAATATCTATTTTTTCTGTAGAACAAGAAGATCCCGTTCAAAACAAAGATAACTCAGTACAGGATGAAGCAGTTTTAGAAGACCCGGTAATGGAAGACCCTTTAGTAAAAAGCCCAGAAGAAGTCCAGTTGGAAGAAGCCCAGGAAGATCATACCTTAGACGAAACCATCATAAACCTTTTAGGTGAAGAAGGAGAAGAAAAAGAAAATTGTACATTGTTACATGGAGAAATAAAAAAGAGATGGCAAACCATCCTCAAAGATGGTTTAAGTAAAGAAACCCGAGAAACTTTACTGAAAAAATACCAGATCCCCAAAAACTGCCCAGAACTAGCGCCCCCTTTACTGAATGATCTTATCAAGGAAGTTCTGAATGAGGCTGGAATAAATAGAGATAAACGAATCATAGATAAGCAAAAGAAGCTCGGCTTAGCTATCTCAGCTCTGGGTACAACTCTGTCTAAACTTTTAGACTATAACTCACAAGAGAACAAGGAAATTATTGAAACCATAAGTGATTCTTGCCGCTTGCTGTGTGATATTTTTCACTCAGACTCAATTACAAGAAGATCTCTTATTATACCAGGACTTAACAAAGATATGAAGGGGCTTATTGATAACGTTCATATAACTGAATATCTTTTTGGTAATGACTTACAAGAGAAAGTTAAGGCTTGTAAAGCCACAAAGAGCTCTGCAAAGGATCTAAAAATACCTGCTCCAGCCAAACCTTCAGTCCCTCTCAACAAGAGGCCGGCTGCTTTAAACTCAAGGGGCCCGCTCAGATCAGCAGTGCAACCTCGTCCGAGTGGGCCTCCGTTCCGTGCTGCAGCTCAGTCACGTCCGGCGCCGCCACAGCGACAGCAACCCAGAACAAACTACTATCGCCCGCAGCAACGCAGCGGCCAACATCAACAGAGGCGTCGCTAGAGGCAGGCAGGCTTTCATTTTTTCTTAATAAGTGGGAAGTTATAACCTCCGACCCGGAAATCCTATCGTGGGTTGAAGGTTATTCTATTCCTTTTTATGAGAAGCCCCCGGTTCAGTCAATAATTCCTTATAATAATTCATTTTCTGAAGAGGAATCTTACATAATCTCAGAAGAAATTACAAAACTTTTGACTTTAGGGGCCATAGTAGAATGTACACCATGCGAAAGCCAATACCTTTCTAGTATTTTCCTTGTTCCAAAACCAGATGGCACAAAAAGATTTATTTTAAATCTTAAAAAATTGAACCGATTCATACCCACTAACCACTTTAAATTGGAGGATATTAGGACAGTTTTAAAATTAATAAACCCTGGTTATTATATGGGCAAAATAGATTTAAAAAATGCATATTTTTTAATACCTATCTCTAGCAAAGATAGAAAATACCTTCGTTTCCTCTTTCACAATATTTTATATGAATTTACTTGTTTACCTTTTGGGCTAAACACAGCCCCATATGTTTTCACGAAAATTATGAAGCCAGTAGTGAGTCACTTACGTTCGCAGGGCTTCATTTCGTGCATTTACTTGGATGACATTTTATGTCTAGGAGCTACCTTAAATCAATGCCAGGATAACATAGAATGTTCACTGAAATTGCTAGAAGAACTGGGATTCATTATAAATTTTACTAAAAGTTCACTACAGCCATCACAACAATGTCAATACCTCGGTTTTTTATTTAATTCTGTGAAAATGTCGGTAGAATTACCTTCCATTAAGAGACAAAAGGTTTTATCAGAATTACAAAAATGCTCTAAAAAAGAAAAAATTAAAATCAGAGACTTTGCTAAATTAGTAGGTTCTTTAATTTCAATTTGCCCTGCAATTCCTTATGGCCTTCTCTACACAAAGGTGTTTGAAAGATTTAAAACTAAAGCATTAGATAAAAATAACGGTAATTTTGAAAGTTGTATGCAAATGAACACATACATTTACCAAGATATTGAATGGTGGAAGAAGAGTATTTTAAAAACATTCAATTCTATTAAAACGTTTAATTTCGCTGTAGAAATTTACTCGGACGCGTCTATGACAGGATGGGGCTTGCATTGTTGTGACCAAAAGGCAAACGGGTTTTGGTCTGTATCAGAAAGGAAGCAACATATTAATTACCTAGAGTTATTGGCCGCATTTATAGGTCTGAAAACATTTGCATCGGATTTGCACGATTGCGAAGTCTTACTCAGAATTGATAACACTACTGCGATTGCATATGTCAATAAAATGGGCGGTACTAGATTTCCACACTTAAATAATTTAGCTCGCGACTTGTGGCAGTGGTGCGAAAATAAAAATATCTGGGTTTATGCATCATATATTCCATCGAAAGAAAACAAAGCCGATAAGGAATCTAGACGTTCTTGTACTGAAGTTGATTGGGAATTATCACATCAATCTTTTAGAAAAATTGTTTCTGTGTTTGGAACCCCTGAAATAGATTTATTTGCCACCAGATCTAACTCAAAGTGTGCCATTTATGTATCATGGCACAGGGACCCAGACGCTAAATATATAGATGCATTTACGATTAATTGGTCCAAGCATTACTTTTATGCCTTTCCTCCATTCGCACTCATTTTAAGAGCTTTAAATAAGATTATTAAAGATAAAGCCCGAGGAATAATGGTTGTACCAGATTGGCCATCTCAGCCATGGTACCCATTATTTACAAGTTTGACCGAAAATGGTAATATCTTATATTTTAAACCAAATCCTAATTTATTACTTTCACCTTTCAGGGAACGCCATCCTCTCCACAAGTCACTGACACTGATTGCAGCAGTCTTATGCGGAGATCGCTAAGTTGACGAGGAATCGCAGAATCTGCTATCAATGTAATGTTAGCCTCAATTTCAGGAAACACTTTAAAACAATATAATACAGCCATTAAACTTTGGTGTAAGTTTTGTGGGGAGAATGACGTCGACCCTTTAAATGGTTCGATCCCTATGGTTATTTCTTTTTTAACATTGCATTTTGAAAGGGGTCTGGGCCATGGGTCTCTTAATAGTTTTAGATCTGCCCTTGCATTAATATTAGGGCCTCATTTGGGCACTGATGATAGAGTGAAACGTTTTTTCAGGGGCGTAGCAAAATTAAGGCCACCTGCTCCAAGATATGATTATGTATGGGATACAAATATTGTTTTAAATTATCTAGAATCGCAGTTCCCAAATGAAGGACTTAGTATTGAACTAATAACAAAAAAGTTAGTAACCTTAATTGCTTTATGTACTGGCCATAGAGTCCAAACAATAGCTTCAATAAAACTTTCAAATATTAATTATTCACAAAACGAGATATTCATCAAAGTCCCGGATAATATCAAAACATCAGCTCCTGGCAGGTCCCAACCGTTACTATTCTTACCAGTTTATAATAAAAATCTAAAGATTTGTCCAGCGACAACGTTGCGCTGCTACATAAAAATGACTGAACCTAACAGGGGAAAAACCGACAATTTGTTTCTTACTCTTAAGAAGCCTTACCACGCTGCTTCACCTGACACTATCAGCAGATGGATAAAAGGAACCCTTGAGGCTAGCGGCGTTAATGTTGCCATGTTTAGTTCCCATAGTACGCGTCATGCGTCCACATCGAAAGCAGCTTGTCAAGGCGTAAATATTGATACTATAAGACAGTCAGCTGGTTGGTCACATAATTCAACCGCATTTGCGAGGTTCTATAATAGACCCATAAAAAGTAGTAGTTCTGCTTTCTCGGCAGCTATCTTAGATGATTATTAAATTTGTATTAAAGGATATTGTGTCCTTTTGTGTCATGTCATTATTAATAAGAAATGAAAGGTTTTATTTTTAATTGTGACATTTAATAAATGTTAATTTGTTTTCTCAGCAATTTTATAGTTTCTTTTAACATCCTACATGTAACTTTAGTGATCACGAGGATGAGATGCGAAGTATAATGATAAGATCAGACGAGGTTACCTGTAACTGATGTCCGATCTTCATTATATCAGCATCTCATCCGAAGTGATCACTCCCTCAGCCACCCATGATCCAATGCTATTAATATCATTGTTTTTTCCCCTATATAAAATTGCTGATAACTTTGAACTAATGACGTTTAAGTTGACAGATGATATTGGCGGGACGGCGTTTCGTTTTTTATTTTTGAACTCTGTGCAGCGTAGTAGTATAGAAAAGCACGACTACATGTAACTTTAGTGATCACTTCGGATGAGATGCTGATATAATGAAGATCGGACATCAGTTACAGGTAACCTCGTCTGATCTTATCATTTTATTCTAGTGGGGAAACATGTTGTCGCTGGACATTTGCCAACCTTTAAACATTGTTTTGTTTAGAAGTGCGGCGTACAAGATATCCTAAATTCGCACTTGTCAAAAATAACGCGCGTATCGTCTATTTCGGTTTGCATTCGGAAATAGTTTAAAATTCAAAATGCTGACGATGTTTGATGCTAATGGCTGGAGCTGGAATCAAATAAAAATCATAATTTAAATAAATGATTGGCTTCATGGCAAGCTTCAGTGGCGAATGCGCAAATAATCATAATATTCGTATCATAAACAGCCTGAGTCCTGTTGGCAGCTATCCCGCAATTCGTTCGTGTACCTACTTGTAAAATACAGACATGTTTATTTCCTTCAAATTGTAAATTAATAAACAGACATCTCTCGAACTGGAAATAGCATTTGCTTTTATTTGACAAATTAACACCCCAGATCCGCCTAAATATTTTATTTGCCGACGCGATTATTTTAACGGTTGTAAATATTTTCTGGATGCTTTGATATGCGTACATATATTCATAAGCTTATTTTCTATATCAGTGAAGTTCAAATATTATCTGAGAAGAAAATACGTATTATAAAATGTTCCTGTATAAAAAAAACACTCCGTTTTATTACAGCACGTAATAGATTCGTGTGACTTTCGAAAGATCTTTCCAGATTTATCTGACTAGCTTTAAAAAAAGCGGTAATGGAATGAATATTTTATATATATATTTCAAATGGAGGAGGCCTTTGTCCAGCAGTGGACGTCTTCCGTCTGAGATGATGATTATATGTATATCAAATTTTGTTTTGTCTGTAAATGTATATTTAGACGGTTCATGGGTCACTGCTCTGCGAACGAGTGTCTCAACGACGAGAAACGTCAGTAATTATCTTTAACGCCATGTGAATCGTACCTTAGGGTCTTTGACACGGTAGTATTGTTACTTTTAAATATCATTTTGATATTAGAAAGCCATGTTAAATTAATAACTCTAACGCAAATTATGACCGACGACAATAGCAAAATTCATTGAGCAAATGAAAGGATATTTATTATTAGCAGAATATGTGTTGTTCTTGACCAATGTTTTTAATTCACCTATGTTATGAAAAAAATCTTTCTCAAAGTAGGCGAAAGCCTTATAAAGTGTATACAAATCTTTACTTGTTTATTTTAGAAAGGTGACTGAAATATATATTTCTGAATGTGCTTTATCAGGGTTCAGTCCAACTGAGCACGGGTCTTAGTTACTGATAATAACAATAACAGTGAGTTGAGGTGATTGATAACTAATTTGTCTACGACCTTAATTGTGTATACCTCTAAACAAGTAACAGTAAAATTCTAGGGAGCGTTGCCATAATATTACTAAGGAAAGTGTCAAAGTAACTTGTTATAATTATGATGACTAAGCAAAGCGACTAAACAACAGTTATAAAGACATCCGCTTTTCATATAACAGTTAAAAGTGAAACCAATCACACAACAGTAGCTGTAGCTGTAGTTGTGATGTGACGCCGCAGTTCTATAGAAATTGCATTGCAAAGGTGAATGCACGATTGCGGAAACAATGGCGAGGCCGTGAGCTGGTATGATGATGTGACGAAACGTTCGCCCCATGATGACGCGCCGGATAGGTGGATCGTTGCGGCAACCAATCGCTACTTTTACTTATCCTTCGCATAAGCGCTCACGGCCGAGCAGCGGTTGGTACTACGTAACCCACTAATAAACATTCGCTATTTGATTTCTATATTTTACTTAGAAGAGAGAGGGTAGGTGAATGCAATGCAAAACAAAGTCACTTACGAAATCATGATGCTAGTTGTCTGTCACCGAAATAAAAGGTTATCGGAAGATGTTTCAGCTATGCGCTACGACACAGGTTACAAGTTCTCAGCCTCACTATGAGACTATGATAAGTGTGACATTTCCTGTGCGCCCAAGATCAGATGTAATCTTCGCCCACCTTGCGCAGATTTATGGTAAGTCTTCGACTCTTCAAATGCCATTTTGGTTTGCGGAACTATTCGCAAATGGACTGCTGAAGGTCGATGCAAATGGAGTTCAAGCGAATTCAAGTTCACTGGCGTTTCAACTTAATAAGGCTAGTCCGAGACTATTTTGGCAACTCGTAAAGATCAAAATAAACCTGAATTAACTCAATGTAAATAATATGAATCAATCTAAAAGAGGTGATCAACTATGTCGTGCGTGTCGTGTTCCGTTCGAGAAGTGACTTCAGTACAAAGTCAAAGTCAAGTCAAAGTCAAAGTCAAATAGTGTTTATTCGAAGTAAGATTTCACAAATCATTTTTCGACGTCGAGGAGAGTTCACGATTTGGCTGTCTTCTGTGGAGAAGAACTCTCCGGAAGAAACACCACAGGCGTTGCATCTTTTCAAAATATTTTTACATAGGTAATTATTATTTTATACAATTTGATTAATATAACAAGGAGTGCAGACGAAATATGAAATTAAAGGAAGGCAACCAGTCAAAGTAGAAATACTAAACTATATAAACAATAAAACAATCGGCAATCGACTATAGCAGACCAGTCCCCCCAAGCAGCACCACGTCCACGGGTTTGACGTATGGGACGGCCATCGCCGGGCTCAACCATATTAGAGGGAACCCAACGACCCGGCCCACACGCCACCGCAAGTCAGGACACTACAAACAATAGGTACGTAGTAGATGAATATTACATAATTTGGGGTTTCACCCAATATAGCAGTCTAGAAAACATGCAACCCATTTACAGATGTGATTTCAAATATCTTTCTTTATGCACACTTAATTCCGAACATAGAACCCTTAATAAAAGATCTTGTCGACAATGTCTTTTTATATGAAGATTACTGTTAAAAAAAGATCTAGTAAATTTACAGAGCAAACAAGTTGCAAACGTAGGTATAAGAATTGATAGAATGCGTGTTGAGTCTATCTCCTTAAATGGTTTTGTTATTTTTTCCTGCTCATCCATATTACGCCTCTCAAGTTCTATCTATGTGATTAGAATCATGTCTCAGAATCTCCTTCTAGGAGATAGCAAGAGTGTCAAGGTGAAAATAGTATATTTTGCACTTCGGTCACACACAAATAAGTTTCACACTTTGCTTAGGACGGTTAAGAAATCGTGACCAAATATACTTATCTAATGGAGGTGTTAATGGGAACAATCTGTTTAGCGAAGAACTGTTAAGTTCAAAACCTGATTTGAAATCAATATCAAATTAGGTTCAGTCGTTCCTGTCGCAACTGTAAAATAACCTTCGAGCTCTTTATTACTTGATACATGCTTGATTACACACAACAGTCATCATGTTAGTATGTTCTCGGTCTGGGAATGGGAGGGTCTGTGGCTTAATACCGACAAATCCTTTGAAGTTGGCACATTACTGTTATCTGCCCGTCTGTTAGTTTCCCTAGTTCGACATGGCGCTGAATTACAAGTACTTGTTACATATTCAATTATCCTAAATTGGATACGACTGTATTTCTAGAACTATGGATAGTATATCCGAACACTAGCATAGCATTATTTACAAGTATCATAAGAATTTGCAAGCGACTAAGAACACTGCGCACACGATAAAATCAAAATTGAATTTCCAAATAATATCGTAATATTACATCGGTTTTTTCGATAACATTGTTTTATCATAATTTCTCGTCGTAAGTTATAGGTATAACTGTTTTTCGCAAGCATACGTAAGCTAAACGCCAATCCATCATGAAATTGAAGTGAAAAATACATAATGTTACTTAGTCAAGATATAATAATTCTGGAACTCTCAATTTACTCAACCAAAATAAATAGGCGTCATTCGATATTATAGGATTTGAACAAAGATTTTTTTTAAGCAAAGTAAGCAAATATTTTGTACGAATTCGCAGTACAAAAAATCATTGGGTAGATAAGAATAATGCCTGCATAAATCTAGATAGCGTTTGCGACTGATTTATCAAGTCCAAATCGTAAATATGTCACGTAGACGTAGGTAGTTAAGTACACAGAATGCTGTAATCTGTTCACGTTTTGGTTACGGCTGCTACGAGATTATATAGCTCATGGAATTTTTTATGGTTCATTTACTAAAGATAGTTCTAAAATAAAGGACTGTATCGGAATATACAAATTGTAAACCATGTTAAAAATTAACACGGATTTCATCGATCAAATACCAAGGCAAGGCATACAATAATCGTCTACAGAAAAAAAATGTCCAACAAACGGAAACACTTTGCGAATAATATTTATTAGACGAATGATCTTGTAGGTGGCACGGAAGAAGGAACTACTTATCTCGCGAATGCTAATCGTCATGTGACCGATTCTAAACCAACTTTAGTTCAGCCACATGAAATATATCAATACGATATGTGTATAGGAAAACTAATTGGTCTCGTGTACGTATTGACCCTGAAGCACACCCAGCTCATTCACATTAACAATCGTACTCGGACTGGAGCATTTCGAGTCAAGGAAATCTGGTTCTATGGTGTCGCGTATGCTCATTTCCATTCTAATCCCATACAAAGTGAACATTATATAGCATTGCATGATGCAAGTTGGATAAACAATGGAATATTAATACAATAATTACTATTGATGAAGATTGTGAAACGTCTACATACAAAGGTAATTAATTAGATACAGAACATTATATCGATGACGATAATTCAGAAGGAAACCGCATGATGAGTCATAAAGAAACATATGTAATGTGTACCTGTTCTTCAGCATGTTGTCGGGGACGAATACGTTCCACCAGGAGGGTCGCTTCTGGCGCACGTATCCAGTCGGGGTGTCGCTCTCTTCATCGGTGTCATTTCCACCAGACTTTCTCCGCTTTTTGCGCTCGAGCTGCAGCCTAGCTGCCCAGGAGCGCCGGCGACCCTTATCACCAGGGCTGAAGCCTTCTAAACCGCCAGGCACAGCCAGGGAGGCTCGTCGCGGCACGTCAGGCGGGGGACCATCGAATTCGTTCAACTTTCTGTATCTCTCAGCGAACGCAGCGTCTGAAGCTCTGCGGCCATTAGACAGCATGAGACGAGGTGGCGCATTGTTGAAGACAACGTCGAGATCGGTGAAGGTCTCGTCGTCGTCGTCGGTGTCGGGGGCGACCTCGAATTGTTCCTCGCTGTATCTGCGAGGGGTCTCGTCGGCAGCCTCTTGCAGGCTGGCTAGGGGCAAGCTGGGGCGGTGCGTGCGGTGGGGCGCGCCCGGCAGGCGGCCCGGCCGGCCCTGCAGCCGCGCCAGCGCAAGAGGCACCGGCGACTCCGTCAATGTCGGCTCACCTCCACTCATTGTCACTGATTCACTAATACTCAATGATTCTCTCGAGTTCACACACAACACTGTTTACGGAGCCCGCATTAGTTACGGTTACGGCTCCGCCATTTTCAAGTAATAGTTCGATACTACAAGAACACTAAAAATACAGTTTTACTAGTATTTATTGTTCGTTGTGATCCGTTCGTTGCCTAAAAAAGATTAGCCTTGTTAAAATTCATGTTTTAAAATAACCCCTTTGTATTTGTGTGGCACAACAAACCATATCGGGAAAGCATTTAAACAACACTAAGAAACAAAGAATAATATGAATAACAAAGTAATGTGGGTCAGCGCTGGAAAATTCTCAAAGGAAAGTGGGTAATAAGTACGTGCATGATAATTAAATTCACTGTTAAGATGAAAATAAATAAGATAAAATGGAAAAGAGCGTATAAAAGACCAAATTAATTAAGAAAATGTTTCGCACAGAGCGTTTTACTATTCCAAGAAAGTACGACCACAAGTTCATATTATATTTTCTTTTATAACATAATCCTTTGACATTCAGCTTAGGTAGAAGCACTAGAACTTGGCTTCGACATGCATACAAATGGAGAATTGCACGCTACATCATCGGCCGACTGCCAGAAGTGCTAAATACAGATTCTACCACCTTTGTTTTCTTCAACCAACAAATTAGCTCATTTTGTTCACAATACGTGAACTAATACATTACCAATCGACTTCAATGGCCATTTTAAACCATAACGCTTGATTAATAACTATGTAGGTAGATTGTCACGCGTGCCAGTCAGTTTTATGCGAGATTTATACACCCGTCTGTCTACATTACTTCAGTGATGTAAGGGTACTGAAATAGCTAGAGCATGAATGAATGAATTACAGAAACAAAAACAACTCGATTGGAAAATCGCGCGGTCTCTATTTAAAGGGAATGCATTTAAAGACACCTTAAAAATAATCAATCTTCCTTTGAAATTAATTAGACGAACTTTAAAGTTATGGTTCAGCAACAATATAGGCCGGGAGATGCTGACAGAAATTTTTAGGTCATTTGTTACAGTATGGCGGTTTTACAGGGGTCTTAGTACGTAATGACGAAAAGATTAATGATGGTCATAGCGCTGGTACTGGCGGCCCAATCACGTGGGCGTTATGGGAACTTGTCGGATAATTTACGGAAGTCAGATGATTTGTTACACAAAAATTTTAGTATTTTCCGATAGCCCGTAAAAAATAACTAGACGGTAGCGTCATGCCATACTTTTCCGGTGCGGCTTACAGGCCGCCATACCGACGAGAATGCGTTAATAAAAAATTAAAAATTCAACCATTTGTTACAGGCTAATTTTTGCACAGTTGATCATCGTCGTGCAGCCATTTACGAAAATCACCATGCCATACTTTTCGGACGGTTCCAAATGGTCGCCATACCGCCGAAAATCTGCATATTTTTTTTATTTCGCCTTACGATTTGTACCACCTTCAAATTTTTTTTCAATAGCTCCTGAATGATGATAAATAGAAGTGTGATAATGCCATACCTGTGGGAGGCGGCGAATGAGTATAATTTTGTTTTTAAATGTAAGATTTTGTTCGTATTTTGAACGATTTGTAACAGTGTGTTGCCCCTTTTTCCCTCTATTAGAAGTATGGCAAATATAATAATGGTCACATTACATCATATATTTTCCAAAAATCCAAATGCCATAGGTACTCGTACAAATCGTCAATTTTTTAAATTTATTTTTTGCGTCTTGGCTTCAGTCGTCCGCCCCATGGTTACAATCAAATTTGACGATTTGTACGAGTATGGCATTTGGATTTTTGGAAAATATATGATGTAATGTGACCATTATTATATTTGCCATACTTCTAATAGAGGGAAAAAGGGGCAACACACTGTTACAAATCGTTCAAAATACGAACAAAATCTTACATTTAAAAACAAAATTATACTCATTCGCCGCCTCCCACAGGTATGGCATTATCACACTTCTATTTATCATCATTCAGGAGCTGTTGAAAAAAAATTTGAAGGTGGTACAAATCGTAAGGCGAAATAAAAAAAAATATGCAGATTTTCGGCGGTATGGCGACCATTTGGAACCGTCCGAAAAGTATGGCATGGTGATTTTCGTAAATGGCTGCACGACGATGATCAACTGTGCAAAAATTAGCCTGTAACAAATGGTTGAATTTTTAATTTTTTATTAACGCATTCGCGTCGGTATGGCGGCCTGTAAGCCGCACCGGAAAAGTATGGCATGACACTACCGTCTAGTTATTTTTTACGGGCTATCGGAAAATACTAAAATTTTTGTGTAACAAATCATCTGACTTCCGTAAATTATCCGACAAGTTCCCATAACGCCTACGTGATTGGGCCGCCAGTACCAGCGCTATGACCATCATTAATCTTTTCGTCATTACGTACTAAGACCCCTGTAAAACCGCCATACTGTAACAAATGACCTAAAAATTTCTGTCAGCATCTCCCGGCCTAATATTTTTCAAAATTAAAATCACAACTTTTTCAAAATCAATCGTTTCAGTTTAATAGATGCAGAGTAGATCTTTTTCAGACATGTTGGCGGCATAGGGCCATCATCCCTAGCACCTTAACCTATTTACAAATACTAGAAGTATTCAAGTTAAAGTGTTATTTTCATTTCAAGTTGCACCTGGAACGATTACTTTCATAGTTGGTTTATATATCCCTAACTAAAGCTGTTTAATAAGTTGTAAGAAGTCGGAGTAACAAGTGTCGGCGCTAGGCCATATAAGTGAGGCAGGTGGCGCAGCTTTCGTAACTGCAGTCGTCACGAACACGCGCACGAGCGGTTTGCCATCGGCGCGGGCGCAGGCCGGGGAAAGTTGCTACCGACTTGCATAAATAGCATACTCGTTTTACTAGGGCCGCCTCTGTTATCGTTTGATGACATTTTGATGACACCTTTGACCTTTAAAACGCCGGATCTCGTATATTTGGCTGGTGTCCAGATTTTGCTAAACTTACAACATTTTGCAAAAACATAGCGCATTGAATTCGTAGTTATTTCACAGTTCTTTAAAGAATCATTTGGATCTATTTATGATATTTAGTTGAGCTGGGCAGAAAACAATCTGTTGTGCCGTCGGACATTCGTTATCAAGGTCGTGGAACAATTGAGTTTATTAATTGACACTCATTGAGCTTATAGTTTACATTAATATAAATAGTAACAGATCAACGCATTCGAAACTATTAAACTAGTCACTATGATATTTCTCAGATAATACCCACATCTGTTCGCCTCCGAAATGACGTTTGATTTCAGGAGTTTATAATTGTAAGTCCTTGAGAAACTTAAGCGCATCACTAGATATATTTTTGCAATTCTCGTATTCAGGTCAAGTAAATACAAGGAGTAGGTAAAATTTAGACGCGCGATGAATGAGTGTACAAAAAAGGCAAAAACCTGAAGCTTAATTAAGCGTACTACCGCGCCGTGTGTTGGTGCGAGTGAGCCCCGTTTGACACGGAGCTACTGAAATACAACTGGTTTAAACTCCTGTTTACTTGCAATTCTGATTTGATTGAGCGTCACCGCCCGCACATAATAAGGGTTAGGGAGGATAGAAAGAAACAAAGAAACAAGTTCCCGGTACAGATAAACCGGTACGGATAGGTACTGATGCGTATAGGTAAAAAGTCAAATATCGAGTGTTTCTCTCGTCTCCACCAGTTATGTACCGCGCTCAACATTAACTCTTTCATATGTGAGAGAGAAAGATAATGATAAATAGTTGTTTTGACATTTGTACTGAGAAGCATCTAGAAGTCGTCCAGCTCGCGGTGGACGGTGACGGCTACGGCTTCAAATTAATTATCCTTTTTCTTAATAAGATACGCGAGTGAGCTACCAGGGGCCTAATAAACGTGACAATCCGACAATTTTGTCACTTTTTGACAAATAAGTCGAATTGTCGCGACAAGTGCCGTTTAATAAACATGACAATTAAGTCCAAATGCGACAGGTAAATATCGACATAATTGTCAGGATAAAGATCCGTTTAATAAAGGCAAAAATTGTCAATTTTTACCTGTCGAGTCTAAGGAAACATTCTCTGACTTAATTGTCATAGTCTTTGACAAATTTGTCACTTTTTCTGACATATTTGTCGCAACATAATATCGGAGCATGCTTATGGAAGAAAATGGGGGTAATATTTTAAAAATATTATAGTTCACTTTGGTAATCAACTTCAACTTTTGTTTATGTTTGCTATTTGTAATGGATGTCAAATTGACAATTTTAGGTCTTATTTATGAAAATAGAGAATATTCATCTTCACTGCTACTATCACTGCTATCCGTTGACGATGTTAACACCATTTTTTACTCGTGATTACTCGTATTAATGTAACTGCCGAATTGCTTTGACATTGGGTGCGGTTGCCTGTCGAAAATCTCAGACAATTTGACAAATATGTCCACCTGTCATGACAATTTAGTGTTTAATAAAACAAATTTGACAAGTTTTTCCGGACAAATTGTCACCTGTCGCCTGTCAAGAGAAATTGTTATGTCAAAATGTCGCGACAATTCGACATATTTGTAGATTTTCCACCGTGACAAATTTGTCAGGGATAATCGTTATTAAACAAGAAATTGTCAAAATGTCGGATTGTCACCTGTCGCCTGTCACCTGTCGCCTGTCACGTTTATTAAATAGGCCCCAGTAAGAAAGCGGAGTGCACGCAGTATAAATGTAGTATGTGGCGCGCTATGCGCGATATATTGACTTGATTATATCGTATCTGCTTTGAGAATGTATGGATAATTTGTAACCAGTTCTACTTCGGTAGCTCCAAATGAGAAGGCAACCTACATGAGTCGATCAACGCGAGAAACGCCCTCAATGTCACCGAGGAGATTAACCTCCCTAGAGGGCTCGCCTCTGCTTCGACCCTCCCAACATCACGATCTCTAACGAACTACACCAACCACACATAAATTATAAAGAACAAGCGTCGCTATCTTAACGAACTCGAACACGACACATACGAATTTATTGCGAACCTACAGAGATTTATCGGTGGAAATATATCGCGGCCGATGGATTGGTTTGTTCAGAAGCCCGTAAACAGGTCTACATTGCTACCATTAAATAGTTACCATTGTTTATAAGTGTCAGTCAAAACATGATAAAACACAGTTTTTTCGCACTTTGTAAACTAAATGTTACTCGCACACAAATAAAACATCGTAATTCGAAAAGTTTTTGATGTTTCACGACGTTTACGTTTCGTTTGAAGTGTGCTGGGAATTTTTATATCCGCAATTAAAGATCTCTCTATTTACTCAAATAATGGGTTCTTACGCAGTTTTTATCGTTAAAATGATAAGAGAATATGTTTATCTAGAAAGCATTATACTATGCGTTTAGAGAAATTAATGTCACGTACAAATCTCGCAATGCGTTTCTCGGGAAGATAAACAAATGCGTAATGCTAGCATCATGTCACAATTCTAAGGTGTCGAAGGGACACGGAAAGATAAAAAGAAGCGAATTGTCAGAGTCCTACGAAAGTGTGCGGTGTCAGCCAACCTTGGGACCACATACTAGTAGTCGTATTCATAATGGAAAACGTTCAGCTTCTAAATCATTACGCGGTTTATGGTAATATGCTGAATAGTGATAAAACACGCACAATAGCTCGTAAACGTTCTGGCACCCTCTGCCTATACTTTGTCACATTTATCGCACGTACAAAATGCTTGTTCTATTTACTATAACAGCAGGAGAACATTTAGACGTTATGTGCAAAAACAAATCCTTGTAATTAGGTTTAAAAAATAATAAAAAAATACGACATACATGAAAAGGTCAAAGGTCGTATGCAACTTATCTTCATAATCTAGGTCATCTTCAAATCTATTTCGGTAAACTAAAATGTTGACTGGACTGCTGCATACCTTACGTTTCTGAGCTATGGTTATGAGATGACATCAAGCTGTTTCTATAAAGAGCACATTCTTAACTCCAGCTTCCCACAGATTGTAACAATTAGTTATTTATGTTGGAAAATCTCCAGAATCTTTAGTGACATCACGTTATTATGAATTATAAGTAAAACAGGAAATGAATACATTTAGTTTATCAGTCACAGATCAAAGTTTTGACGAAAAGTTTTGGCAGAAGAAGAGTTGATGATTTGATAAATTTACAAGATAAAAAGCAAAGTGATTTGACTCCTCGCAATATTAGTAGGTATTTGAAATATTCAAACAGGCTTGATGCGTTTTTGATGCCGCCGAACTACATTAAGTTGTTTTGATTCCTATCTGATTCTCGCTTTCATTAGACACATGAATGTGCGAATTGAATGAACACGTAAAAGTCACGGTTGTTCACGAACTATTCAGACAATTTTAGACATTGCTTAAAGAAACCGTAGGAAATAAAATTCGTGATAGATATTTGGAATGCGACATGCCTTGGTAGAGACCTACACTTAGCAGTGAACTGCAGGCTAATAAAATGATAATAAACATAGCGAACAAAATTTAAATTGTAAAATACTTTATTATTTGAATTTCAATTTACAGACATTTGATTAACTCTAGACCACTCTCGCTTCTCTCAAAGAAATGGGGACGGACATGAATGGTATCACGATGGAATATCAATAGGCAAAGCAGACATGGAAATTAGATGTGATGAGCAATGACGTCAAACCACGTGACATGGGTCATTTCGCTCTGCGGGGAATGAATTAGCGACAGCGAGCTGAGCCACAATAACGTGTCAACGAACAAAGCTTGTCCATGCAACACAAACAAGGCATAGGTAATGAGATGCCGGCGGACGCGCAACGAATACACATTAATTGTTAGCAAATACACTTATAGGACAAAGTAGATCGCTCTCATTAAATCAACGAATCAAAGAAGCTACAACATGCGGCCGATGACTGTAAAGGAAATCGTGAAGTATGAACACAAGTTGGAATAATAAATGAATATCACGAGGCCGCAGTCGATATTGTCCACCGACTTACAAAGGGCCACTGACATCATACGTGCAGGATACATACAAATAAACTGGGTTACAACCAATGCATGTGAAATTACTTCATACAAAACTCATAATAAGATAGTAAGAGTAACTGAAATATTACCTACTGAATATTGGGGTTGTCCTACGTCACCGCATAAATGACAAAGAAATTATTGTTTTGGGAGCAAAGTAACAACGAGCGTGCCTCACAGACAGCAATATAGCAATAACATGATCTGGGCCAGCGTGACGAAAACCATTGATCTAAATTATTTTTTAAACAAGGAGCAGACAATGTCTCATTCAAATGCAAACATCTGAAAGTACTGACCCAGTAACAGTGACTAGCCATTGCATACGTGGGTAATCGCATGGAACTAAATAGAAGTAGGTATTTAAATCCCTATATGTAATACGTAATACACAATTATTCGTACCTATTTTCAGTGACTCTAATCAGATCACGTGCACAAGACTTTGTTTACTTGCACAACTTCAATTGTATATCCTTTTCTAGTACAAAAAATACATAGAATAAATACATATTAAGCATAGTTGTTGTATTCATTGAGGATCGACGTAGGTATGGGAACAATAAGTAAGGAATATGCGATTATTTTGCATGGTGTTTTATGGCACCGAATCAGCTTCAATTACATCCAATGAAGAATAATTGGCCCACGGCGCATTTCAGCCAGGAATAGTCTCAATTGGCGGAAATTGATCAGCGTTTCACGATACAAACTCATATCGATCGACTAGAGAGTATTTCATCCAATAATCTATGGGTAAGGAACAAACTCTCATCATGCTTATCTTTTTAAAGCTATGGTGAACGAATAGGCATTTTCTGGGCGAGCTCGCTCCACCTTCGCGCTTCAGCCTCATCTCGACCGCTACGTGGGCCTGATTGAAACTAATTAAATGTAAAAAAAATATAACCTCTGGGACATTAGTTCGCCTGTGCAACTAATGTTGTCAACTACCGCAAGCATGTATGCGCAATAAGGAACTATTTCTATGGTTATCTACAGCAAACAAGACGGTTCTGCTTCACTAACAAACACTTAGGTATAGTTATTTATGGCTTTAGTGTGTTGCATTCCTGTTCCGGAGGCATGCAGCAAATTACAACATAAATGATGAGAACGACAACCGATTTACATCATGCACTGGTCATGTTGCTAAATTAAGAACCGGTTAACAATATTTATTCTCATTCCTGTCTGGAAACTGTGTGTTGGACAGAATAAACCGGATGTTTCAGCAGCATAATGAAGTGGAACATTCCCAGTAATATCCCAAATCTGGTACAAATAATGCTTCATTAATCATTGCCGTTCGCAGGCGGCCGTTGCGGCGAGTTGCGCTGAGGGCCCGAATCTGAGGCGCGACTTAAATATTACGTCGCTTTAATTGATCTAACGATATCAATCAACTCATGGACATAAATACATTGAAGAATCAATTGAGAATTATGGATCAAAACATTATAATTGTATCAATTAAATGTCATTTTAAAGGACTTATTTTATTAGATGATGTTCGCAAAAATACCCTTTAAACCTTTTCAATAAGAGAAATACAATAAAGCTACTCGTACATGCTACATCATCAACATTAAAAATACTAGACCTGTTAAGTATAAATAAAACTGGATTTATATCTAGGTCGAGTTCCCACGAACGACAAGCTGTGGTACTAAGGCTGACAGAGCCCGGAATGCAAACTATCTATTGCATTGCACATTATTTCAAACTAATTCAATGTTCTAAGTCTAGGCGACGAAGTAAGTAAATACTTTTAGCAAGCTCATGTCATGATATTATATATTTTTGGTCGAACGGCGGACCTTGAAAACATTTAATATGTTTTCACTGCCAAATCTGTATCGACTGCATCGGTCATCCATCATTGCGGAATAAAATCACGAGCATTCATGGATGTTTTAGTGCCATCCAGTGCAATGATTGATGCTAAATCATTTTGTAACTTTTAATGTAAACTAGCGACCCGCCCCGGCTCCGCACGGGAAAATGGTTATTGTGGGTTATCCTTCAGTATATTATGCATGTATTATACATATAAACCTTCCTCTTGAATCACTCTATCTATTAAAAAAAACCGCATCAAAATCCGTTGCGTAGTTTTAAAGATTTAAGCGTACAAAGGGACATAGGGACATAGGGACATAGGGACATACACAGAAAAAAATACTTTTTTGAAACAAGAACCAAATATCTCTCAACGAATATTACTTGATCTCAAATATAAATTACTTGAAGTAAGATAATCGCACTAACGTTTCAAAAATGAAAAACTCTTAGAATTCAAGATTGAAAGTCTTGTGACAAATTTTTTATTAATTGGTTCAAAATATACATCTTGGATAAAAACAGTTGTGTTTCTTGCAACAAGAATTACACTTTCTTAGCTGCACGATTTTGATTCAAGAGTTAATTCTTGTACCAAAGTAGAATCATATTTAACTAGAGAAACAGCTTAGATATTGAATGAAGAATTTAGAAATCTTGAACCAAGTTTTGTGTTATTTGATATAAAACATTAATCATTTCGTCCAAGAATCACTTCATTATTTAATGAAGAATTACAAATATGTTAGGGCAAAACGTATGTTATTTGATATAAAATATTAATTACTTTGCTCAAGAATAAGTTAATAATTCAGTGGAGAATTTTAACTATGTTAAAGCGAAAAATGTGTTACTTGATATAAAATATTAATTTCTTCGCCTAAGAATCAGTTAATTTTGTAATAAAGAATTAAGACTTTGTTAATGCAAGAAATATGGTACTTGATATAAAAGTTTTATTATTTCGTCCAAGAATCACTTAATTATTTAATAAAGAATTACAAATATGTTACAGCAAAACATATGTTATTTGATATAAAATATTAATAACTTTGCTCAAGAATAAGTTAATAATTCAGTGGAGAATTTTAACTATGTTAAAGTGAAAAATGTGTTACTTGATATAAAATATTAATTATTTTGCTCAAGAATAAGTTAATAATTCAGTGGAGAATTTTAACTATGTTAAAGTGAAAAATGTGTTACTTGATATAAAATATTTATTACTTTGCCTAAGAATCAGTTAGTTTTTTTATTAAAGAGTTAAGACTTTGTTAATGCAAGAAATATGATATTCGATATAAAAGTTTCATTATTTCGTCCAAGAATCACTTAATTATTTAATAAAGAATTACAAATATGTTAGGACAAAAAATATGTTATTTGATATAAAATATTACTTACTTCACCCAAGAATAAGTTAAAAATTCAGTGAAGAATTTTAACTACGTTAAAGCGAAAAATGTTTTACTTGATACAAAATATTTTTTTTTTTCGCCCAATAATCAGTAAGTTTTGTAATGAAGAATTCAGATTTTGTTAAGGCAAACAGTATGATAATTGCTATAAAATTTTAATTAATTTATGATTATGTTAATGCAAATAATTTAATCATCAACATTAGTTTCCACCGAGGAGCACGACCCTCTCTAATTTACCAAAGGCAAATAGAGGGTTTGGCCAACACTCCCCACCTAGGCCAAAAGATAATATACTTGATACAAAATATTTCAGTAGGTATTTTGCTCAAGAGTAAATTCATACTTCAATCGTGAATTTTGACTATGATAAGGAAAAAAATATGCTCCTTTGTAATAAAATATTAATGTATTTCCCTCGCAGGAATCAGTTAATCATTCAGTGTAATTCTTCATTCAGCACTATAGCTATGTAGGTAAAAGCAAAAAATATGTTACTTGATATAATAAGAGCAATAATATAAAACTTCATGAAATTTTGATCACAAACCATTTTGTCTCCTATAGTATCTATACGAGCCTCTTTTAATCCCAAAAGTATGAATTCTGAATAATGATTAATTAATAAAATACCCATGTGTTTTTTCATTTATCATCTCTTTATTATAGAACTAAATCTTAAAGAACATAGAACATTATATGAGATAATGACGACCTATAAAAATAACAAAGAACTAACCAATATTTTTTTTAATTCATTGTACTTCAGAAACTTAACTACATAATACCTATTATATTCGAATTTCTTAAACGCCCGCTTTATTTTCGATTCTTCTTTTGAGATAAAGTTATTTCCCGCGGTAAAAAGTAGCCTATGCCACCTGGAAATAGTGTAGCTTCCCAACGGTGAAAGAATTTTTCAAATCGGTCCAGTAGTTTCGGAGCCTATTCAAAACAAACAAACAAAAAATCAAATCTTTCCTCTTTATATTATTATATTTTAAAATATAAATTGCTGTTTGATGTTGCTTGTTATTATTATTATAAAAATATATATAAATATCGCGGGCAAAAGCAATACTTAGGTACCTAATTTAATTATTATTGCACTTTCTTTTGACTCAAGAATCAAATTAAAATAAAATCTTGCGCCAAGATTTAAAATTCTTGCCTCAAAACTCAAGAATATCTGAATAGTTTGGCTCAAGAATCAGATTAAAATAAAATCTTGAGGCAAGATTCATAATCTTGCGTCAAAACTCAGGAGTATTTGAATAGTTTTACTGTTACCAGTGTTGCTATTTTAACAATTTTACCCCGACATTGTGGACTTTAGGCGTATTTTTTGACTAAGAGAACTGGGCAATCGAAACTAAAAACTTCTTTTAAAATCTGATTTCAAAAACAAAAAGGTGACAGGCATCTATGGGCGGTGATGTTCACTTACCAGCAGATGACTTGCATGCCCGTTTGCTTACCTACTCCATAAAAAAAATGTCAGATAAAAAAAAGTTAAATATCACATACCTACCATGAGACGAACGATTTAGGCACGTCGTCCATAAAATACTAAATTATATTTCAAATACTCAAAATGCATTTGCACAAATACATTTTGTTATAATAATTTAAAAAAGCATATAGGTAATTAATCGCCCAAGTAACAAAAAATTCAACAAAAAAATCGAAAAGGCGTACCAAAAATACAGACTTGCTTCACTAAATATGCACACTATGAAATATTATTTAGTATGAGTAAGTAGGTACCTACTGTATAAAACGAATCCAAAACTTTTTTACCAAGTGATAACTTTTTATCTCAAAGTAAATAAAAAAAAAATCTGTGTCTAACAAAATACTTAAAACGAATTTCTTTATAATCTATCATCCAATAAATATTTAGTCATCTTAGATCTTTCTAATATAGGTATTTGTTTTTTAAGTATAGGTACATGAAAGCAAACGGACGGACGACTTATTTCTGCGTGGTTTGCCCCAGGGATACCCGATACACCGCTTTGTATCGATATATCGTATCGTAACGTATCGAAAGGCTTTGTATCGATACGCGATTCGTATCGTATGCTTTTGTATCGATACTGCAAATATCGTATCGAAAATATCGCATTGGTTTTTTAAGTAAAATGGAGGTTTTATTTTTAGATTTATTTATTAAAAAACTAGTTATCCAGTCCAATATAGTATAAAACGCAGTATAAAACTAATACCTAGGTTAGTTAGCAGTTAACGAAAGAAGAATTACAACAGGTTCTAGTCTATTTCAATTTTCTGTTAGCGAATTACAGAAGAATAGTGTCGTCGAACCAACTGATACATATTTAAGGGCCACACCCTACATAATAAATATTGTTCACAATCCACTTACTCGCATCATCATAATTACAAAAGTTGTGTAGACTACGATACAAGTACAGTAGCCAGCACATGCGGCTGTTGCTGTGGCACGTTGACCTTGAGAGCGCCCGTATTTCGTTGCGGTAGGGTTGAATTTCGTAGTGCGAATGTCCAACCGCATGTGCTGGCTTCTGTACCTACACCTATAAGCGGCATTATGTACAAAAAAGTTCCGAAACGCAAACGTAAACAAACGTCAAGGCTGTTTGTGTGATACGATATTTTTGATGCGATATTGCGATGAAGCGATACGATACAGCGTCGTATCGTATTGGCGTGTATCGATTCAAAATATCGATGTATCGCATGGCTTTGTATCGATACACCGATATATCGATACGTATCGGGCATCGCTTTGAGAGCAGATGAGTGTAGGTAAGAAAACAAAAAATACCAAAAGCAAAGTGACGCAAAGCCGAGCTGATAATCATTGCTATGATTATGCGTAATATATTTAAATAAGTAAAATTAAGTAAATATATCGGTATTATAATGCTATTACATACATAAAAACATGGAATAAATAAATACTATACATATGATGGGATGAGGTTATATGTTATAGGGACATTCAGAAAAAAACTTGGGAGAAAATTTGGTAAAAGTTGGTAACACTGCTTTCTTTCTTTCGGATTTCATCTGCGGCGTGCGTGGCGGCATTTTACTGCCTGCCTTTTCTGTTCTAAAGGTGTGGCGTGTCTGTTCGAAATTTCATTTTGTGTGAAGTGTGCCGTGTAGATAACGGCTCTGTAGGTTAGGTTAGGTATAGGTACAGATGGAAGCAATTGAAAAATTGCAAAAGTTACAAGAATACAATTAAGAAAATCAGTATGATACAAAGGTGAACTGGACTGGACCTCATAATTACCTTGATTACATGTTACATCTGTAGCCGATGAAGATGTTGAAGTTTGAGTGCTTCTACGTTTTGTTCCTGAAATGTACAGAAGATTCCGCACCTTGTCCACTAATTTGCCTTTAGCAGGCACATATCCTCCCAAGGCAGATTTGGACTCTTTGTTATATTAATCAAATTGTATAAAATAATAATTACCTGTGTAAAAATATTTTTGAAAAGATGCAACGCCTGTGGAGTTTCTTCCGGAGAGTTCTTCTCCACAGAAGACAGCCAAATCGTGAACTCTCCAAGACGTCAAAAAATGATTTTG
Organism: Teleiodes luculella; assembly: GCA_948473455.1. NCBI lineage: Eukaryota > Metazoa > Arthropoda > Insecta > Lepidoptera > Gelechiidae > Teleiodes > Teleiodes luculella. The sequence continues at coordinate 10,249,582 of OX419585.1, forward strand.
TGTAATCTTACTTTGAATAAACACTATTTGACTTTGACTTTGACTTTGAAGTTGGGACAGCTTTCATGTAATATGTGTATATACTCTCAGTTGGAAACAATCGAAACTTGGAAGATATTAAAGGATAGCAAAGCGACACTCTGGTAAGACATTTTGCGAAAACGAAGTTCATACAAAGAGTACCTACTTACTTATTATATTAATTCAGACATGGGTACTTGCATACAGATAAGATTTAATAATATATTTTTTTATGAAATTTTCTATACCTACTTTTTAATATTGTTTCAGATATTTTTGGATTTTGAGCGACAATATACAGAAAAGTCACTTAAAAGATTCCGCACCTTGTCCACTAATTTGCCTTTAGCAGGCACATATCTTCCCAAGGCAGATTTGGAAGTTGGGACAGCTTTCATGTAATATGTGTATATACTCTCAGTTGGAAACAATCGAAACTTGGAAGATATTAAAGGATAGCAAAGCGACACTCTGGTAAGACATTTTGCGAAAACGAAGTTCATACAAAGAGTACCTACTTACTTATTATATTAATTCAGACATGGGTACTTGCATACAGATAAGATTTAATAATATATTTTTTTATGAAATTTTCTATACCTACTTTTTAATATTGTTTCAGATATTTTTGGATTTTGAGCGACAATATACAGAAAAGTCACTTAACTTTTACAAAAACTGGGATACATTTTTCTCAAAACTTTTAACTCTCCGAGAAAATGTAGTAACCAACACACATGCAAAAACGCTCATTGATATTCTAGGAGACATTACGGATGATGGTACGTACCTATTATATTGTGCAAAAAATACTAACCAAATTAGGGGTAATTTTCTTTGTTCCTACTCTTATGTTTTCGCCGAGGGATCTGTACCTTACTGTTATTTTATTATTATGATATCCTAATTTATTACTAGCAGTGACACGGAATGCTTTAAAATGATGATAATGGTCTATTAGATCAATTAAATGGAGCTTCTCTTTTAAATATTTTTTATTTTCAAACTGGAATAAGAAAGTATATTACTTACTACGACATTTTTTCAGAGTATTTGTTGTTTGTAATATGTTTTTCTATCGATTGGCATAATATTATGTTTTATACCTGTAAATCAAAACTCTGATTTAATTTGTTAAATGATAGATTTAATTTGTTAAATGTATTGTTCCAGAACGCAGGAGATATCGACAAGGTCATAAATCAACAGAAAGAAAAGGCTGCAGCACAAAGTGACACCGTGCAACATTTTCATGTCTATTGTAAGTGTATTCGATTTATTCGCGACTCTCTGTATAATCTTTGTTGTCGTTTTATTATAAGTGGTAATTTTATTTTTAAGAAAATAACGCATAGTTAACTAAAAATGTAGGTGTAAAATTAATAATTATGTGTGGTTTTATATATTTCAAAATATTCAATAAAATGTGTGGTTTTATAAAATATGCCTCTTGGTGGCAATTCGATGTAGCTCAGGCTGGCTGGACAAATCATCAAAATAGCTTACAAGCTGGCTGGATTCGATTTCGATCGATTATCTGAGACTGTGTAGCGTCACACACTCTGAAATAAGGAGGTCCAGGTTGCAAAAGGTCCAGGGCGCAAAATGTCCAGGTTGCAAAAGGTCAAGATGGTAATAATAAGACCTGCATCTAAAGGAAATATATCTTATGCTCCTAAAACGAAACAAAATTGTTTTTGTAAGAAGTATTTTTTTATGATTACCTATTAACTTTTGATTTTAGATAGGTAACAGCATATAATCAAACGATAATGAATCAAATAAAATTTACTTAACACATCTCAATAAGATTAACGACATGTAACAACATCATAATCAAGTACTAATAAATCAAATTATAAATATTAAACATCCATTTAATTATTATTGCATTCAATTCCACGTTTCTTTCCCTATTGTCTTACTAAACGTTTACTCAATATTAATAATTTTACCTCAAACAGTTGGTCAACGGCATAAGGTTTAAATGGATGTTTAACATTATATTTACGATGAAAATTACAAAGTGCAATTTAAAAAATATATATAGAATTTTTTTTTAAAGTTAAGCTTTTGGGGTGTGTTTAATTTGATTTCTTAGTGCTTGATTATGATGTTGTTACATGTCGTTAATCTTATTGAGATGTGTTAAGTAAATTTTATTTGATTCATTCTCATTTGATTATTATTTGTTACCTATCTAAAATAAAAAATAAATAATCATAAACAAAAAAAAACGCTTCTTACAAAAAAAAATTAGGTTGACATTTTAATTAATAATAATTGTTATCATCAATTTTGTTTCGTTTTAGTAGCATAAGATATATTTCTTTTAGATGCAGAAGGTCTTGTTATTACCATTTTACAAGCTGGACCTTCTACACCTAAATGGTTTAGCCGTCACATAAGGTGCCCTATTGACCTAGTTAAATGTGGGCTATTGCAACGATTCGTCCAGCCAGCCTGAGCCACATGCAATTCGTAAATTTGTGTCGTTTTATTAATTAATAAGTGGTAATCTTATTTCTAAGAATATAACGCTTAGTTTACTAAAAATGCAGGTGTTAGTAGGTAATTAATAATTATGTGTGGTTTTATAAATTGAAAAATATTTAATAAACTTAGTATTAAAGTAAGATTTATTTTATTTAAATCACTAGCGTAAGTTTTCCTTTCCTTTACGTATAAATGTGTTTCAAAATGTTTATAATAAGGGTTTGATTTATTTATTGTTCACTCGTGTATTTATAGTAGTGAATGTCTAAATTATAATAGTTATATTATTATTATTATTGTCTGCCATATTCTGTTATGTACTCTACATGTTTTTCTCTTAGTTTCTTCCTACTCTTTAAAAAAATGGCGTTAAAATATCAGTTTTGGTAAATACTTATCAATACCCGTTAAATGGGGTTTGCGATTACGTAATCCTAGCAAACATAATCGTAAAACCCATTTTAACCGGGTATTGATACGATAATTACCGAAATTGGTATTTTAATGCCATCTATTTTAAGAGTAGGAAATAACTAAGAGTGAAATATGTAGGGTATTCGATAGCATATGGCGCTTGTACGGAAACATATTTATACTTGAAATAAAACACAAAATATATTGGATCAAAATTTAATGCTACTTCATCTAAGTAATGTTCCATTTTGCTACAAAATACTTAATTTCTTAGGTGAAGACATTTAAGCTTTCGAGTAAAGATGGACACATAATTGAATGGAATAAGTTTCCATTTCACAACAAGAATTCAACGCTCTTGAGTAAATCTTTAATTCAATTTGAAACAAGATACATAATTTCTTGGGTTAAAACTTCAAAATTTCAAATAAAGATTGAGATATTATTTGAACGGAATTTGTTTCTATTTTACAACAAGAATTTAACGCTCTTGAGTCAACTATTAATTTTATTTGAAACAAGATATTTTAAGTTCTTGGGTGAAAACATAAGCATGCTTCAATTGAGAATGAGATATTATTTTAAACAAGATATTGTAAGTTCTTGGGTAAAAACATAAGCATGCTTCAATTGAGAATGAGATATTATTTTAAACAAGATATTTTAAGTTCTTGGGTGAAAACATAAGCATGCTTCAATTGAGATTGAGATATTATTTTAAACAAGATATTTTAAGTTCTTGGGTGAAAACATAAGCATGCTTCAACTGAGAGTGAGATATTATTTTAAACAAGATATTTTAAGTTCTTGGGTGAAAACATAAGCATGCTTCAATTGAAACAGTTTCACACTTGAAGCAAAATCTTTTAGATTTCAAAAGAAGAAACATTTGAATCTTGATACGACAAATTATTTCTTGGGCTAAGAACTATAAGACGAGACATTTTATATCTCGGGCGAAGACATTTTCGACTTTCCTTATATCGAAATGCGAAAAGATCTTGAATCAAGTAAACTTACTTGACTCAAGTAATTTTTTTTTTCTGTGTAGGGACGGAGAAAGCGACTTTATTTTATACTATGTAGTGATATCATACAATTGTATTGCATTATTCCAATTGTTAATCTATGACAAAAGAGTAGACTAGACGACTGAATGACCTAAATCTTCATTTAAAATATTACATCTACCGTTTAGCGACATGATGACGTCAAAAACTCAAAATAAATTATGTACGACTTACGTACACAAGACGCACTCATTCATAAATCAAGCCATTTTTAGAGAACCATCAATAACCAGCATAGATTGTGTTGAATCGACACTCGCTCAGTCACATGGTCTGCGCTGAAGTGCATACCATTGCGGAGCATTGCAAGATCCTCAAGTTACGCCCATTGCTAGAAAAATGTGGGTCGTATCCGATTTCAAAGCGAATTACTTGAAGCGGTCATGTCATGACAAGTGACACTTAGGTGATGATAATACGGCAATACTACGTACGTATACGTGCTTGCGATTATGCTGGTTAAGCAACTAATGCAATAATGCATTATTATATTAATTAATACATTTAGCAATTCTAACCTATACTATTCCTAATAAATGAAATAAAATAATTCTGGACTTTTCAAGCTTATAACATGGGCGTTTAAAGACGATCGAAACTGTCATTGATGATAGGTAAGATACTCGTATACTCGTATCTAATCTACGAACGACAGGCGATGACTTATTTGTCTGACATTTGTCGAGCTTTTCTGTTTCATTTTTCTCCCGGGTTTATTGTATTTCTGTGTGTCTATTTATGTTGGGGTAACAATATGTGTATTTGTCAAAATTTAATTCTTTGAATTTCTTAGACCAAACTCGTGCTTTTCTCATTTATTCCAAAAAAGAGAAGTGATAAAAATATATTGTTGTACAACAGCAGTTACACTAATTGAATATACTGCATACAACACATAAATGAAATAAAACACCTACTGTGTGTTTTTAAAAGAATGACCGAAAAAATAATGTGTCTATTTTGAAGGAATTTCTTCCTAGCAGTTTTTAAATCAAATGCTGGATGTGCAGGATGACAAACAGGGCCGTTATCGCTTCTATGTCAATGATTGTTAGTTATCGATACTAAATATTATAAAGAGGAAAGGTGTGATTGTTTGTTTGTTTGTTTGCATCGACTACTGAACCGATTTCAAAAATTCTTTCACTGTTGAGAAGCTACATGATCCCTGAGTAACTTAGGCTATATTTCATTTTCAAAAAAATTAGGGATCCTTACTAAAACTTCAATAAAGTAACCAAAGGTGTAAAAAAATACCAAAAATATTCCTAATTATTGAATAGGCTACGAAACTACAGCACCGATTTTGGTGAAACTTGTCACGAAGATAGAATAGACCTTGCGAAAGAATATAGGCTACGACTTACTGCTGGAAAATTCCTCATTGTTACGGGAAAAATTCTTAAAGCGGGCGGAGTTGGCATAAAGATAGAGTAGACCTTGCGGAAGAACATATCAACATAGGCTAAATTTTACCGCGGGAAAATTCCTTATTCCCACGGGAAAAACTATTAACGCGAGTTAATATAAGGTATAATGAACCTAGGTCTTTTTACAACTGAAAGAAAATTCACTTTCAATATACATAATTGTGAATAATTATAGATAATTAAAATCCCGTGGGCCGTGCATGCATACCTCATTAACTCTGGTGTCAGACTTATGTAGTCTCTTAGAACTTCTGTCATGGCTCGTTTATCGAGTGTGGTTTGAGCACAGAATACCAAATATTAGTCCCTAACTAGAAGTACTAAATAGTAGTAGTGGTATGAGGTGGTCTCTCCAGAAATTAAGGAGTTAAAACAAAAATAAACTTAAGGAAAATTTTATATACGAGTAACTAATCGAATTCAAATAAAAAACACTGCAATTTCAATGACATTCAAACAATCAACAATCTCCCAACGTATTACAAGTAAGTAGTTAGATAAGATAGCTTTGCACTGTTCCATGCTGCGGTGATTTGATGCAATCACGTTTTTATTATCGGAAAGTGTTTTTAAAAATTATCCTTAAAAAATAGGTAGGGATCTTACTTTTTTCCATACATTTTTGACCTAGTACGGAATACAACATTTTGTGATATTAGGATTTTTACTAATTGAAGACACACAAATTTGTATATTTGTAGTTTTTTGACGGCATGAGCATTATGTATTTTTATTTCGCGCCAAATGGCGTGCCTTGGGAGAGGCCTATGTCCAGCAGTGGACTGCCGCAGTCTGTTAATGATGATGATGATGATGGGCATTATGTACCTATTTAAGTTACAAAAAACCAAATCTTAGGTAAAAATCTAAAACTAAGATTAGTATAAACAGCCAATATAGAAATCTACCACAGACATTTCGAACACGATAAATCATAATATCAGAAATTATAGAAAGATTATTCATTATTTTATCTATTTTATGTTTATCGAATATCTACCTAAACACTTAACCTTCTTTATTCATGCAAACATTAATTGGCTTAAGTGGAAACTAATTAATCCCTTTAGGTTGTTTAATAATAAAAGCTCCTATAACTCTTTTATCCATTATCACTAAGCAGATAGAAAATTCCAATGGGATTGGAAATAAATTCGTTTAGGAGGTAAGGGATGCGATGCGGTTAGCAAAAGGTCAGATAATTCGGACAACGAACAGTTTGCTATCGAGTTTCGCAAACTATGCAACGAAAATAAATTTATAAAAGTCATAATTACAAGTCGGACAAGTGACTAGATTGAGATTCTAAGAAACAATACTAGAATGATATAGATAACGATATATAGGTATATGATAATATTTTCCTTTCTTCACATAACGCGTTGCGTTTATAAGTTTTCACTATATGAGATTTTATTTATATTTATGATGTTTTAAAACCTACACAGTGATAAGATACTGGAATGCATTGCATTTAGTGAAATGGCATCAGGGGTCACGGACGTCACACGCTCGCTTTTTGTACTACTTTACTTCAACCACAGCTTCAACTCCGACCAGTTACGGAGCGGTGCAAGCAGAGCATAGACTAAGGTTTGCAGAAGATTTAATTTTGAAGTAATGCTTCATAAATATTGGCTAATGCGTGTGTGTAGGTGTGTAGTACAGAACCAAGTTGTGAAACTTGTGTCGTTGTCGGACAACGAGCAGCAATGTATTGACAGCGCGAACTTGCCGCAGTTCATTCCGGTAGTTTGGGTAACTTCCCCGCTGTAGAGACATCTACGAACTTCGTAGACGCTCGTAGCAACTCAAATTAACAATTCATACTAAAACTATGTTAACCAGATTTCTGAGCTGTTTCGCTCAAAAGTTAATTAAACGCAACCTGGCCAATGTTTAAAAAAATATTCACGAGGGTATTTTGGGAAAAATACCAGAATTGCAATCAAAATAAACAGGTATTGAGGCTCATTAAATAAAAAATAAAAGTCTTGGAATAATAAAAACATTCTCAGGCGTGAGTAACTTTAAGCGGTCGTATTTTTGGAAAAAATAAAACAATTGCAATTGCACAATAATAAACCTGGCGAGAGTAAATAAACTTGGGGTAATGCCACCACAAATACAAGGGAATAATTTTAAACCTTATAAAGAACGTACGACAACGGTGTTCTTACGGGCATCGGCCAAGCGCCGACCTCCTTTCGCTGTACTGGCGCAACGAACAAACAGAATAACTAGACGAAGACGTGGACGCACGAAATCGTAGCGGAACCTGCGCGCGCGACTTTCACTGCGGAGCTGCGCGTGCGCGATATCGCAACGTGTGGTGCGCTCGGCGCTGGGAGGGCTACTGCCGAGCCCGCAGCCCGAGCGCCGCGCGCGCTCCGCCTGCCTCATACACTATCTTCGTCACCTGATAACACCACACCAACCACCCTGCACTACTTACCATACAGCCTTATCAATCTCTACCTACAGCCTACTTTTCGAGATCTACTGAACTCGTCAAATTCAATGAATCATTACAGATCTGATCTCTTGACCGTTAACTCGAAGAAAAAGAAGATAAAAAGTTAAAAAGCTTTGCTTAAACCAAGGCAGGCTCTCGTCTCACATAACATAAATGAAGAAGTGTAAATAAAAACAACGATATTAGTTTTAAAAGAACTGGCAGGTTCGCGCAAAATGTGTGCTGCCGTGTAGAAAAACCTGCCGAAGAATCCCTTTGTGAACGACCTCTATTTCTAGGATGAAATTCAATATTTAACAATACCTCCACTGCTGTAAACACAATTTGTATGCGATACCGTATTGCAAACAAACACCTAAAATTAATTAGAAAACGCTCAAAATTGCGGTGGGTGTACGTGATATTTCAATTTGCAACTGTCAAAGCGGAATTTCACTTCCTACGTAAAGCTGCGTTTATTGTATTCAAATTACGCGTGCGCTGCAGCTGTTATTCTTGCTTCCTAAACAGGTTGCATTACGGAGTTGTAAATAAATGGATAAGCACAAATCGAATCATTCCACTGAATCAGCCTTTGAATAATGCAAACAAGGAAATCATCGACCTTTGTTGGGCTGGGCCAGTCTGAGCTTTCACCACTCAGAATAGAATTAAACGTTCCACGTCGATGTTTTTCTGATCGAAATGTTATTGTTGTGACTTATTTATTGTCGGATATCAAATGAATAGAGGTCACCGTTTCATTGGTCAGTCAATACAATGCTCTACCCAGTGACATGTTTGGCTTGATAAAAATGTGTCTAATACGGTTATCGGCTGTCAGAAAAAGTAATGATTTATGAGCACGTCTCATTTACATTTCCACCAGCCAGACAAAAATGCATAAATACAAATAAGTATTTGAAATCATAAATGAGGAAAAATATCCTGATTATATACTTGCGCTTAGCAAGTGGTTTAGTTAGTTTGGGCATGGACCTAATGTGTTTGTGTCGTTGTTATTGCAAAGTCAACGTTTGTACATAAGAAGGGCATCTGCAAATGAACAAATTTTGTCAGCGGTGACAGTAAACGAGGATGCTAGATAGGTATCATCTCTCACTCTTTGTCTTACAGTATATAAAATTATTTACACGTTCAGTAATCCCCAATTTATCAGCTTTATATAAATACATAATAGTATTAGAACGCATATTCGCTGTTTTAAAAAAATATATATCACTAGCATAAAAATATCTTAAAGCGGACATTAGGGTAGTACTTGCTAGATTAGACCAAATAAGAGTTAATCCCAGGGTTACAGGCCGTCCGGTGTCCGTACATTAGTATACTAGTATACGCGCTCGCGCATGTTCTTACCCGTTTGCACAACATCCGCCCTTTCTGCACGCTCTTGACATATTGCCCCGACACATGGCAACGCAACCGCCGCCGCGCCGTCCATATATCTTGGTAATTACGATACATTTACTGTTGTTATAATCAAAACAATAATTTATTTACTCTGATTAAGAAAATTAATTACGTCGCTGAGATTTGACCTTGAGCCGGATCTCCTGAGTACCTACTACATATTTACTGCTAGATTAAATGGGCTTTCATCAGTCGATCAAAATCTCCGATGAAGTTGCCAAAAACATTACGGAATAATTAGATGGCCTTTAGGCAGAAACACGGTAAATTTATTTATCTATTTGGAATTTCCATAATTTCTGAATAGGCACCCAAGCTAATTACGTATACGTTGAACTTCACCATAGTTTCAGCATTTTGTAGCAGGCGCGTAAAAAGCTTTCAAATTTTTACTTAAAAACGAGACGAATAACATGATGCTTGTTTACAATTTACATTATCAGTTTAGAGTGGTAGCCGGTGTTCTACATACAATTAGTAAAATAAGTTCCAAGCCGTAATACAATCTAGCTAGCGACCATTGGAAAGTTTGGTCACTCACAGCAATCTAACAAATTAATTCCAAGTCCTTCAAAAACAGCAATCTTAAAGGCTTCTTATATCAAAGGAATTAATTGGATTCAATTCTTTAATCCCATAAACAAAGTTTCGCCTTTTCGCGGTTCGTTTGGTTTGGCTGGTCCTAAGCAAACATTCAATCTGAATGTTAAATCTGATCGCTGGAGTGTAACGGTGGGCCGACGGCTGGAAGAAAGTGTTTGTAGTGTTGCCAAACTACTACACTAGATTGTTTCACAAATTCTGAGCTAATGGTGAACGGATTGCTTTGTCTGTGAAATCTGGAAACGCTTTGTAAACTACGGATGGATGATTATCGTAATATATTGATTAAACACCGCGATCGGTTAGAAACCGGTCGCGATGTTCAAATATTGAAATAAAAAAATGTATGGTCTGGAAGGTATTTTATTTTATTGCATCTCATTGTAAAAAAATATGATTTCAGTGTTTTCCTAATCTTTGAACCAAATCAGTCTAGCACGTGTGAAATGTACTTTTTACCATTAAAAAATGTATTGATAGATAGATAGATACGAAAGGTAACTAGTCTTTAGTAACTTATCCGAAAAATTTACTTCAAACATCTCTCAAAAATACCTTATCATATAAGGGAAAAACAAAGATTTTACTAATCTAACATTTATCGATAGCGTCGATATAAATATAAAAATGGAAAGTATTTTTAGTATGACAACATTATAACGGTATTAGCAATGTAACAAAACTTCTCACTAATGAGGTCGTCACGGCCCAGCGAGCAATTTGTGTAAGTTCTCGCCTTCGCGTCATGTCATGAGCCATCGCTTCTATGATAATCGCCTGCTGCGAAATTAGCCCCTTAACACAGAAAGGTAACTGAAAAACAACTGGCTACAAACTTCATTTTTTTGTTCGATGGGCTTGCTCTTGATCTCAATCAGGCTTACACAGATAGCACGCGAGATGAGGCCGGAGGTGGAGCGAAGTCGACCAGTAAAAGCCTGTTCATTCTGGTTTTTAAAAGAGCTAAGGTATAAAGCCGCGATTAGACTACACAATTTTTAGGACACTTTCAGTTTGGGTTAAGCACTCGGGAGTACAGGCGCTGGCAAATCATTCCACAACTTGGCTGTGCGCAACGCAAGTCGCTTAGTGCAAACACGCAGAAGGTCATCAAAGTGCGGATGGTATTTTTAACTCCTCATACATTCTCAAAGAAGCATAGTCACCACGGTTAATAACTAGTCGCGTAGTCTTCGAATTTGAAAGTGACGGTCAAGTAACTCGTTAGTGATTTGAGTTTGAAACCGGTTTTATTTCAGGAGATCCGTATAAGACGGGCCTTAGCATCAGTCCGGCTACGTAATTTAGTTAATGAGAATAATCTCACTAATGTTATAAATGCGAAAATATGGATAATTTGGTCGTCAATTTATGGGTTTGGATTAAACTTGTCTGAGCGTCTATATCGATGCATAGTCAAGTTATAATTTATAAGTTGCACAAAAAGTATACAAAAAAATATCCATAAATTCCTACTGGAAAATCTCTCAAGAAGGATAGCGAGAGGTGATATAATAACGCTGATAACAAGTTTTTAACGATTTCACAGGTCAGATCTATGGGTCAGATCAAAATAAGGTTTCAATTCTATATTGGATTTCCATGAAGGCTTCAAAAGAAATATACATAATCTAGTAGATGTATATGTGTATGTTTGTCCACTCATATCTCCGAAAATATAAGTTGGATTTTGAACATTTATTTTTTCATGTATCAGAATTATTGATCTACGTCACCGTAACGTAAATGGGACATGGACATTTAACGTTAACGGCAGAATAGCACGTGAGGAAAACGATAAGGAAAGCTCATAATTGCAAGAATTATCGCCTCAGCCTGTGTTTAAGGCCAATAAACCGCCCACTCTATATACCCGCCGAGCTTCAGCCAGTGAAGACCACGCTCTATTTACTTATATTGCCCAGTAAAAGGATCGCATCGAGGCCGTGAAATTCAATTGTACTGTTGTTGTTGGTATGGCTGCCCACATTTAAGACGCACTGGTTTTATAGATATTACACCTTATACTTGTAAAACTAGAGTATCATTTTTAGTGGATTAATTTTTTTCTTAAAGCTACTGTTTACACGTTGAAAATGTAAATATGTAGTTTCAAGTCAGAGTTTCGTCACATCAAATAGTACTTAGTTGTCCGGTTTAGAATATTCTAAATTTTAAGAAGCAATTACTAATAACTTTTTATTAAGCGACAGCCACAAAAAGGAAGTGTAATTATTTTTATTAAAATGTTTTTTCTGTTCTGTTCTCTTATTAAATATAATAATATGTATATTAAGTTTTAATGTGTGTCATAGGTAACTGAAATTAATGTCCAATACTCACGGAAAATAACTCTCGATTTCCGAAATTGATTTGAAGTGAGATTGTTATCGATAGGATATTATAATGAACAGATGAAGTGACGAACAATTAATTGGCGACTGTCATAAACGGTAAACGGCATCAATATACGAATTACCATAACAATTACAGTTATCGATGCCCTCCGGCCATCACCTTTAGGTGGTCAGGGACGCCGGTGATAAAAATGCAGAATGCAAATGCAATTAAATTTATCATACAACGAAACGTCATATACGCTGCGAAGTCCGACGGAATGATATTTGAAGAAAAGTGTGGTGAACTTCGCCTGTATAAAATATGGTAATAAAAGAGAACTACTTGTACTTCATGAAGTAGAATATATGTAAGCAAATGGTATACAAGAAAGTCAGATTCATTTATTATTAATTTTTATAAAGATACCTCTGCCAAGCAGGAAGAAAGAGATATTAATTATAATTATGATTTCCTTAAAACATTACACCGAATCTAATTTATCCAGGGAAGAAATCAAGTCGCAACCGAATTCAGTAATTAATTAGTCGGCAGCTTCATCAAACCTCAAGACGTTTTGGCTTAGCCCCAGAAAGGTTAATCGCCGAAACATTTTTGAATAAATGAAAAGCTCTGGAGCAAAATTTCACGCCTACGTTTATTTCTTGCAAGATCTTATGTACGTCACATTAACGTCTTTTGAATTTCCTTATTTCAATCAACGAATATTTTCTCAGAACTTTTATTTGATATTTACGATGAGAACCTAAATATTGGTATCTAACATCGCATATTGATAGATAAGCGTATATCTAAATTAGACTTTCATCGGAGCTATCTACAAGGGGGTGCGCAAATACGCGCAAAATGTGGCGTATTGACAAACGAGTCGGAAGGACACGCTTGTTTGATAAACAAACTCCGGCTGCTAGTCATCTACGCTTGCTCTTGTTTACGTTCCGCTCTATCTAAACTTACCTTTACAAACGCTATAATCCTAGTAAATTTCCAAAGAGAATTCCTTTTATACCTCTCGCACGCAATTTTCGGCGTAATTGAAATAAATTTTCAATCTCCCGCGTAAAAGCTAAAACATGCGTGTATTTACAACCTGCCCGACACAGTATCCATCAATATGTCAGAACGCCTGAACCATAAAGGTTGTGATATTGTAAAGTGAAAATGTTTGAATCTCGTTGACATTAAAGTAAGATGTTTATATACTTACCTACATACATACACAAAGTCACGCTCTTTTTCCAAACATTGTGAGCAGGGTTTTAGTAAGCTTACAGGGAGCCCAAACTAAAAATACTTTCAGCAAAGTATTGGGTGAAGATTCAGTACGCATCTAAAATAAGATACACCGTTTATATATTTCATAGTGCATCTAGTGACAGTTTGCCTGCCTGTCGCCTATGTATGCGACACCCGAATCCTTCGACGCCTTCGCCTTCTTTCTACGACACGCCCAAAAGTCATGTCATGGGTTCCTATTCGAATGCCGCGGAATCATAAATATATTATCAATTTATCTAAAATAAAATACGTGTATAAATTATGGTGTTCTATACATTTTGGGTACAACATAATTCCGTCACCAAGTCAGTTTCTAGCTGGATGGTATGAATATTCATAGAGTGCGAACGTACGCTACGAGTGAAGAGCGACGAATCCACGCAGGGGGGGACGGCTGCGGCGTGGGCGGCGGGGACAGCGCTACGTAGCTGAAAATTCAACAAACTTTCATTTCATTACTGCGAGGGGGAGAATTTTCTACGACTACGAAACGAGGTAATAGAAAAACCTTTGAAATGGTGTCATTGTCTCTAAGTACATCTTCAAATTCCGAAGCTATCTCGGTGGTGGCATGATAAAAGCAGTATTGGTCACAGGGTAACCTGAACAAAAAGCCACCGGATCATCACCTCGGAACGGTAATGTGACACACAAACAACCTGTTTGCATAACCGGGTAAACTGAAAAAGCGATCATCATCGGCCTGATGAACGCGTTAGCTAATAATGAAACACCTGAGTCATCCATCTCCCAACCGCGAGCACTCAATAAACGGTATTGTAATATCTCCATAGATACAGTCACAATCGAGCCTTATACCTATACCATAAACGGTAAACTGAGCTGTAGTAAATTGTTGTCTAAAAAAACAGATACGGCTGACGCAGCCGCCGCGGCCTAAGAAGCACCATACAAATATATCACTTTTTCGAGTGACAAAAAATATGAAGCAAACATTATCTTGAAAACTGTTTTCGTAACGAGGCTAAAATAAAGTTGGTATACATCCCTAGTCCCCGAACAATGGCGGCGCGGTTCAGCAAACATTTCTTATCTTGTCACGTTTACTTACTTCAGTGTCACCGGCAAACACGCTTCCGAGAAATATGTTAGAATAATGTTAAATTGGAATGGCTAACACATCGGGCGAGTATTTTCTCTTCTCATGAAGTTCATAGAAAGGTGGTCAGTCGGTTGCTAACTTTCGTCTCGCCGACGTTGACTGACAGGCATGGAAACACGACGTTGATTCGGCCGTGCATTTGATTTACCAGTCTCTAATCTAACCGAACGAAGGTGAAGGGCGCATAACTTCCATACGATAAAATAGAGGAATTTAATTTAAAGAACTTATGGCCAAAGAATTACTACTATGGAAACCACCGACCCGATTCTGCTTCTGCTGCTTAATGAACTTTTAAGATTCATATTTTTATCTTCGAACAAAATGCGTTCCCTTTAGATGTATCTCTTCGCGTCAGGTTTGCAAAATCAGGAAATCTTACCAGAAAAATAGGAGCAAGTTACTTACTCAATCTCGGTACTCCAAATGTCTTCGTCATCTTCATCAATTTGCATTTTAAATCAGCTGTCAAACCATAAGAAATGTGTCTGGATTTTGAAGTAATTTACGAATTACCTGTAATATGGCACCATTTTAGGAATCAAATGTGTTGGCTGAAAATATAATCTACTACTAAAATATTACCAAGGATCTTATAAGTACTATCTTGAATATTACACAAAACTACATAGTATAAAATAAAGTCGCTTTCTCTGTCCCTATGTCCCTCCCTTTGTACGCTTAAATCTTTAAAACTACGCAACGGATTTTGATGCGGTTTTTTTAATAGATAGAGTGATTCAAGAGGAAGGTTTATATGTATAATACATGCATAATATACTGAAGGATAACCCACAATAACCATTTTCCCGTGCGGAGCCGGGGCGGGTCGCTAGTATTACATAAAATTAAAAATAGGTCGAGCGAACGAGTTCTTATTTTAATCAATATGAGATTTCAAAACAGCAACTCCAATCTCCATCCTGTATATATAATATTTATGAAGTATCACCGTTCGTTATAGCCATCACGTCACAATGGGCTACTATGGCAAATACAACAATAAAGTGTAACAAGGAAAGTTATCATCACCATTCTACAACTATGTAACAAATACAGATCATTGTTTCTTTAACACTTAATGAAACGGAGCACTTACGTAAACCACGTGCCCATTTTATCACAATAATATTGAGACTTCTGGGACCGTGACTGGATTTGAGTCGCAGACTGAATCTCTCCAAGTCACCCTTTTTCACAATAGCATAAGAGTCAGATCAGCTCAACATAAACACAATTAGCAAATTTAAAAAGCCACACAGTAAAAACCACACTTTGAATTAAAATAATAAACAAAATAGACGGAACAAATCATAACCTTCAAACAATAACTATCGCAATCAGCTGCCGAAATCGATAATTTGCTTATCGGAGATATCGATACCAATTAAGGCATTATAAGGATAGATAGCGTAAATGTCACGTTAATATATTTAAACACCCATTTAGGTTACGACATAAAGTGGAATTGATCAATGTGTAAAATTAATGCTACACCTGCATAATTGTTCGCGTGGAGGAAGGATAAAAGGGAATAAGTGCATAGATACCACTTGACGTGCCAATTTTAAAATAATTGTTGTTGTTTCTATCAAGATCATGAGCTACTTGTTTATTGACTATCCATTCCTTCGTGATTCCTTCTATCTATAGTAAAATTAACTTACTGTAATTCTAATTATGAAGACATTAGAACGCTACCGACCTAATGTTTAAAACGATATAGTAAATTTTAATTTTAAATAACCACGTACTGAATTTAACTTTGACTATGAAACGAGATATGGAACCTTTGATCTGGGTGTCGTTGTCTCTATGTAAATCTTCAAATTCCAAAGCTATTTCTGTGGCATGATATCTTACATGATAAACATCCCAGAGACCTTCAAATTTATCGCAAATGGGAAAATGAAGAAGCTATTCTAAACGGAAAACGACTACGAGGCGTGTCGTCATTAAACCATCGTCAGAACAAAAGAGCCACGGACTCAACTTCGTTTAAAACCGATCTAAGAGTAACATCTAATGTTATAAAAATACTTTGGTATCAGTGCATAGATTGAAATACGTACGTATCCGTTAATTTCAACGACTTTCGTATTATGAACTAGCTTTCCGCTGCGGCTCGCCCGCGGGACTACTATTTGGTATTCTGTGCCCGCGTTAACAGTATTTTCCGTGGGAATGAGGCATTTTCCCGCGGTTACTCAGGGTGAATGTAGCTTTTTAATGGTGAAAGATTTTTTGAAATCGGCAGAGTAGTTTTTGAGTTTATTCATTACAAACATACACACACAAAAATACAAAACTTTCCTCTTTATAATATTAGTATGAAGTATGATAATTATAGGTATGACTTTCGACCGTTCACCCAGGTGGTCTCGAGCGGTGGACGGTGGGTTGGAAGGGATGCGGAAATCCTAAAACCTCCTGCACAATATTTAAGGAGTGGATTTTGGACTGAACACTTATGGGTCGTGCCGCGTGCGTGGTCCGAGTGGATAAATGTAAGACGCAATCGGTTAATGGGTAACAACGTGTTGCATGCCAGGATGCCTGCACCGCATCATCTGGAGTATCCGACGCTTTGAACAATCGCTCAATTACACCAATTGAATTCGAGAATGCACCATACGGATATTCGTGTCTGACAGCTATAAGTCCTCTAAATAACATTGAGATTTTACGCACTTGTTTACGTAAAGCATCACATTCACCGATATCATCAATCACATAATAAATTTATCATCTGGAGAATTGGATAGCGCAAGTAAATAAGTGAAAATATTTGAGCAGCGTCAGGGGCCTGTCAGACGTCAGAAGTGGGATAGGTATTTATTTTCCGACTTATCAGGTTCTTTGCTGACTACACAAAGACAAAGAGACAAACAGAGAGACGGAGGCTCGTCCTCCGTTATCAAGAGCAATATCACTTATCTGAATACTGCGCAATAGGTAGCTTTCAAATGACGATGAGCAATTTAGTACCATGTACGATACGAATGAGATTAATTGTCTAACTACAAAGATGTTCGCACATGGTTATTGAGAAATATTACACGAGTGATAAAGGAATTACAAAATAGCGTTGAAATTCATCTGCGCTGGATTTTTTCAGTCACCAATAACATGAACTATCTTCGATAATTTACAATGGATGTTTTGACTAACGTTCACCCTGCGGTTTCTATCATGTCATGTCGTAATAAAATTGTAACAATCTAGCACCTGTTTTTTTTTTGCAAAAGCAGTTGTGGGGATTATATTAATCATGCGGAAACTCACGGGGAATTCGTGTAATGTGAGCTCATGGAATCTACTTTTAACTACCTACCTATTTTGTTATTTCCAAAAACGGTCCTATTTCCATTTCAAAATACTATCAACGAAGTCTGAATAAGCGGAATCACGTTCGATCGTTCATTTAAAACATGTCAAGCGTGTGAAACTGCGCAAATCGGGGTGCGGGTTACAGAGCTTCAACGGTCCTGTGATATATTGATATGTAAATATGAAAAGGGTAAATAGATACACCTGTGGGCTGTACTCTGTGTGTAGCGGGCTGCGGGCGCGTGGGCGTGAAATCGATTCGGCGGCGCTAACTCGGCGACAAAGCGAGCAGACTCGCGCGCTGAGGGAAACAGGCTCGCATCCGAGGCAGGGTCAAAGTGATCTGTAAAGACCCCCCTCCTCCCTAGACATTATTGTTAAAGATTCTTTGTTAAATGTCAGGACGAAATAAAAGTGGAAAAAAGGGAAAGAGACACGCCTTTGTTTCCGCTGTATTGCTTTGTGATAAAATAGTCTCTATAATACACAAGTCATTGCTCAATAGGTGTCAATAGTGTAGGCAGCAGGTCGTTATATTCTTCTTCTCGGTAAAAAAAAAGCTATATCACATATGAGCCGTTCTACTGTCTTCACACTTCGTATCGGAACTTTGCTATATTCATATAGAGACAAGGGGGTTATGAATCTTTATGTCCTCCTGAATAGACCACATAGCTTTAGATAGTATAACCAGCTATCCTCAGCTTGAGGACGGTACATTGTTCTGGCTGTCTTCAGCATTGCTTCGTGCAGTCCAGTCACGACGCGGCACAACGCCTGCCGGCCTTTTCATTTACTTGTTCGTGAATAGACGTTCCGAACATTGGAGTATTACGCAATCTCTGACGGACAGATATTACAATGTTACATGTACCCATGTTGAAGAATAACAAAACCCGTAAATTAATCACACCTTTAAATTGAAAGTAGTTATTACAAATTTTCATGCAAATAATTTCCGTGAAATGTACGTGTGTATCAATTTTAAGTACATTTAAGATCAACATTACATTTACATAAGTTTGAGGTCTACTCAGGAATCTGAAGTATCGGATCCCAATATGGCGTAGAACAAAACCGCAGCGTATGCAGATAAAATAAGCGGCTTACGTACAGAGAGGGCTTCAGAAGTACGGATATCCGGTCAATTCGCGTCCCTCGCACGACCCCGCTACACGTGCCTCGAATACACCCCTCACCCACTAGCTAGGAGTAGCAGAGACAAAAGCTATACATGAATTACAGGGTCTTACCGTAACATGGAACCAGAAGATAGGTGTCGTATTAAAACCTACTTATTTCAATTTCCGCTTTTGTAGAATAGAAATTACGAACGAACGAATAACTTAAAAAAATATCAGATAAATGTAAAACTAACAGCGTTGATTAGCTGAACTGTATCGATGGCTCGTGGAAAACCTTTTCTCTGTTTTTCTATGTTCCCAGTTTTCCGGGAAAATTATATATATTTTTCCTCCTTTAAGGAATCTTGGAATTCTACGAACATTAAAAATGTGAAGTTAGAGCAGGCGCTCTGAAGTGCGCGCTCGTTAACGAACATTATTACAATATTACACGTGCAGATTTCTAACGGATTTGAAACAAAACTTTAGAACAGATCATGTATAAGCGTGAAATGTTTAAACAAACAAAAACATTTTTAAGACTATCTCAAGTACTGAAATCTGTTTCCAGAGAAATTTAGTTGATTCACCCTTCTGAAAGGTCGGGTGTTCCAGATATAAATCAGCAGCCTGAACAAAGTAACGTGTCCGATACACGCAAACCCAAAAAACACATGGCCGCTTCGACCGCTGGTAAAAATATACAAAACTTGTTTGTATAAACATCGCTTTGTAGGGCCTTGGTATTGAGGAGCAAAGGGAGTTCCCCCTTCCCCCCTTAATGTACTACTGCTCAGTATTTCCCGATGATAACAAATTTCAGGTGCTCGGCGGCATCAATAAAGTTACCTCGCTCTTGGAAGAAATGAATTAGGAAAGCAATTTTTGTATTTGTAAAAATGAGTAGTCTCTATCAATCACACACAAGTCAAAATCTTCTATTATTAACCGACTTCAAAAAAGGAGGAGGTTCTCAATTCGACGCGTATGTTTTTTTTTTGTGTGTTTGTTATAATATAAGATATCTCCGCCAATTATAAACCGATTTTCAAAATTCTTTTTTTAATCGACCAGGTTTGCTTGCAGGGTGGTCCCATAAAAATTTCGCTAAGATCGGATGATTAAATTTGAAGATATGAGGAAATAACTCCTCAAATGACGATGCCGTTATACCCGATCGGTAAATTGTTTTGGAAATATCTCGGCTTCTTATCAATCGATTTCAATATTTTTTTTGTTTTATAGATAGAACTTGTACTCAAAATGGTTTCGTATAAATTTTGATTATATCTGATGGCGGAGTAGAAGACCAAAACGAAAACTCTTCAATAAACAACAGCACATTCATTGCGTTGCTTTTGTTATAATTGAAACAACAAGTAATATGTGGTTTTGGTTCATATATTCTGTAAACTAGTCATAGATTAAAGATTTGAAAACCCCAAGTGAAGACAACAACTTAAGAATTTTTCCGTGGACTAAACGGGCTAGCGTCTACGGTATCGTAGTGGTTTTTTCAGTTGTTCGCCATTCGGAAAACTTAGGTTACAGTCCAATCAAGTATAGTAATGTTTTAGAATTTAAAATTCAAACGTAAGACTGTAAAGGAAACATAGTGAGGAAATCTGCATATAATTATGTACTAAACAAAACAAATTAAAGTTTTGTGTGAGTAACTTGTCATGGTAAATTTTCACTAAAAAGGGTAAAATAAAAAGTAAATTTTAAAAATATATAAAACCGCCTTCAAGGTCCTAACCTACACTAAAAAGTTAAAAATAATATATAAATCTAGCTGAAAGCATAGAAATTTAATACGGCTATTAATATTCCTTATTTACATAAATTGTAACATCATATAAACATGTGTAGACATTGTTATACACTTCATCTTGGAGTCGGTGCCAGCTAATATAATCACTATCATTTCGACCAAAAGACTTCTAATGCTAGCAGTCATCTATAGAGGGCTCAGTACCAGTATTCTGACCGCGTCTTTTAATACCTATTTTATATTCAACGATCTGAGCTTTTGAGATCAGATGTGGTTCCGATTAAATAGGTAGCTAGCCTCAACTGGCACCGACTTCAAGGTGAAGTGTATAACAATGTCTACACATGTTTATATGATGTTACAATTTATGTAAATAAGGAATATTAATAGCCGTATTAAATTTCTATGCTTTCAGCTAGATTTATATATTATTTTTAACTTTTTAGTGTAGGTTAGGACCTTTTATATGATGTTACAATTTATGTAAATAAGGAATATTAATAGCCGTATTAAATTTCTATGCTTTCAGCTAGATTTATATATTATTTTTAACTTTTTAGTGTAGGTTAGGACCTTGAAGGCGGTTTTATATATTTTTAAAATTATCTTTTTATGTGTGGTTCAGTTCCGACTCGGAACTTCCGAGAGATGTTGTTTAAAATAAATCATTGTTATTGAATTCAACTTGAATTTAATTGTTTAGTTTTTAGTAAAGGAAGTAACAAATACAGGAGTTGCTTTGATGAAATCCACTTTAATAAACTTAAGATGTAGACTGATTCTGATACACACGCCTGCCGGTAAATGTATGCACAAAATTCATAGGCAGTGCGATGCCAACAAAAGCAAATACATATTGTATTAGAATGATAGATACGAATGAGATTGAGTAGCTCCTTTGCTCGTTTTGACTCTACACGTGTTTCGTTTCTACACAATCATCGTCAGAATTTGAACTTTAGTTACATATTACACAGTTTTGTCGCGCGGTATGCTCCATCTTATTGGAGAATATTCCTATACAGCGGGTTTTTCACAGCTTTTTGACAGTAATTATTTGAGATAATATATCACAGAGGCTGGTCGCTCAAATTCTAGTTAGTCTCTTAATTACAAAAAATGTCGTTGTTCTTAAGAAAAAGATCAACTTCATTACCTATTAACAAAACGTTGTTCAAGCCCTGGTCACGTCGGCCAGCTTCTCATCTAAGCATTAGCCCCTCACTGCCCCTACCTATTTGTGATCAAGCTGTATATGAGTTTACAAAGAAACAATAGGTGCATCCTCCCACCCTCCTCCTTGTCGTCTAAACATTTTATATCGGCCAAGGCCGAGTGCGACATGCAAGTTGCAGAAACCTGCCGGTGCCGGGGTGACACCGACGTGAATGAATTAACTGAAACTGGGTCGACGCCTATAGCTTTTGATGTGAAACATCTGTAGGCGAGGGGTAAAACTGATTATTGGCGTGGTGACCGTGGCGAGCGGGCGTCGGTTGCCAGGCTGTATTTACTAAACAAAACATTACTATAAGTCCCACTAATAAAGTGTATATTTGTATGATACATCTTGTACTACGCAATCTAGCAGATACCTGTACAACCATTTGAAGCAATCACAAACTAACTTTACTTTCAATGTTTCACATCAGCCAGGCGTCCCGTGACGGGATTTTTTTGTTGGATAAAGTGCGCTTTAGATATTCCTTGTCTGTATCCGCTTATTATTAAAAGTAAAAAAACATGAGTCAGAGAAATTCCAATAAAAACTTAATCTAATCTAATATTTGGTGAGGACACAGTTCACGGTAGGTAATAACTATTCCAAAAAGTGTAAGTACTCGTACTACATCAATACCTATCTGCAGATATTGAAATGACAGGTGACAGTTTTATAAAAAAATTCTTACCATACCTAGAAATGTCATGCCTAAAAATATCGATCATCTGATTAAAATAACAGTCAGGTGCAAGGTTAAGATAGAATTTTAAGATTTTTAGGTAACGTGGGTAAAGAAATTGTATTACTGATTATAATAATGAAACAACGCGTATATGACACAGACGATATAATATAGAATATAATCTAATGATTTTAATATAATAATAATGTTCAAAAGAAGGTCGTTTTTAGTAAGGTTTTTTTAAGTTCACCGTTTCAAATCGAACCTTTCCCTTAGATTGGAGTATACTTTTTTGCACACAAAAGAATACAAGAAAATAAAACTTACAACATGACAGGTGCACAACAGGCAGCCTTATTCCTAAGGTAGCAATTTCTACCAGACAACCCTTACTTAGGGTGAATTTGATTAGCGTACACTATTTTTAGGGATGAACCTATCCATGAAACAACATAATTTTCCCTAAAGAACATCAAATCTCATACAAACTTCGATCGACTACTTAGTGTGAAATGAAATAAAATCATTTATTTTTAACTTTTGGACACTTTTGATCGCTTAGTTAAGTCAAATAAAGTTACATTTAGTCAAATAAAGTTACATTTAGTGTGAAAAGTTGAGTTTCCTTGTCCTAGTCCTTGGCGAAACCTTGTTATAACGGGAATGTAGACAAACAACGGGAATCCTATAAATGCTGCTTTACACATCACGTGTTTACATTATAACAGTTTCCTGGATACCCCTGAACAAGCTCTCGCTATTTATGAACTTAACCCAGGAGAGGAGCACAAGCTTTTTAATTAAATTAGCTCATAAAGGGGAGGAGCAAACAAGCAAGATTTAGTTTCGAGGAAGGCCTGCTCCGACGAGATAAGACGCCACGCGAAAATTCTACAACACCTAAATATTGAAAATCTCTGCAAAAAGTACTCTATTAAGAGGACACAGAGTTTATACTTGTCAACTTCCAGCTGAAGTGACCGTACGTGCAGTATGGGAGCATTGCACAACGTAAATATTTGCTACTAGCAAAGCCCATGTATAAACCTCTCACCAGAATCTAAACATATTATGATGAAATGTAAATGAAAATAAGGATAAATTAATTACATTTCACGGTGTAAGGTAAGACACTAATTATTCATGCATGATGAATAACAAGATTCTTGGAACACATTTCAGGAGATAGCTACTACATCAACATACATAGATGTTATCATCATCTATTTCAGAGTATGAAGTTTACTTAATTTCATAATCATAACTCATTTTCATAGATTGTATGAAACATTTCTTCATACCACATACGACTGTTTTACTCAAAAGGTGCCTTTGCTAAATCGATTCGTACTCCAAAATTTACTTATGAAGGTGTGACCGAATTTGTAAAGAGAAATGTAAACAAACTTGGGACTGATAAACATATTCCAGGCGCACTTATAAGTAGGCTATCAGATTGAACTGCATTAGCCGGCATTTAAACATGGAACTAGATCAAGTAATATCCGGCGCTGCAACAAGCGGATAATCCGGGATGCACTCATATAAGTTGCACATCCATTCAGCTACCGTTTAACCTTACTGAATTACATAATGACACTGTAACTGGTGTCATTATGTAATATGTCTGTCTGTACTATGTCTGTAATTCTGACATATTTGAGAAGAAAGTAATAGTTACGATCATTCAATAAACACAAATGTTGAAAATTTTATGACCGCCTAACCGGTATCGGATCACGCAAAACTTTGCACCAAATCGGTTGCGATTTAAACTTTATATCTGGCTTTTTTACATAAAACAAAGATTTATTTATTTTTACCCTGGAAAAGAACCTCGTCCTAATGGTTTTTTTAAGGTGGAGCGTACACCGCTAGTCTAACCTACATTCGAGAACTCTAGGAAATAAGCTCGTTATAGTGAAGATTCGCGGAACCTCGTTTTCGAATGTTTCATTTTAATGCAATTTTATTTCATCGTACTTTCGTTCCGACTAGGATTTTAGTCACGAAAGCCATTAGTGTCACAGGCGGAAACCATAATAACACCAGTCTGGTCTACGTGATGCAATTGTTTAACTAAATTAATTACACAGGGACTTTTACTTACTTCGCTCATTTTCTACAACAACTATCTACACTTCTCATCAAAAAAATCGAAACACCTTGCAAACAAACTTAGTACGGAAGTGTTTCGATTTTTTTGATGAGAAGTATATTTACTCAATTGGTAAGGTGTAGGGATTCCCTCCGGTCTAAAAGGTGATTTTGAAATTAGTACTTAGTGGTAATACGATATTTTGGTTTTAAGTCCTTATAGACCGGAGGGTAGGGATTCATCTATCTATCAGGTGAATTTTAAATCCGAGAAATAAGAAGACAATTGATACAGTAGCGGGCTGAGTTAGCCCATTAGAGAATGAATGGGGTCGACGTATAATAACAACAAGTAATATGCAATATGGGTCGAGTCGACTACAAGAAAAACTTTGAAATACTTAAAAGGGTCAACTGAGTCCGCGGGCACAGTAAAGTGTGGGCTGAGTTGACTCCAGAATGCATTGTAGTAATTGTAGTATATGGTGAAATGTGAATTTTCTCGCATTGATATTTATTATTTATCCAAATGCAAAAACAATCTGTAGGTTTAAATGGCTTGATTAGATTTGAAAAGTATCGTTACATTCGTCGTGATCGTCGTGTTAGTGAGAAAGACGCTGGGTATATTGTGTAAATTGGCGGATTGGAGGCGTCACTTTTCATTTTTCAAAACCTTTCGAGTTGAGTATCGTAATATAATGATATGATGTATAAACGTAATAAACACGCAGTCGGGTTTTTAGTTACAATAATTGATAGTTATTTAATATATGCATTTTAAAAGCTTGTATTTTTAGCTTTTATTAATTTTAGCTACTTAATAAGAACTCTTAGTGCGGAAGACAATGGCGCTGATGAAAAGCTCTCAAATTAAGGAAAGTAGTTTATAACAAGCGCGATCTGACCCACTGATCTGACCTTTGAACCGTATAGGCTTACAGAAGCGTGTCTCACAAAGGTAAGTATTTAATCTACTTTCAGTTATTGTATTTTTAGCAGTCTAATTTGAAGCTCTCTCTAATTGGATTTGGAGCTTATTTGGGTTACAAAAAGTTCAAAACCACCTTTTGGGTTGACATTCGGTACGGATGTAAAATAGGATACACCGATCTTTGTGTTTCGTAGTGCATCCCACACTTCATTTCAGTGACAATGACAGGTATGCGAAAACGATACAACAATAATAATATAGGGCAGGTTGCATCCGTCGGGCCTGCCTGTCGCTACTGCAAATCGAATAGCGTCGACTGACAACTATTGACAATCCTGTCTCGCACCGTTACGTTAGTAACTATTTATTAACTGTGCCCGCACCTAACATTTTTCCGACAACACAGCAAAATTTAATAAAGTGGAAATTTCGACGATTCGTTCGAAAAAACATTTTATGTAAAAATACAACACACAAGACTTACGTTCGTTTAATAATATTAAACTCTACATTAGATAATATAAACTTTTATAAACAAAATGATCTACAAAAGTTTCCGATAACAATAATTATATGACAAACAAGTGAAGCGTACGTCCTTTAATTAGTTCAGACACTTTTATCACTGTTGTTTACTTTAAACTTACTGTTGGATAACAACGAACTATCACAAAAATATTCCAAAGTACAAACTAAATATCAGTCTTTGGGTCAGGGCGATGCCTAATGGTGTCGGTCTCGAAATATTATATTTCTACCGCTTTCGGTATCAAATACATCGGAGCTGTTTATACAGACCATTTACCGCGACGTGCGAGCAATAATAACTTAATGCTACTGAAATAACACTTTCCTGCAGCACTTGGTTGCCATGAAATGTTGAGTAAGAAAGAGACCCAAAGAGACCCAAGACCCAGTGATTCTCAAAAGGATTGAGAACCTGTAGGTTTTCATACAAAAGGAAATAAAGTTTTGTTCCCAGTAAACGAGGTTCAAGTACAGTTTTCATATTTTTTGGAATTTTTGTCAATGTGACGAATAAATAGGTTTCAAAAGATATGAAAATTGGATTACGGGGAGTAAAACTTCATCTCCTTTTGTATGAAACCTTACAAGGCTCCAATCCTCTTAATGTAAAATTGTGTGAAAAATATATAGGACATATATGAGTGAGATGAGTGGAGAGCAGTCTCGCGGAAAGTATTTAATATAGGCGTCGACGCGTAGCCCACACTCCCCCCAACCCGGCGGTGCCGGCGGCATGACAAGCCCGTGTCACATCACACCCGATTTGCCACTTTAATGTGGATCCCCCGACAATAAAACTTTATTGTCGAATTCGTTTCCACGACAGTGAAACGTAATGCCTATTACATATCATGAAACATGTCCAACAAAACAACTAGGATGAAGATATTAATATAGGTGACTAGCTTTCCGTCGCGGCTCCGCCTGCGTTAACAGGTTTTCCCGTGGGAATGAGGCATTTTTCCGCGGTAAAAGTTACCCTATGTTACTCAGGGTGAATGTAGCTTTCTAATGGTGAAAGAATGTTTGAAATCAGTTCAGTAGTTTTTGAGTTTATTCATTACAAACATACACACACACACACACACACACACACACCAAAATACAACTCTTTCCTCTTTATAATATCAGTATGATAGTACTTTCAGAAAGTTATATTGAATCAGCCTAAATATAAATTATAACGAAAGTTGAAGGAATAATGTCACAGACAAACCACAAAATATAGAAAAGGCATTTGAAAAGTTTAAATAGCATTATAAAGTTTACAAAGGTTTACGATCGCAATGTCAATATTAGCACTGAAGAACGTTTTGTTCAAATTATCGAACTTTCCGCAGGGTGCTTCGTAAAAACTTTCACTTTCAAATAATATTAAATAATTTATTTCGAAGTACAAACGAAAAGAGATTCGCTTTCATGCAGAGTTTTAATTAAAAAGTTTTGCAGTACAAAGGCGGTACCGAGAAAATGACCGAAGTACTGAAGTACTGACTGGGAAAAGCCAGTACTTAAATATCGATTCTTCGCTCAACTAGCATAAGCAAAAGGTTTTTTTAATTATTTATGTTTCACAATAGAGCTATTCATATATGTGGCCCACTTGGTATCTTGTTTTGTCTGCCTTGCTACCTTGTTCGCAGCAGAATTTTGATAGAGATCATAATAAACCTACCTCACAAAACCTGGTGTCGGAATTATAGAACCCGCATGGCTCCAATAAGGACTATATCCGTAGACAGTAGCCGGGACGGCTTTACGTGCCTTCCGAAGCACGGAAACATCTTTCTTTTCAGACAATCAGGTGATTCAGCCTGCAATGTCCTAACCAAACTGAGGAAAGTCTTACATAGTGATATTTGTTTGACGAGACCCCACCAGGATTCGAACCCGGAACCTCCGTAACGTCAGGCGAGCTTTTGAACACTCGACCACGGAGGCGTTGAAAAAAAAATCCGCTGTGTGTTTGTTCACGCTAATCTCTGGTTCTGCGGGACGGATTTTAATGAAACTTTACAATAATATAGCTTATACATCAAAATAACACATAGGCTACTTTTTACCGCGGGAAAATAGTTCTTTCCCACGGGAAAACCTGTTAACGCGGGTGGGGCCGCGGGGCGGAACACTGAAAAAAATTTTTGGTTACCAGTAACACATACTTTAGTTAGGGAAACAGTTTTGCTATGTGTAATCGAACTTCGTTTATAAATAACAAAACCGTTTCATAACAATTTAACGCGGCGACAAAGTAACCTAAATTGGGGATATACAAAAAATTTAAATGGGTGCTAAAAATAATGGGTTGGCGATTATTATGGGCTATCATTTTAAATACAAAGTGGCTACTAAATAAATGAATTGCAAGGTAGTTTTTTAATTTAAACTGGCATTGAGTATTTGTTTTGGCAACTTTTATTTTCATGCAGAAACATATGGCACATAAAAAAACCGGCCAAGTGCGAGTCGGACTCGCGCACCGAGGGTTCCGTACAAACCTGCAAGGTTTACAAAGTTCGTTCATTACGACAATCGAGTCATAACTATGGTAATCTTATTGCAAAATGAAATTCATAACATTACAATGGGGAAAGATGGAGGAGCATAAATTTAAGACAAAGATCTCTTTATCGTTTAAGTAACTAAGTACTAAGTAAGTATTTCAACTTGATAGCTCTACGCGTTCATGAGGAAAAAAGTAATAAGTTTATATTTATTAAAAAATATATATTTTGTAATGTAACTAAAAATTTAAGGTTTTCGGAATTTTTCCTTTATGTGTGCTATAAAACGTTGCTTCATGCCAAATTTCAAGATTCTAGGTCGACTGGAAGTACCCTTTAGGTTTTGATTCCCTTGCGAGTACTTGCGAGTTTCAAAATATGCAGCTTAAATTGCTGTTTCTTTTGATTGCGTTGACATAGAAGTTTGATTTTGTTACAGCTTAAAGGTATTATAGACCTGAGTATTTGGTATGAATTTCAATTTAATACCTCTACGCGTTTATGAGGAAATGGGTAGTAAGGTTAAAATTATTTAAAAAAAATATATTATGTGATGTAACTAAAAATTTATGGTTTTCGTAATTTTTCCTTTATCTATGCTATAAGACGTTGCTTCGTACCAAATTTCAAGATTCTGAGTTCACGGGAAGCATCCTGTAGGTTTTGATTCCCTTGCAAGTGTCGAAAATTTGCGGCATAAACGGCTGTATCTTTTGATTGCGTTGGCTTAGAAGTTTGATTTTTTCACAGCTTCAAGGGACAGTAGACCTGAGTAATTGATATAAATTTCAGCTTCATACCTCCACGCGTTCCTGAGAAAAAGGGTCTTGACAGACGGACGGACAGACGGACAACAAAGCGATCCTATAAGGGTTCCGTTTTTTCCTTTTGAGGTACGGAACCCTAAAAAGACAAAAAGGCATTTAAATATGGCTTCAAAAGCTTCGATTTATCATACATCTATGTTCAAAAGTATTTCTTGCGACATTTTAATTCAAGTCCGGTGAAGCTTGATTGGTCGTAACCTTTTCGACACAAGCATACCTAGGTCAATTCAAAAAAAAAGAAAAATAATTATAATACATAGTTTAAAAAACTAAAAAACACGCTTCCTGTCCACCATCGTGGACGTGCGCCATATTGGATTTAAGTCACGTGACTTTTTTTTTCGTATTCCTGACAGCAAACCCTTTCATTTGATACCCATATCATGGGGGTGGATTTCAAACAGCCAGTTCGCCATCTTAGGGAGGCCGCCATATTGGATTTGTAATGAAGTTTCTTATCTAGTCATGTATTGTCATCAAAACTCAGAGCGTGTGCAAAATTTCATCCTAATCGAAGACCGGGAAGTGGGTCAAATTAAGATTCCAAGATTTTTTTAGATATTTTAATGGGGAGGCCACCATGTTGAATTTGTAATGACGTTTCTTAGCTAGTCATGTATTGTCATCAAAACTCAGAGCGTGTGCAAAATTTCATCCTAATCGAAGACCAGGAAGTGGGTCAAATTTAGATTCCAAGATTTTTTTAGATACATTAATGGGGAGGCCGCCACATTGGATTTGTAATGACGTTTCTTAGCTAGTCATGTATTGTCATCAGAACTCAGAGCGTGTGCAAAATTTTATCCTAATCGAAGACCGGGAAGTGGGTCAAATTAGGATTCCAAGATTTTCTTACATACATAGTTACTTACAAGTGAAGCTAATATAAAGCGTGTAAAAAGCGACATTTTAAGAGCTCTAAACAAAGTTTAAAACAGGATGCACAGTTATTATTTTATCTTTATAGTGTATTTTACGGTTATGTAAAAAAATCAATGCCCAAACGAGCTTTTTTAGACGGAAACCAACAGTTGACAACAAAAAATGCCACCTCACTAATATTATTAGTCGCCAAGTTATTATTTATACTACCTTACCTATATTTTCAGTCGACTTGTTTATTATTTTTGCTACCTTATAGTAGCTGCCGTTATTTTATTTTTATAACAGCCCCGTTTTGAGGCTTATTTATGATAATTAAAGCCAAATAATTTAAATGCTGCCAAATTATTTTTTTAGTTGCTAACAGTTTGTCGCCGTTTCAGTTTTTAGTCGCCTCGAAAATAATAAGCCTTTAACAAATAGTTCGTAAGTCCCTAAAGTTGTGCTACTAGCCACCAAACTTTTTTTTTTCAGTGTAAGCTAGTCAACACCTAAAGATGAAGCTGTGATACTTACTCAAATACCTTATATGTTAAGAGACAATGTAAATGGAATTATAAAAAAAAATCGAACGCTGCTGTGCTGGTTTACGATACGACAAATTAGATTTTCTGACGCGGATTGCGAAGGCTCGCGGCAGCCAGTCGTCTACCGTCGCGTCGCGTGCGCCGCGAAAATCGAGTTACTTCCTTCCTATTCAATGCGAATCCCAAATTCTGAAACGCGTTACAGCGATCCATTTACAACGCTCTCCATCTCGACGCGGCGATCTCAATAATAACAAATCGCGCGTTATCTCGGAAACTTTGCCGGTAATCATTAAGCGATTAAACTGAAAATGCATTTTAAATGCGAGTGAAATCAATATCCGCCTCACTGATAAAATCACACTTATTGTTTGGACACTGAATATTTTCAAATTTTAGTTGAAGGGTAGCATCTGGAAAACTATCTTATCTTACATCGGTTAATTATCAGATACACACAATAATTATCTGATTGTTATCATAAGGCTAACAGGCGCACACTTGCATTTATAGATATACAAGTATATATGAATATGGTAAAAGGTTGCCTTTCAGAAGTTTAAAAATTGTTGACTTGAGTATATAAAGTAGGAACGCACGCCGTCAAACTCGGCGACAACCATTCGCCTGCGTAATGTGTGTTTAGAACATGTTTAGAAGAATGATGGAACTTTGCAAAATGCGGTGCTTACACGCGAGAGCAACATCAACATATTGTAATCATGAGGATGCGGAGACGGAATTCATCTTCAAGACACGCACATTACCCATTTTGGTGACAATGAGCTAAAGAAAAATTTCTGTGAACACTCTCATACTGTAAAATTTATATAATAAAGTAAGCACGTATATTAGAAGCCATGCGGTCTCTGCTCTAAGCAACATCATGCATATCTGCTGGAGTCGCTGTTGCTCGTCGATTACAATCTGTGAAGTGAAGAATGAAAGGGTGGGACTTACTGCCAGTGGAAGGGTCCAGTGATGCCGTCCCGGAGGCGGTCCTTGAGCGAGCGCTGCCGCGAGGGCCCGGGCCCCGGAGGGAGCATGCCCGCGCCCGGCGGCGGCGGCACGGGCGGCGGCGGCGCGCGCGCAGGAGACGACATCCCCGCTGCACTACCACCACACTCCAGCACCCCACATCACCAGCTCACCACCACTCCACACCACTAATAACGCGCGCTGCAACACAACAACACAACCAAAGCCACATAAATTAAAATACAAAGCAAGCGAGGTACACCGAATTGGCAAAATGATAATACATTTATTAAGCTGGTCGAGGTACATTTATAGGTTTATGCCATTACTACATCGACAGAATGATTATAAACAATAATGCATAGGTAGGTAGGTACAGTGAGGTGCACAGTGTTCTTCTTGAGCAAACATAAAATGCAATCTACACCATCAATATGATAAAGAAAGTGAAAAGGAAACACATAAATAAAGACAAGGCACAGACAACATGAACAAAATATTTTACAGAGGTTCCACTTGGCTGAAAAAATGGGAAACGCCCACAGCGAAGCTCACGGCGCCTAAAGTTTATTTACTGGCAATAAGCGAAGCGAAGTCGTGGCATCATAACTTTATCAGGCGCTTTCATACGGCGAGCGCGTCGACGGAAATTCACGACGTATTCGATAAACTGAGATCCCACCGAAAGTTGTCAACTAAGAAAAAATATCACATTTTTTATTTTTAGATAAGGTTGTCAAGTTTCCATCGCTGATAAAAGAAAATATCTGCCCACGCGTTTAATGTTGAGAGTGATATTATTTGAGCGAGCCTGGTGACGGACATCTCCTGAGATTGTGCCCGTTCCATTCAGAAGTATAATAGGACTGTCAGTCAGGTCCATTCAATGGCCGTCGTGTTAGCGGACAACATATTGCGCGTGTCATCAAACCAGACACCTTTGTACGACGACCATTATACTACCACAACTAATAGCATTAGCAGTCTGATTTATAATAATAAAACAGTCTAGAGTTGTTGTTTTGTGCTCAAGTGATGTCATGTTATTATATAACGATGTAGATTAACGATCCAGTAGGTATAATATTTATATGTTCAGAACTGAAGTGTTCATTTAGAATTGTCATTTTACCTTAAAGCGATAAATGTCCGTATGAATAGTGCATGTTATGGCATGGTAATTACTTCCTAACCTAAGCGAGGTGTGGCGAGGAATATATTACGTACGTACGGGTCGTGTGAAAAATAAATTATGCCCGTCTGTCTCGCATCTCAGCTCGCGTTACTCTCATATTAAATTCAAATACGTAATGCGACATAGGTACGACATCCCTTACCTCTTTGCGTTTTGGACACTGTTGGAGCAGGATATTAGTCTCTACAAATTACTTATCGTCGTCAACTCAACAGCTCATAAACGTCTCCACCGAGGGGCTCGAGCCTACCCTGATATCAGGCTATAGGCCTTCAAATAGGCCTTAGTCGACCACGCTGGCCCAGTGCGGGTTGGTCAACTTCGCACACAACCCTTGAATTTCTTCGCAGATGTGTGCAGGTTTCCTCACGATGTTTTCCTTCACCGTAAGAGCGTCGAATAAACGTACATATGAATTCTAAAATCGAAAACACATTGGTACGTGCCGAGGTTTGAACCCGCAAACTTCTGAATGGAAGTCAACGGGCTTAGCCACTTGGCCACCAACGCTCTTATCCTATTAATTACTTATCAACATAACTTAATTCTAGTATGCATACACACGAGGTACAATTTTATTTAAGATTTGATGGTCCTTAAGTATATCTATCAGACTATAGGGTCTTCAAAAGGATCAGATAGTCTAAATATCTCAGATCAAATACCTAGAAGCCTGTCGGATACCTAAGGCGGTTCTACAATTTCGACACCCGGGTTTGTGAGGGAGGTTAACCTCGAAACCCACACGATAAGCAAGCATCAAATACCTCTAATACTCAGATCAAATATAACTGCAGTACTGCAGGCCCGTGGCATTAAGCAATGTAAGAAGAAATTGGGCCCAATTCCAGAGCGGCCGTTAAAATGTCTAATTTTAATTAGGTGTCGCTAAACCACTTTGCAATTCTAAAACTGTCAAATTCAACTGACATTGCTAATTTTAATCTGACGTTCCTTATTTTAGACAACCATAGACAATCAATTCAACTTAGCTTTAGTTGGCCAAACTCAATTCTATGCATGCCATTTTTACGCGAAAAATCGCTAATCTGATTAATCTTAGCGGCGATTAAAATGGTCCCGTTTAACCTCAAAATCTTGATAAAATACGGCCTTTTTTGTGAAAATTGTGAAGATTGACTATTATTACCTTTACAATTTTGGAAATTCAGACGGAATCGATGGAAAATTTGTGTTTACAGTTAGTTGTATCGGAAAAAATATACATACAATTGGGTTGCTTGAGATGATTTATATCGATACCTGTAAAATTTTGTAGAAATAGGAAGAAACATAGGTATGGTACAGTAAGCAGCACCTGCGGCTGGACACTCGCACTACGAAACTCGGTATAACTGCGCTCTCAAGGTCAATATGTCCAAGCGCATGTGCTGCCTACTGTAAATTCAAGTTCATGTCAAGTTGAACATTTTGGACTTTGCAGCATTCAATAAGGGAGATAATCGCGAAGCGTGGGTTCAGTCTGACTTGCTCTTGACTGTACTATTCCTACTTATTTACTATATTTGAAGATGTACAGGAACCAGCACACGCGGCTGGACATTTGCTTAGTAAAATTCGCTTTAACTGTTACGGAATAACGGCAATCCTAAGGTTAAAGTGTTCACCTACATGTGCTGGCTACTGTACCTCTCTATGGATGGACACAAATAAAAAACTTCCCTAAGGATTATATTTCCAATTCATACTTAATTTTTATTAATAAACATGATTAGGTTGTATGGCAAGGATATAATTTGCCTTTTTCGTAAAAATAACATCAAAAAACAATAACTTGAACTCAACTTAGACAAACATAGACAATTTAGCAAGTCGATTAAACCCCTTTAAATTTAGTTGGCCTGGCACCGTAGAATAGCACTTGTGGATTTAACTAACTAAAGCTAGTTAAATTTTAGACATTTTAATTTTAAGTTATTTAGACGGTGGACGCGTGGAATTGAGACCATTATCTCTCTCCTATAACTAGAAAACAAGCTATGAAGAAACCCACTAGAGAAATTTACTTTAATGGGATGGGAGCATGTCTGTCACTCATGTCATGAAACCTCAAAGAGCTCGGCGGGAGCAAATATGAATAATCAGACAGACACATCGAGTTAAGGACTTGAAGATTGGAATGGAGATAAACTTCCAAAAAGTCTAATAAATAATCCTAGTTCTTTGCCCTACGTGTTCTTAATAATTTAAAGGATCCATAAGAAAGCAGGAGTAACAGACTAGTGACTAATGAGCATACGTACAATAACTGAAATCTCGTTGAAAGTTTCCGAGTGTGAAGCAAATAATGTTGCATGATAAATCAACACCCAAAGGGACACGAAGACAATTGAAAACTAGTTTACAGTGGATCAATAACACACGACAAACATAGCTAGCACATCGGAACTAACTGCAACTTTGATATGCACTGTCAGTGCCGAACTATTATTATGCAAATTGCTACGACCACTACAATACAGAATATAAAGTGCCGTACAGCCTTATGTTCTTTAAACTCATATGTCTTGATAGCAGGTTTATAACCTTTCCTCGATTTTAAATATCATTGGATGTTTCCGTTTCAGGATATCCGCTTCCGTTTTTATCATTTCAAAGCTCATTTGTTAGTAGTGCGATGTATTTCGTATTGTAAGAGAAAGGTTCATCTAATATTTTAATAGACCTACTAATTTTTGATCTATGGAAATTTAATTGTCAGCCATATTACGAATTACTCCTTCTTGGCGTGGTGTCAGAGATATTGCTCCTCCAAAGGCCTCCGACATGGCACATTATTTTCAAAGATGTAGGCGAGACTAAATGCTAAAGCCTTACAGTGTATTGTTAACAATATTTTGCCATTCGAACAATCAGGTGATATAAGCAAACAATCTCGTGAACGAAAACATAACGATTGTATCATGGTTTTCTTTGCAGGGAAGGAATTTAAATGAAACCATCATCGAAAATCATCCCATATTGAAACAGAGAAAACTAGGGTCATAAAAGACGTTGTTTATGAACAAATCGGTACATCAGCAAGTGTATCGTGATAAAAACTCATTAAAACGTCATATCAGGTAAACTTACAAGGTGGTGCTTCTAGGAACTTTATCTAGGCTATGCGATCATTATTTAAAGTGGAAAGTGGTGGTGTGCGAGTGGTCAGGTCACGTGACGTCACAGACTTCCGCAGCAGGTCTATCTGTCTCATACCTAGTTGGCGTGCAGACCTCAACTATTCATAAACACTGGCGTAGCACAGTTAGCTTCTGTTACCTATACTATGACGTCTTTACCATAACCCTAGTCAGTTATAGTCTTGGCAAGGCACAAATAATAAAAATTAAAGCAGGTGGCTTTTGAGTCGGATTATTTATTAGTTCCATCATGGAACTGTTCAATGGAACTAGTGGGAACAAACGGGATTTATCGATGGTTGATAGGAGCGCTATTAGCCTCACAGTTTTAATTAGTGAACCCTCAAAACAAGAATGATGTAAAAACATCTTGAACTTTGAAATAACATTTTGATCACCTATTAATTTTTGAAGACAAAGTTGTTACAGGGTGTACGTACAGATTAGAGTCTAAACCAAGAACAGACAGACATAAAATTGATTCTGTTTAGTATTGACGACATCACAGACTAAATTGTGGCATAACTTGCGATCGCCAAGTTTCTGGAAGTTAATCTGGCTATTCCTAACAACACGTGTTATTGTGACTGAATGCCTAACCTAATGGACAGTGGAGACATATAATACTATCAAATAGCTGTAATATAATATTGCAGGTGTGGTTAGGTTAGGATAATGTTTTGACACGTTTTGGTGACTGATCGGTTTAGCCACAGTTTCGGGGTTTCTCTGAAAATCAGTAGAAACTCCAACCTTACCAGCCGCGCTGAAATTCAGTGATTGTGAAATATTGAGCGATGTTGGGCTAATTTCGTATGAATTCGTAACTTTTGTGTGAGATAATAGCAATTAATTGTGTCGACTTTATTTTTGCATTATACCTATAAACTCACGCATATTTTTTGTAAACATGTAAAATATTTCATGCACTGCTCTAAGGCTACATCCTTAGGTACGGAAGCCAGATGCGGTTAGACTCGCACTACGAAATTCTTTCCTACCGTTACGGAATACGAGCGTTCTCAAGGTCAACATGTCCAGCCAGATTTCCTGGCTACTGTATCAAAAAGGTGCGAGCATGTATCCATTGCGCGCACGGGTGACTTTTTGTTACCCTGACGACGGTGTGCCTCTGTTTCGCACCTTGCCACTTGCCATATACTCATTACGTATAGTAGACCACAGTAAATATATAGTGTACCGGTAGGAAAATAGAGTGGGAGGGAAACTTCCGGTGGTTTATCTGTCGCCTCGTAGATTCGCGTGCGGTTTGCGACCCAACTATTATAGACCCAACCACCCTCGTTAAATAGGACCCACGACCCACTGACTACGTAATAATTCTTACAAAGTTGCAGTATATAATGACAGTTTATAATGTTATTTTAACTACATACATCGTTACATGACATCTTGACCTTTTAAGCTTAGTTAAACGGTTCAAGATTTGTAATTGATATCCTATTATACAGATATTCTACCTCACGACTGCAGGCGACCAACACTTGTATGTGTCTGTCATTTGTGTACCGTATGTGTCTGTCATTTGTACACAAATGTCACTTTTTTGTTGATTTGATCACATTGTCGTTGAGTATATGCACAACTTTTTGCTAAGCCCAAGACTCAATGCCAGGCTAATACACGTACAACTACCGAGTGGAGTTTACCCATCAAGCAGCGGTTACCTTACCCTGAGGCTCGACAAAATACCAAAATTTGCATAATGGCGAGATTGAATGATATCGCACCTTGACCTAATTCGAGCGATGCGAACGATGATCGATAAAACTCAGTACAAAGTTCACTGTGGCCCACCGTGACTTAGGTAAGGGGCACGAAAAATCAGATAGCAACATAAGTGGAGCATAAATATTATTTGTCATTTTTTTAAACAGATTTTACAAATCATTCTCTTAGTTAGTATTCGTCCAAGAAAGAGTAGCAAGAGTAGCAACAATTCATATGGAAGTTTTGAATAAGCAATAAAGAGTATTGTCTTGACAATTGCCTATTACTTGATCAAATACGCCAGAACTTTGAACAGTATCTAAATCAATAAATCGCCAATAGCAATTCTACAACTTTGCCTACAGAATCGATTTGAATACTTCGCATCAAAGTTGGTCGTCGAAAAGTTTTGGGCAAGTGGTATGATGAAGTTGAAGTGCGAATCAGAAACGGCAAGGCAAGCTATCGATCGGCCCTACCGCCGCGCCCGCCCGCGCCCCGCGCCTTACGTAAGTTCAGCTGATCGCACCCCTCAGTAACCTTGGCGACCAGCCTACGAACCATGCCAGGGGAAAACCCTTCCTCTTGAGCCCTACAAGCGTCCACATTCCGGCCACCACTCACATCACTAACTGTGACGACATCGAAAAAAATAAACAGCAAAAACTACTACTACTTTCTGTTTCCTTTAACTATTTATTGTCTGTATCCTTAACTGCATCTTATCTGGCAGTAAGAATTTCCAGACGATAGTAAAAACTTTAGTGGCTTCTCTTGAGTATACGATAAACCACGCCTCGAAAAGTGCACATCAGCTTTCAGCTTATCGAGTAGAGTGCGTCAGTGAGCTGAGACATAATAAGGAATGTTACTAAGTATGTAAAATCACTTGAAACTTTGTTACAGTAGAGCTTTTATATATACAGATACACTAGTTTTTGTTTCATTAAAAAATATCAAGTAGTTTTGATTTTATATGCATTCAAAGTTCCCATAAATATCGAGTCCCGCTGACAGTCACGTGACCGCGTGTGACGTCACATAGCAACACTCCGCTCCGCAGTAGTTTACTCGCGCAGTGTTTTGCTTTATTTCATCGCTTCCAGTTATATGAATTGAATTAATAATAGATGAAGGGTTCGAAAATGGACAATCAAATAATCTACCTAAAATAGAAGGACTTGGTTGCTCATTATTTAGCGACAATAGTGATTTCTTTGCCGTCGAAAGGCGAGGAGTAAAAATGCAAAGGTAAGTTAAGTTAAACTTTTTATAATATAACTCTCGAAAATAGATATTAATATCTGTTCTATAAGTATTCTTTTATTGAAGTACCTAAAATACCCAAGTATTTCATTTCGTAATGCCACTAGCTATAGCTAAAAGTAGGTATCAGAGACCTTAGGTTTTAGGTAATGTAATATAGGTCAATATAAAAATAATAAAACAAAATATACTTTATTGCACAGAACAAAAACAAATACATTAACAATACTCAAAAAGGGAGAAGGCAAGTGGCAGCCTTATCGCTCTAAGCGATTTCTTCTAGGCAACCATTAGGTCTTAAAACCGAAAACTACTAATCCCTACTTAATATTACAAATGCGAAAGTAACTCTGTCTGTCTGTCTGTTACGCAGATAGAATAGACCTTGGAGACGGACATAGGCTACTTTTTATCGCGGGAAAACAACTGATTCCCACGGGAAAGATTCGGGCGGAGTCGTGAGGCGGAAACTTGATATCTACGAGCTATCTGACCTTGGGGTTTGATAGAATAGACCTTGGAGATGGATATAGGCTACCTTTTACCGTGGGAAAATCCCTCACTCCCACGGGAAAAAGGTCACCGCGAGTAGAAAGTTTTGATAAAACCTGGTACATAGATATAATAGACCCTAGGGATATGTATAGGCTACATTTTACCGCGGGAAAATACTTTAATCCCACGGGAAAAATAGTAGTACAGGTGAAAAGTTTTGATAAAGATTGGTACAGAGATAAAATAGACCTTGGAGTAGGATATAGATTATCTCTTACCGCGGGAAAATACCTTATTCCCACGGGAAAATGGGAGGTCTGGCAGAAAGTTTTAGTGAAACTTGGTACAGAGATACAAAATATTTAAGGGGGGATAAAGGCTATTATACCGTGGGAAAATATCTCATTCCCACGGGAAATATACCTAGTAGCGCGGCGGGAATTTTTGATGATACTTGGTACAGATATAGAATAGATCTCGGGGGGATGGATTAAGTCTACCTAATACTAGTAGCGCGCGCGGCTACTTTTTCAGGCTAGAAATCATCTCATTCCTACGGGAAAAGTCGAAATCCAATGCGGTTGTAGCCACGGGCGGGCAGCTAGTAGGTACATAAAAAGGTAATCACTACTTATACTTAAGTCAAAATGATCTTCACAACAATAAACTGTGCTTCGATTTCTAACAGGATCTGATCTCTTCATAGCTTGTAATCATTTACTTCGTATTTTGACATCCATTGGAACGACAAAAAATAACTTTTCCGGCGCATTGATAGCCGTATTTGTACATTTTGGCACAACACATGATTTTATGGTATTTGGATTGTTATTTTTTTTTTTAATTCAGAAATCCAAGTACAAAATACCTAATAACGCAAGGCAGCCGTACGGAAGAGCGGGAACGGACTGAGCGAGCGTTGCATTATGACGTCACGCGCTTGAACGCGGAATTTCGTCGCGCGCTCACTTTAAACTTCTCTATCTTGGAAACTAATTGACGTATCGAAATAATTCTTTCACTAGTATTTTTTATTTTGAACGGAGAATTTATAAAGCTAACATTCAAAATTAGTGAACATTCTCTATTTTATCTGCTACGGAATAATGTTCGTAAATCAAGCAAAATTGCGTTCGCAGTTGACTAAAGAGAAAATCTTTTTCTAAATTCCCATTCTTCATAATTTACGGCACAATTGTCATAATGAAGCTTCAAATTGCGGGGCCTTTTAATATTATTTATTAAATGTAAATTTATTTTCTTGCCAAAGTATTAAATCCTTGGAAAGAGGTTTCTCAGAAAAGTAAAGCTTGACTAAGTCTCACTTAAGGTAAGTCTTACTTGCTAAAAAGATATAAGCGTATAAAATTGTAAAATGACTAGAGTAAGGTCTATTCCGAAACAAGTTCGTGACATCTTTTCGATATTTTCCAACTTTGACACACGACACGTGTCAACTTCCTTTAGAAATCGCCTTTACTAAGGCAGCAGGCAGGCTTTACTGGATACTTCCAGTCAACAGATAATTAGTAACAAGATATATAATATTCTAGAACTCTACGGATAATATTTCGGAACTCTAATACGGTACTGTGAAGCTGCATAAGAATGTATACTGAAACTTTAACGGCTCCATTGTAGCAAGACTCCGTGATAGATTAAACGCCCGAGAGGCGTCGAATGAGCTGCGCTATAAAAGATAAAAGCGGCGGCCGGTCCATAATTCATTCTACAGCGTACCAGAATAATACCTACATAAAAATTCCAATTTCAACAAAAAGTAGGTTCTGCTCCGCTCTCTTCCCGTTAAATGAAGAGCTTTTTTCATTTTTCTCTTTGCCCGAGTCGCGTTTGTATCCGGCGGGTCTTGTTCACTTAACCGGGAGCGAGGGAAGTACGCAGTGGGCGCAGGAAGCCAGTGAGAGCGGGAGAGAGAACAATGGGAGCACGCTATACTGCCCTCGAGCCCCGAGCAAGAGCGTGCAAGGTTACGGGCTCAGGAGCGTGAAGCGTGCCTTCCCAATGTCCATACCTGACTACGTAGTAGTACGTTGCTACGCCCTACATCCCTACGTAAGCGTTTATGTTGGTTCCGGAATTATGGTCAGGTAGACGTTTATTAGTTTAATATCTTAGCCGATACAACAATGTCAACAAGACGCGTAATAAATATTATAGGAAAAGCTGTAAGAGGGTGCCTCTTATTTCGTTATTACAACTTGCAAATCACGGAATTATATCAAAGTTAGAAAGTTTCC
Source organism: Teleiodes luculella (assembly GCA_948473455.1). Classification (NCBI taxonomy): domain Eukaryota; kingdom Metazoa; phylum Arthropoda; class Insecta; order Lepidoptera; family Gelechiidae; genus Teleiodes; species Teleiodes luculella. The sequence continues at coordinate 10,291,761 of OX419585.1, forward strand.
ATTATATATAAGAACGAGGGAAGAATCTTGACTTCCGACACAAAACAAGCTGACCGGTGAATTAGCATGCACGAAACGGAGCGGCACTTATTCGTAGTGGACCCAAGGTTTGGGGGCCTATTTAATATAGTACGCTCGTTAAATATTTGACCGCTGCCGCTCGATACAAGCGACGACGCGACCTTGTGGTCCGGGTGCGCCTGGCCGATGAAAAGTGGCGCCCAACGCGGGACTTACGATCAGCTGTTCGTAACCTACTGCGTAGACTACGTATCACAATAGCAGTCTCGTAACGCAACGTAACGTACTACGCAGATTACATTCAACGATATTAATTCTGGTTGCTAGTAAAACGGCTTTGGTGTAAGGGCGCTTCGTCGCATTGTTAAATTTGGCGCCCAACACGGGGCTCTTATCAAACATTGTTGTTTTAGTAAACAAAACAAAAATATATATTTTTTAACTTTCGAGTAATTTTATCTATTTGATTCTTAAGTGTTTTAAGCTATATTATAATAACACGCTTCGCTACTGATGATAAACTTTTAAATGAGTAATTTATTCAACATGGAAATGGACGACGTGTGAAATTCGCAAAAGCCACCGCAGGTAAAGTACAAATTTGCCTGCATGAATAATATTGAGAGCATGCTAGGGGACGCCGCGACGTCGACGTAACTCTCCGGTATGACAAACGACCCGCGACAGAGCTCCGGGGAACGATCCAACTACAACAAACCCCCGCGTTTAAAGGCCCAACCGCCCAACTTCAAAATTATGACTCGGCAGTTTAAAAAATACTTTGAAGATGCCTGACATGTGATCAACGCTAGTGGGGCTTCCTAAATGAAAATAATAATTACACATTGATAACAGCATCATTTTACATAAAAACTTGTTTCTGAAATTAACACTTAAGTACAATGAATCTACGATCACCGTTAATGATGATGAAACTAACGATCCTAGATGATGAGAATCATGATGATTGAACTATGTCTTCGTCTAATGAATGATGGTGTGTGCAGTAAGCATCTAAAGTGGTCCATGCATCGATGCAACGAACCGAAGAAGCAGGACGATAGTGGCGAGTAGAAGCGCAGTCGGGAGTGATACGGCATAACGCGACGGTCGCCTTCGAGGACTGGAAGCGTGCAACTGATGAGGGTAGGAGAGGAGAGGGAGCGGGGCGGGGCACAGCTACCTCACCTCCCCCACACCCGTCGGGGCGGCGTACGGCGCTGGCCCACCATAGGACGAGGTGGCTGGGTAGCACCCCACACGCCTCCACACAATCACAGGACGGTTTTCAACCCCTATTCCGTTGCGATACATATATCGGGAAACCGTATAAGGTAGATTAACTTAATGTTTGGGGAAAATGAATCGTTTGCGACGAATACTCAACACGTCCATAAACCTGATTGGGTAATGAATAAAAAAGCCATAGAAAATGATATTATGGAAGAAGATACTGTAAACAAACCAGTTTAGACGCAATACGATATCATCTCAAACTGCAAGATTCTGAATCATATCACAGAATTATTGGAGTACTACGTCGTATTTAACAGCTTTTAGTTAAATCAATGTTCAAGTCGATCCAATCGATCACAGTTGGGCGTCCGTCTGTCACAATTTACGGATTAGAGGTCGTGTGATTAGCGTAGAGTAGGCATTATATTAGGGTGAACTTGAGCTTTGCGACTCTCTGTTCAAATTAATTAAACTTCTTAGGAGCTTTTGACATTTGATGAAAAAAGTTCAAGCACAAAGTATTTGAAAAGGAGACTACGCCTAATTGACGTTAATTTTCATCATGGTTTTCCGGTAATTTCCTTCGTAGTAATTCACCAATTTTCCGCTTCAGAAGCATTCGTCCTTTTCATGTAATTTCATCGGATGGAGCGGACTCGTTTTACATTTTCGATGATTATCAAAAGGTTTTAGTTAAAAACAATTAAATCGATTTATAACGCGACTTCGTCGAATGGAAAATTACAGTGGACTAGTTTTGTAGGCGTTTGTGAAACCTTAGAAGACGCGACTGTATTGATTTATCCCCTTACTGCATGGAGTTTTGTAACTTTGCGAAAAAAAAATATGTTGTAGTTCTGGGTTAAATGAACTCAAAAAAAATTTTAAAAAAATCTAGTATTATATTTTGATATTATAATTCATGATTTTAATAATTTGCATATATGGTACGGTATGCATTAACTTGAAAAAAAATGTTCGTACCAAATATGATACCATATGCGTCCAAATCAACCAAGTTTAAGGTATATCACAATGTAAATTATTTAATAGTGAAATATTACAAGTTTTATTACGGCCTCATAAATAAAATAATTATATAATTAAGTAAATTGTCAACTTCAAAAATAAAGCCTCTTTATTGTGTACATATCTAATTACACACACACATACTTACTAATAATAAGAATTTTATGTAATTTTATTTTATGTAATAGAAATTGAAATATGGACAAAATGTATATATGACTATGTATACTGTCTGAAATAAAACAATATTTATTTATTTATTTAAAATCAGACATTACTGCATACCGTGTCATATATGAAAATAGCAGATTCACCCACAACTGCATGCGGTTTCATATTTGAACAGCACAATTATGTCAACACTTCATGTGGTCCCTAATATGCACACAAAAATATCGCTCAATAATTCATAATCCATGAAGATTTCGGTTAGTTTATTTTTATGTATATGTTTATGTTGAATGGTTTTATCAGTAGATTTTTTTACAAGCCGAAATATTCATAGAATTTCGAGAAATTTGGTTTCAAACACGGAGCTATTCACCTTTCGGTTACGGTCGAGTTCAAACTGAATTTTCTTTTTTTGCCAAGGCTGGCAACATGATACTGCCACTAAATGTCAAAGTTCATAATATCTTGTCTATGGATTTTAATACTGCCAGCACTTTAAGACGCAAAATTTCAAATTATTAAACAAAAACTTTTTTGTGCTAATTTGGGACGCGATGCAGTAAGGGGTTATTGTACAATCGTACCTGAAGCACCTTACGTTCCGAGAAATTTAGAGCACAAGGCGTTTATTTACCGTTCAGCTGTACCTGGGACCAGGAATAAAAAACCGATTGAAGACGAATAATCCGAGTAACAAGGGTCTGGGCTAAAACATGGCTAAAACCGTCGCCGTCGCTTAGGGAGGCTTCTAGAATGTTCGAAAGGCAAGCTTACTACGCCTTTTCTCTCCAAATACGTAATACTTACTGGTATATCCACAGGGTATATCCTTCATTATTTCAGTTTCCAATTTGAATGATTATCCATATCCATCCGAAAGTGTGTTTCTTTGTCCTTCTTTCACGCCCTAATTAAGCAACCAATCGACAGCATAGAGTTAGTTAAAAGGATGGAGAGTGACATAGGCTACTTTTTACCGCGGGAAAATACCTGATTCCCACGGGAAAATCTGTTAACGCGGGCGGAAAGCTAGTCGTTAATAATACGTAGTAAGTACACTTTCGGCGAAACCAAATAAATACTCAACAACATAATGAGGTAAATACCGATGTGGTTAGATAAGAGTTTGTTTACAACCGTGAAACAAAAGAAATATGTCGACCTAACTCTTTGTTTGGTTTGTCATACATAAGTTAGTTTATAGGTATGTTGTAACTGCACCTGTCCTCTATTAAAAATATAAAATAAATAAAATCCCTTCGCAGGAATTCTACTCTATTTATATTTTATCTAATTGGCCTTTGTAATCGTCTAGGGTAGGATCCGTTCTACGCCTTGTGAGTAATATCCCATTTTCTTTTAGATATCACAGTGTTTCCGTTCTCAATGCCTCTATTGTAAACAGCGGGCTGAATTCTGTCTGATACCTGAACATCGTTATCCTAATAAGAACTACCAACGTCAGTTGTGAATAATATATGAAAGTTTATAAAATGGGTTGGGCAGGACTATCAACAAGAAAAGCCATTCATCAGTCGCTAGACTGCAAACCGCTCCCTCATCTTCTAATCCTTTAATTCGATAAGCGTGTGCCAATACACTTACTATATGTCTCTAAATGGACAAAATTCCCAGTAAGCGTGTGCCAATACACTTACCAGTCGCAACATCATCAACAATTGTAACTCAAACGCCTCTAGAATACTGTCGTATAGTCTCTCTAATGATACTGCTATTCATACAATATTCCTTTCACCGCACCGGGAATATCAGGTCTCGGAGGCTCAAATCCACTAAAACATACATAGATATATATTTTTTCAAGTGAAAGAAAAGGGCAGGCCGTAGCCCGCCCTTACGAAGATCTCTATCCCAAAGGACAATGCCATCTGATCTCCCGGTGCGACCGAGGTCGATTGGTGCGGATTGTGAGTCCGATTGTTGCAGGGCTTACATGGCGAACCAATACCTGTTCGTTGCGACCGTAGTCGACAAGCTACCGAGGTAGGCGCTCGCTAAATGGTTTGGAACCATACGTATCAGGGCTTACAATGGAGTACAAAGCCTGAACGTTATAAGATGACCGTAGTCTACGAGCTCCCACCACGGCAAACGCTTGTTACCTGTATAGGGAATATGATATAATTTGGGTATGTTTAAAGACCACACACGTCTAGCAATTATGGAAGCCAATCCAAGCTTTCCACCAAGGTGGGCCGCTAAGCGTTCGAGTAGGAGTTCATATAGAAATATAACCTCCTAGCTTCTTGAACGTCAGTCCATAAAGAGACGATAGCTGAATAAGCCGGCCTCTCTACCATACTGTAACGGCAACTGTATACGGGAACATCGTATAATAGATTCCGAAGAACCTAATGTTACTGCATGTTAAGATTAGCTACGCTATTCCAACATCGCGTTTTCTCTCCACAGCCATTCATTCTCAAAGCCTCTCCACAGACGATATGCCTTGGAGGAAGACTGGTGTACGTCTCCAATCCAGTATATAGGAATAACATGGAAGTTGTACATCGTCTAAGCTTCATCACAAACTAATGAATCAGCCAACTTCACTTTCTCCATGCAGACCTAAATACTTTGATTAATTGGAAACCTACGATAGTCCAGAAACACCTCGTCTTCAAGCGTCAGACAAGATGAAGTCTCTATTCGGCGTCGGCGTGATTTACTAAAGTTTTAGGGAAGTCTAAGCTTCCACCGCGGGCGACGATGTGTAAGAAGTTTTTCCTAGAAATATTATATTTTGATGCGAGTCTATCTTTCGACCGACTTATACTCATCATGGTTGTAAGATAGGAATGACTTGCAAACACCCAAACTCTAGCAATCGTGCACTTTCTATAATTATATACTAATGTCTGCCAACACCTGGGTCAAGCTCCAAACACCCATAGAAACTTATCTACCACCTTCTAAGCGTTTAGGACGTCGACAATCGTACTGAGACCGTAATCCCGACGAAAGACGCAAATTTCGCAAACAACGCCTAGCACTCTGAAAATAGCAAATTTTCACATATATTTGAGAGTTGAACTATTTCTAGCCCAATCCCAGAGCGTTTTCATACTTATCTTTTACTAAGTATTTTTCATGCTTTTCGACATCGGCCCTCGCTATGTGCTACTGACCGACGCTCTCACCACCATATATACGGACGACACGAAACGAAGGTGCGCGGCCAAAAATATAAAAACTTGCTCAAACTCATATTTTAGATAGTGTCGCTTATCCTGATTCCAAATCAGTAATCAGAATTGTGCTATCTATTTTAGTTTAGAAGTTATTAAGGAATCGGCTGATTTCATTACAAGAACGTATAAAGTACTTAGGAAATTTCAATTCAATACAGGAACGTATAAAGTAAAAAGGTAAATTTCCAAAAGGTTTTCTATTTGTTACATTCGACCTGTATTGAACATATTTGATTATAATAAGCCCTTTACAACTTAGTTCTATGTATTTGAGATTAATTATTCGATTTTAGAGATTTTTAGGAAAATTTTATTATTGTGCTTTCTACGCTAAGGCAAGACCTCCAAAACATTTCATTGTCTTTTTAGGCTAGGGGCGGGTCGGTACATCCAGCCCCCAAAATTTGTCGTAATTTACTGAAGATAAATTTTCAAAGCTCAAACTTTTAGGCTTATATGTTTCCCCCACTCGAGGTACTCCTACGTTTACTTATCATCAGCTCATCTTCAACATTCTTAGCTTCCAACTAGTTCCAGCACTTAGGAATATTTCTCCAATCTCTCGAATCTCATAATCAATCTTCAGCATAAGCCTGCCACCGTCACTCCCATTCCTCACTAAGTCCCTTGATCGCCCATAGTTATCAAGTGCATGATGAGCTACACCCGTCAACCACAGTCGTTTCTAAGAACCTCGTGACCATTGAAGTTTCTTAGGCATAACTAATGCTTCATATTACAAACTACAACAGCTTCCCTCGCTCGAGGTACTCGTATATAGTCTCTCCGTCCGTTTCGTCCTCATTCAATACAGTATCACACAATGAGTCTAAGAACAAGCATGAATGCAGTCCTTCTCACTGTCTGACACCCATCATAAAACTCATTGTGGTTAAGGTGAACTTGGTCTCTATGCATCGCTATTCTACCGGAAGAGGCCTGATCCAGACGAGTACTTAAACCCCTGTGATAGACTTGCTAGGCTTACCGAAAATGTGTAGAAAAAGAAACCGAGTAGACCTGCGTCTAATTCCACCACCACGGCTTCATTAATGTCTGCATCCACAATAAATTTTATAATTTTCTTGCAAGTCCACTCTGCAGCAAGATCTGTCTTACAGTGGCTAGACCAGTCATCCAAAGGCGGCGGCCTATAAAATGACAAGGGAGGTTGGTAAAGCTCCTGTGACACGGGAATTTCCACTCTTCCCAGATCAACCAAACCAAGTCAATCCTTTCGATCTGCTGAACATGACAATCTTAAATTATCAATACTTTTCAAAACCCATAGGGCTTCCTCCCCACTTAATCAAATCTCGCTACCTAGTGATTAAGTCGACCTCCATGACAGAGCTAACAACAACAAAACGCTTGCACCTGTGAAACTCAATTCAGTCAACACTACGATCTCGGCTTTGACAACAAACCTGCTAAACTCAGTCTTAGAGAACAATACTCGATAACACTCGGTAAAGCCTGAATGTTGTCTTATGTCTGTAATCCCAATCCTCACCTGGAGGTTTGTTTTTGTTACAACATTTATCCACAGCGGCCTTCTCCGCATCTCTTCTATCCTGTAGACAGAGATTCTAAGCTCAGAAAGCGTGGACCTCCTTGATCGTCCACACACACACAACATTCCCTGTTATCGCTCATATCATAAGAGTTTCAATACTCATCTCCAAGCGCTCAAAATGATTTTTCCCTATCCTAACATCTGTAACCTAACATTGAAAAACCTAAAGTAAATTAGCCTACCTCATATTCCCTTATCTTCCCTACAATCTATTCTACTTCAGTGCTACCTTTGATCTCAGCTTATTGGTTAGCACATCTAACAGTTTATCAAATTATCAAGCCGATAAACTTCACCTAATAATTGTCTATCTAAACTTGAGACTAACATTTCACATATGTCTCCTGTCTGACTCATCATTCAATGTGCTTTTAAATTCCAGTATAAGATTAAGCATCATTTAGATCCCAGCAGCCCCCCGCCTTTAGATCTTCCAGACAGCCCCCATCCTTCTGATTTCAAAGAGAACTAACAGCCCCCAGTCTTTACAAATTTTGTGCTTCTGCACAGGATTATGCCTTCATAATCTCAATTTCAACATCTAGGATTCGACTAGGAGTCTCCAACTTCATCTATCGACACTATCTAATTCTACGAAATACATCGTCACTAGTCTGCCTCGAAAGATGCATGTCCATCCGCTGGCCGAACCTAATGTTTTTGCTAGAGCCATCTCTATAACTTCCCTCTCTTCATCAATGTTTGCGGTTTTAATTATACAGAATTACAACTTCCTCACTGTTACTTCTAACCTGCAGTCCCAACATGCTGCAAACCGAAAACCATCAGCTCACTACACATCAAAACCCGGCTAAATACTTTGGCATCTCAAACTTCCACACTGTACGATATCTTTCCATTTCACGAGCAACAAATTGTGGCTTTCGCCACCTCTTACTCATTTCTCAATTTGCCTGTGCCGTTCCGTGTACCATCTATCAGATAATAAATATCCTGGTCACGGCACCAAATTGTAACTGCACCTGTCCTCTATTAAAAATATAAAATAAATAAAATCCCTTCGCAGGAATTCTACTCTATTTATATTTTATCTAATTGGCCTTTGTAATCGTCTAGGGTAGGATCCGTTCTACGCCTTGTGAGTAATATCCCATTTTCTTTTAGATATCACAGTGTTTCCGTTCTCAATGCCTCTATTGTAAACAGCGGGCTGAATTCTGTCTGATACCTGAACATCGTTATCCTAATAAGAACTACCAACGTCAGTTGTGAATAATATATGAAAGTTTATAAAATGGGTTGGGCAGGACTATCAACAAGAAAAGCCATTCATCAGTCGCTAGACTGCAAACCGCTCCCTCATCTTCTAATCCTTTAATTCGATAAGCGTGTGCCAATACACTTACTATATGTCTCTAAATGGACAAAATTCCCAGTAAGCGTGTGCCAATACACTTACCAGTCGCAACATCATCAACAATTGTAACTCAAACGCCTCTAGAATACTGTCGTATAGTCTCTCTAATGATACTGCTATTCATACAATATTCCTTTCACCGCACCGGGAATATCAGGTCTCGGAGGCTCAAATCCACTAAAACATACATAGATATATATTTTTTCAAGTGAAAGAAAAGGGCAGGCCGTAGCCCGCCCTTACGAAGATCTCTATCCCAAAGGACAATGCCATCTGATCTCCCGGTGCGACCGAGGTCGATTGGTGCGGATTGTGAGTCCGATTGTTGCAGGGCTTACATGGCGAACCAATACCTGTTCGTTGCGACCGTAGTCGACAAGCTACCGAGGTAGGCGCTCGCTAAATGGTTTGGAACCATACGTATCAGGGCTTACAATGGAGTACAAAGCCTGAACGTTATAAGATGACCGTAGTCTACGAGCTCCCACCACGGCAAACGCTTGTTACCTGTATAGGGAATATGATATAATTTGGGTATGTTTAAAGACCACACACGTCTAGCAATTATGGAAGCCAATCCAAGCTTTCCACCAAGGTGGGCCGCTAAGCGTTCGAGTAGGAGTTCATATAGAAATATAACCTCCTAGCTTCTTGAACGTCAGTCCATAAAGAGACGATAGCTGAATAAGCCGGCCTCTCTACCATACTGTAACGGCAACTGTATACGGGAACATCGTATAATAGATTCCGAAGAACCTAATGTTACTGCATGTTAAGATTAGCTACGCTATTCCAACATCGCGTTTTCTCTCCACAGCCATTCATTCTCAAAGCCTCTCCACAGACGATATGCCTTGGAGGAAGACTGGTGTACGTCTCCAATCCAGTATATAGGAATAACATGGAAGTTGTACATCGTCTAAGCTTCATCACAAACTAATGAATCAGCCAACTTCACTTTCTCCATGCAGACCTAAATACTTTGATTAATTGGAAACCTACGATAGTCCAGAAACACCTCGTCTTCAAGCGTCAGACAAGATGAAGTCTCTATTCGGCGTCGGCGTGATTTACTAAAGTTTTAGGGAAGTCTAAGCTTCCACCGCGGGCGACGATGTGTAAGAAGTTTTTCCTAGAAATATTATATTTTGATGCGAGTCTATCTTTCGACCGACTTATACTCATCATGGTTGTAAGATAGGAATGACTTGCAAACACCCAAACTCTAGCAATCGTGCACTTTCTATAATTATATACTAATGTCTGCCAACACCTGGGTCAAGCTCCAAACACCCATAGAAACTTATCTACCACCTTCTAAGCGTTTAGGACGTCGACAATCGTACTGAGACCGTAATCCCGACGAAAGACGCAAATTTCGCAAACAACGCCTAGCACTCTGAAAATAGCAAATTTTCACATATATTTGAGAGTTGAACTATTTCTAGCCCAATCCCAGAGCGTTTTCATACTTATCTTTTACTAAGTATTTTTCATGCTTTTCGACATCGGCCCTCGCTATGTGCTACTGACCGACGCTCTCACCACCATATATACGGACGACACGAAACGAAGGTGCGCGGCCAAAAATATAAAAACTTGCTCAAACTCATATTTTAGATAGTGTCGCTTATCCTGATTCCAAATCAGTAATCAGAATTGTGCTATCTATTTTAGTTTAGAAGTTATTAAGGAATCGGCTGATTTCATTACAAGAACGTATAAAGTACTTAGGAAATTTCAATTCAATACAGGAACGTATAAAGTAAAAAGGTAAATTTCCAAAAGGTTTTCTATTTGTTACATTCGACCTGTATTGAACATATTTGATTATAATAAGCCCTTTACAACTTAGTTCTATGTATTTGAGATTAATTATTCGATTTTAGAGATTTTTAGGAAAATTTTATTATTGTGCTTTCTACGCTAAGGCAAGACCTCCAAAACATTTCATTGTCTTTTTAGGCTAGGGGCGGGTCGGTACAATGTTATGTATATGTAATATGTATAGAATAAATTACAAAACCAGAGACACTTATTAGCAAAAATTTATTTTGATAAGAGATAAATAATTTAAAATATAGAGAGTTATTTATTCTTTTACACAAATCTTTTCACATTATCATTTTCTCTATATTATAGAGAACTTAGCATTTAATAGTTATTTATTATGATTCAATGGAACTATGGGTACCTCTACAATAAAACTACTACTGCAAATTCTAGTATGTTTACAGCTTGCTTAGCCACTTATTCTATACTCCTCGTTGTAGTCAATGGTTTTCACTCACTGAAAAGTATTATTGTTATCTTTTCACTTTTCAAGAAGTACCTCCTTCGCCGTTGTTTTCCGTACTAATAGAAGTTGGTACGACTTTGCCAACTTTTTAATTAGGCCGAGGAAAAGGGAGCCCAGCGATTACTTTCTCCAGAAAGCATTCAGCATGTTAACCGAGTTTGTAAGTGGAGCATCATTTTCCGGTAGGCGGCCTTGACCCGGCCCAAGGCCTGGCTGTGCCTTACTACCTGCCTGCCCGCCCTGGTCTTTAATGCCCTGGTTTGGCTCAAACTGACCGTTCCTTTATAACTCATTCATATAGTTCCCCACTGAGGGGCTCGTGCCTACCCTAAAATCAGGGCCTTTATCGACCACGCAGGCCGGTGTGTGTGTGAACTGAGGGTCCAACGGGTTTTAGCAATGGTGCTTACTGGCAGGCTTTAGTAGTAACACATTTATCCAACGAATACTGGAATTTGTATTTGCACCCAGTAGTGTGGTCAACTTCACACACCACTATTGAATTAAGTACTTAGCAAGTGCAGGTTACCTCACGATGTATCCCTTCACCGTAAGAGCGTCGAATAAACGTTCATTATGAATTCGAAAATCGGAAACACATTCTTACGTGCCAAGGTTTGAACCCGCGAACTTACGACTGAAAGTCAACAGCCCATGTATCGATGAAAGGTTACTATTATGACAATTTGCGTTGTTTGTCACATACGTAACTTGTAAAGACGGCCAATTTAATAACAACCACCGTAACTTGGATCATTATCTCAGTCGAAAGTCATTCAATGTTGGACAAAAGTCTTTCCACGACGATTGTACGTGCATGCGGTGACCTGCCCACCCTGCAGCTTCGACAGACGGCGGCGTACAGAACAGACGTTCCAATTGCCACTTAAGTTTAACATTTCCTCAGGCTATGTCGGTCTTTGGTACGATCTCTCCCCAACCCCTCTCCTTAAAATCATAATCATAACCTTTGTGGATGAAAAAATCTTCTTTTTTTTTTGTTATTTTTGAATTGACCTATGCTTGAGTCGAAAAGGTACGACGGATCAAGCTTCATCGGACTTGGAAAAAAAAAGTCTCTACGAGTACCCTAAGGCTACCTACGAGTGCCTGGTAGAGATCGCTGCAAGCGATAAGACCGCCTTCGCACATTATGTTCTCCAGTGCTGTTTTTTATGTTAGCTATTTTTTGTAATGTAATAAATAAAGTGTTCTTACTTACTTACAACCAGTATTAAAAAAGTAAAGAAATGGAGAATTGAATAGGTACGAGTATACGGACATAAAAATGATAAAATAGTATAATTATCTATAGTATACCGGGCATATCGATCGTTCCCGGAACAAATGTCGTAACCACCATTTTAGTGAAAATGACTTTTTAATGCAGTTTAACTTAATTTTTTTCGCTCTATCGATCTCTGTATGTCACATTTTGATACGATGAAAAAAGTATGTGTTACCACCCAAATTTTTATCAATTTGAACATAAATCTTAGCGAAAACATGGACGTAAAAGCCATGATGTATTAATATCTACGTGACATTTAGCTTATTCACCAAAAATTTGTTTTACTTGTGACTTACACCCTGTAAATATTTACAATTTATATTCTTTTCTGCAACTTTCTTTAATAATATTGAAGTAAAAAATCATTTTTAAAAAGCTTTGTCTTAATACTTCATCCTTCGTGTTCGTTAAAGTAATATTCTTTATTTTCAATAATAATAACTTAATGTTTTTATACAATAATACTTTAATTTCTTGTTCTATGTGATACGATTGAGAAAAAGAACTGTGTGAAACTAAACAACAAAAGTTTGCATACATACAAGCATACCGTTTCCAAGATATATACTGAAAAACATGTAAGGCACATAAACTAGTTGTAACTTCTCGAGTGAGATGTGAAATCGTTTATTATAATAGTTTTTAGCCAGGTGGTGGTGGGTGGTGGTGGTAGTTTGACGCGATATTCATGTAAAGAGCAGCACTTAAAACGAAAAAATTTCCATTAATGACAGCACAATTGAGATATGATTTGGACTTTGATCACGTGAAGTATGGAAGTAAAATGCATCTGAAATCATTAAGAATTTGTATAGATTAAGGCACCTTTGACATAAATTATGATATTTTTGTAGACTCTTACAGCAATTTAACTAGACTTTTATGACCTTAGTTTACTCTTAATGCCAAAGTTTATCATATGATCACATAATTGCAGTTTGTGAATGGGGTGTAATCGCCAGTCTTCAATTTTTTTGTGGGTGTAAGTCCATTGTAACTTTTAAACTAAAGCTCTGATAACTTTGATATTAAATGAGGTTGAAAAGTGATAAAATTTGAGTATTTTGTTCTTTGATGGTCATAATATAAACTTATAAAAAAAAAAGTTATGCCGCCAAGAAAATTTTTTCGATCGTTTTTGGCCTCTCCTGAAAAGTAGTCATTTCGGAGTTACGACATTTGTTCCGGGAACGATCGATATGTTATGTAACTAAGTATGTATTGAAAACTTTACTCTTTACTGATATTGAAACCTAATCTAAAAGTTAATAGTAGGTCAGAACAGACTGTAATAAACAAACACATTACAGTTTTATGATTTGTCTAGAAGTAGGTATAGGATAAACTACAATAGTCTATAACTGAGTCAATCGCAATTCAATGTTACATGAATATGATGATTTCCTTTTTTTTATATAGAATTTGTAAGTGTATTTGTAATTAAAATATTTTTGGTTGACTACACAGCATGCTATAATAAAAACCTTTGTTAACAGTCCATTTAAACGTTCCCACCGAGGATCTCGAGCTTACCCCAAATTAGGGTGTTTATTAGGTCTTAGTCGATTACGCTGGCCCAGTGCGAGTTAATCGACTTTACACGCAACCTTTAAACTTCTTCGAAGTTGTCTTCACGATGTTTTCTTTCGCCAAGAGCGTCGAATAAACTCAATAACGTATCGTTACTTGAACCTTTCAACAGCTAGAAAAGACCTGATAATATTCAAATGGCTGAAGATATTTTCTTGGATCATAGCTACGAACACTCTCGATTGTGACACCTTGCAAACAAAAAAACTAGATCAAAATCTGCGCATCCGTTTAGAAGCTACGATGCCACAAACACACACGTCAAACTTATAATATAACACCCCTCTTTTTCGCCGGCCGCGTCTTGGACCCGCGCCTTCCCAATAGAAGACAACGGCCCTAGCCACTGGGCCATCGACGACGCTCTCAACCTATTATATAGTAACCTACTATATGGTAAAGGAAAATTTAAAGGAAATTAATAATGTAGAAGGATATATATGGGCGTGTGCATGTATAGGTATTTTGTCTCTCGTTTTATCTAGCTAGATGGTATGTATGTTACAGATAGGTACATGTTATCTTTAATAATATTTTCGCACTACGGAATAAGAATTTAGAATTATTATATTCATATTGCAGAAATCGGTCTCTAGAAACAAAACAGCGCAGTGGCGCGAAAACCGATTGAATGAATAATTTATACCAATATGAATTCTATCGGAATGCATCTCACGATTGAAAACAGGATTCAATAAGTCGTCATGTCGTAGTTGTAAGACACAAACCACCACAAACGCACGTTAGTTAATAGTCATGACCATTTTGTATGCGGTCATCCACAGAGGATATTTTTAAAAACCGCTTACAATACCTTGAGTAACCGCAATCTAAAAATTACGAATAATCTTTCTGTTCCGTAAAAAGAGACACTGATACTGCGCAGTATTATTGTTGAAAGAGATACGACTTTGACAATATCTCGAGTTCTAATTCCATGCATGGACGTCAAGCTCTCAATTGGATTTATTTAAAAGATTACGACTATATTACGAGAATAATTCTTCAGAAGAAAAAAATAAGTTATTAAAAATAATACGGGCATATACGTAGCGGCTAGCGGCTATGTTAATATACATAGCAGTATATTTAAGTAGGTGCTGCGTTTGGAATAGAAAGAGCTGTCACGGCGATACATAATGTTCCTAGATAGACAGATCTAAGCAATGATGATAGATGAAGTGGTAATATCACTGATAAGGAATCAGTTACACTGCCAGACAAAATAAAACTGATAATGTTATAGAAAGTCAATACCAAACAGATTGACAATGTAACCAGATAAATTGCAATGTTGTGGGTAATTGTATCCCTTTACTGATAAAACAATCACAAACTTTAATAATATTTACAACAGACAAGTGTAGTGTTTTTAAAAACATTACAAAAATAACTATTATTTGATAACAAATTTCTTTATTCACCAGTGCTTAAACTTACAATGATAACACAAGTTTTTTTCTAATTTGTGATGATGACAATTTAATATTTAAGGTATAAGACAGCTATAATTTTAAAAACAAATTAATGAGCATACAAGAGTAAATAGAATAGAATTGAGGATACTCTATCACCCATATTTTCAGCTCACTAGCATATTTGCATGTAACTGATAAAATAACATGCAGTGTGATCAGCAGTGCAGTATAGTATAATCTACTAGAGCATCTGGAGGTGTAGATTTGACCCCAACATTAGGAAAAATTGCATTTAACTTATTAATTAATATGGCCCTTCTGAGGGATACCAGAAGTATAAATCTTATTTAGAAGAAGAAGAAGGATATGATTTATGTTCATTTGTATGATTGTATGTGAAGGATATATTGCAGGAAACTGCACATTTCAGTGTAGAAATTGAGCATTATTATGTATGAACTTAAACCTTTGTATTGAAACACTTATCCTACATGTCCTATTCAACTTAGCTCACACACAGTGGCACTCCATGGGGTCATATTATATGGGCTGATAACAACATATCTAATCAATAAAAAGAGAAATTATCTTTCAAGTTTCAGACAGGCACACACAATCTACAGTCCTAAGTACCAAAACAGTTTAAAGATAAAAACACTTTTAGTATATGAATAGAGATATTATGGTTACCTCTCTCTCTCTCTACAGAAAATAAAATGGTAGAAATCTGGTAAAAATAAAAACCGTTATGTTTGTTAGTGTTTAAACGGCCTATTGACATTTGTTTTTTCAAATTAATGCCAAACGGCTGTTTAAACATCATGCCTTGCTTATGTTTGTTGGTGAACTCAACACTTAGTGAATCAATGACAAAACCTACTCAAAACAAAAGACCTTTATCTTGTAGAGTTATCAATTTGTTTTTATGAACTTCAAATCTTCTAAATTATCTTATGAATGTTGTAAACCGTTAGAATTTTCTCATTTGAGAATGTATATTAACTTTGTGTCACTGAATTGATATATCTAGCTTTTTATCCTAAAGAAATATACAAGATAGCTGTTAGCTAAGATCTACTTTACTCACTTCTCCATAACTCAAGTTTCTTCTTCTGAACTACAGATCAAATTGCTACAGAAAAAAATAATTATATATTATGTAAGTATAGTGGGAATGGTGGAGCTGTCTCTTTATGTCGCGGGCCTTCTTACTTGCTAGCTCGTACATGCTAAGTTCTTATTGGATTTGTCCATTTTGCTACTTAAACATATTCTCAATTAAGCAGCCGTGCTGTGCTGATATACTTTTCTGGATCCTGAGGGCACTACGTCCTCAGAATATTCCTCCCTTACTCTTCGAGAATTTCTTTGCTACATAGGCAATTATTGTAAAGTACTTAGTGAATCAATCATTTTTATTATTATAGGTATAAGTACCTACTCTAATAGGTAAAAACTCTTGAAATATTATTTATACATTTGATAAATTTAGGAAATTTATAGTATGTATTACCATACATACAGACTGTGCACATTACTAGTTGCTCATCTTTAGTACTCCTGGTCTGAAGTATGTCCACATTGGCGCACAATCTTTACCTTTATTTACATAACAAAAAATCCTGTAAATTATTTACTTACCTGAATTATACACCCAACTCAGCTGATAAATCTATAAACTATTAAAAACTGTTTGTACTTACATGGTGGGTGGTGGGACTTCTCTTGTAGTGAGAGACAGGCGGCTCACTTAATGATTAAAGTCTCGGCCTTAGGCCGTGTGTAACAAAGCCGAAAGATTCACACAGAAAAAAGCAAACCAAGTACTCTAAAAAAGAACGATATCTCAGAGTTATATTGGTTTCAATCAAATTTGAGCGACTTTAGCAGTTAACAAATAATGTTCCACAACTTCACAATCGATAAAAATGTTTTTCTAGAGAAAAAAATATGAAGACACGAATCGTTGTATTGCGTTTATAATAGAGCGAGTTTTTAGCGTAAATTCATTCACAACAGTCAATTAACTACGGCATTTTGGTGAAGTCCAATCAACTTAAGCAGATTCTGACAATAAACTGAAACTTTTTGATGATTTTAACAATTTCTGCACAATTTTACGAAAACTGAAAAAGGCGTTCGAGTTCGATTTGCTATGCGCAGCTGTCAAATCAAAGTTTTTTTTCCTTGCCGTCTTCAAATCAAAACAAGGCTCGGGTAGCGCCATCTATTGCACGATTGAAATAGCATTTTATATTCTGGGGCGCGTTCAGTGGCTTCGTACGAGTGCACTCGAGCGCGCTCTGGGGCGCGTTCAGTGGCTTCGTACGAGTGCACTCGAGCGCGCTCTGCATGGCTACTATGTAAAATGAGGCGAGAGGCGACGCGAGACGAGAGAGCTCGCTCGCCTCACTGCAATTTGTCGCTTTTGTTAGCATGTAACTCTCCCGCGACAACATTTTGCAGCGCGAGTCGGCAGTCTCGCGGTAGAGAAAATGGTGTTACCACTATAACAAAAAAAAATTCTACCATATTCCTACCAAGTGGACATTCCATTCATTCGTTCGTTCGCTACCCCAAGTAAAGTGTTAGAGCGAGATAAAAAACAAGGAATGTCGTATAGCGCTATCTTTTTTCATCACTCCATCCATAAATGTTCGTCTTAACTTAAACGCATATGTCAGTCAGCATAAAAAAACTGCGAAAAAAAAATTAGTTTTGCTTGTATTTATTGATAAAACTCGTTTAATAAAATTAAATATCTTTTTCTTGATTGCCTAGCGATTTTTATCGGTAGATAGATGTACTCACAAGGAAATCCGCATCACTCGCTAGTTGGTACGTTGGAAAGCACATTATTACATTGTTTCGTATATTTTCCTTGTATTATTATATTATTTTAATGTCTAACATAATACGCTTTATTCTCTAGGATGGAGTTATGATCGTGATCTAAACTTTGATACCAATGTGGACGTTCAAGAAGACCTTACCGTGTGTTCAATAATTGCTGACCCTTGAATTATATACTTTTTCGAACTTGAACTATTTTCGAGGATATCAATGTTGATTCACAATGCAGAACATGACATATTGAAGAATATTTTTACAGGTAATTGGTTTACGTAACTTAGGTATTTACTGGCGAATTATGAAATGAGAGAACTGATATTATTGTACATTACAAAATAAAAAACTAATGATTGTGTCTATTTTAGGTTCCTCATACCAAAGACAGCTGTGCTGACTGTGCTCTTGCCTTTTGTCAACAAAAGTTGAATTACACGGACGGCAACTGTATGAAAAAGCCAACATAATTATTATTTGGCAATAAAATTGAAGATGCCATTTAGGAGTGTCATTGCGGAGTGCCATAGTGAACGTGCTGCAGGGAATGGAACTTCAGCAAGCAGTTGTAGCTGTGTTATTGTTAGTTAGTCATTACATTGACTACAAAAGTATAAACAATTAAATTTCAACACTATGGTGCATCAACTACTATTTATTTCGCTTATAACAGTTTACTGCTGGACTTATGCCTTCCCAGTCTATTATTACAAAGATTAGTTAAAATACACAAAGATGTTAATAAATTAATTCTTTATTTTCTTTTCCAACATGTCCCAACCAACCTAAAGATAATATAAGAAATAATACACACAAATAATACAAGAAATATTAAAATTTTAATTGATACTATAATCTAATTTCTGTTTATGGTTTTATGTAAGATATTATTCAATCATGAAGTTTGAAAATCTCCACAATTATGCTATAATCATAATGAAAAAGCATATACAATTGCTTGAGAAAAAAATTGCAGCCCCGCTACTAATATATTCATAGCCAACCATACATATTTACTTTCAGAGATGGTTTGCTATTGTTTTGTTTATTCAATATAGAATTAATATGAACCTACTTAACTTACAAGTATTATAGTATATAGGTAATAATAAGTTTTCTTTATTTCTTTTACAATGGTAAGCTAAACACTAGACGCAGTCTTATTAAAGGTTCAAAATCATTTCTGATATTTTTGTTTATGGTATAATTGTAAGATTCTATTCAATCATGAGTTAATCTCATGATAATCTCTATAATTATCCTATAATTATAATGAAAAGCATTAGGAATTGCCTGAGAAAATTGCATACATTTGGAGTAGCCCCGCTACCATCATATGAAGGAGTTGACCATCTTTATTAGTAGCCAACCATACATATTTACTTACACATTAAGTATTGTTTATTAAATATAGAATTAAGGTAAGTACTTTCGAAGTGAAAGTTACCTACTTATGAAGAAAATTATAGATTTTTCCAATCACTTTTCAAGTTAACCTCTTTATTGAACGTTCTCGCCTTGCTCTCGCGCACTCAGAACGTGGAAGACTTTATCACGCGTAGAACTGTCAAAAAGCGAATGTCTAAGTCGCTTAATGAACGTTACGTGCTAGCCAAAGCGACAATTCCGTCGCGTTCTCGCCGATTGACATAAGGTCGCCATTTTTGTGTCTCTCTCGCGGGAACTGTGCTAGCTCCCCGCGACAACTCCGCGAGACAGGCTCTATGTCGCGTTTTGACAGCTTCTCGAGCCTGTCGCGGTCTTACATGCTTGCCCTGCTGGTGCGCGCTCTAACCGTTCCGTGGCTCGGTGAAATTTTACCCTGACAGCTGTCAGAGCGTAGTTTCACCCGTTCCGTGGCTCAGAGCGAAACAACCAAACAACCGTCTAATGAGATGGTTAATTTTTACTCTGACAGCTATTTGACGTTTAAAGCTTGCAATTTATGTCAAAGTCAAAAACTCGAAAAGCCCGCCATTTTGTTTCGTAGTTACTTTATAATAATTTTGTTAAATTTGTATATCACAGACGTCTAATACGTCTGTAATGTATATAAAAGTGGAAAAAAATTGAAACAGGAGAAGAATTTTCTCTCGTTAAATATTTGAGGTTATAAAAACAACTCGATCGTTCAGTGGCTCGGTTGCAACTCAAACGGGTTAAAATTTAACCGAACAACTACGCTCGAAGCCAGTGAACGCACTCCTGGTGCGCGCTCTAACCGTTCCGTGGCTCGGTGAAATTTTTACCCTGACAGCTGTCAGAGCGTAGTTTCACCCGTTCCGTGGCTCAGAGCGAAACAACCAAACAACCGTCTAATGAGATGGTTAATTTTTACTCTGACAGCTATTTGACGTTTAAAGCTTGCAATTTATGTCAAAGTCAAAAGACTCAAAAAGCCCGCCATTTTGTTTCGTAGTTACTTTATAATAATTTTATTAAATTTGTATAACACAGGCGTCTAATACGTCTGTAATGTATATAAAAGTGGAAAAAAATTGAGACAGGAGAAGAATTTTCTCTCGTTAAATATTTGAGGTTATAAAAACAACTCGATCGTTCAGTGGCTCGGTTGCAACTCAAACGGGTTAAAATTTAACCGAACAACTACGCTCGAAGCCACTGAACGCACTGGGCACGTTCGTTTCATCACAGAGTAACTAATATACTTTTATTTATTATACTTTCCGAAACGCGTAACATGCGACAATTAAGTAATCGGAGTCAGAGGTACATATTTTTCTTCTATGGATAAAGCGCGAGAGATTGAAATACTGTGTTTATTTCGATGCTGTTATAATCAAAGTAAATCATTTTAATAAAGCCCGACCAAAGAAATAAAAAAACTCGTCATTCAGGCTTAACGTCTTTATGTTATTATTTGCATACTTAACAAGTGGTCAAGAAAAACAGTCAGTGTTTAACCCTACAGCATGTCATTCATTCATTCGTTCAATCCCAGAAAACCGCGAAGTTATCCTACTGTATTGTACGTAGTACATACTATATTTATACTGTGGCCGGGACCACAGCTCCGTGTTTTCGTGTTTTGAACACGCTAACATGTTAATTTTAACAAAATAGGGGCGTGGCTTAACAAATTTTGTTCAGCCAAAACATAAGGGCCGGTTTACACGCTTCTAGTCTTTAGTTAAGTTCTTTAGCGAAGTCCTTTAGTAGAAACGTGTGGACGTCACTTGCTTTAGTAGACGTCACTTGCTTTAGTACTTGCTTTAGTACGGTTCTACTAAAGCAAGTACTAAAGCGGCGTGCGTGTTTTTTGTTTTTTAAAAGATGGCTATTTAGTTGTATCTTCAAACCAAATGGTCGGAATATTATTTTTGAATCTCTATAATAAGAATGAAAGAAATGAAGAATATTTATATTTTAATTTTGGTCGAATAATAAATTTGTGCCTGAATATTTTGTTCAATATTGTTTGTGGAACGTTAAAAACAATTTATACAAAAATAAACAGGCTAGGCATTCGGCATACACAGGCATTGGCGTATGCGAGACGTCGTTGCGCCTTCGTTGTGGCGTCGAAATGATACTCAACTGGAAGATGTGTAAACGTTCACTCGCAGCGCACTAAATCACTAAAGAACTTGCCTTTCAAGTTGTACTAAAGTACTTAACTAAAGACTAAGAGCGTGTAAACCGGCCCTAACATTGTTTGCCGAGACGAATGGATAACATCCCCCGCGTTTGCCTGCGGGGAGGGGAAACGTCGCATTTTATGCTATCGCTCATTGAATGAAGGCGTCCGTCCGTGCAAAACTTTAGTTGGTTTTTGGAATAATGGAGTGGAATAAAGAAAGTATTTGTTTTGTTGATACAACTTACTTATTAGAAAAAGGCCGGTAATTTGGGATGTAACTTTGGAAGAACACAAATATAGATACAAAAAGTAGATGTCCTGTCGGAAATTGCTATTAAAACAGTTTTGTTAGCCAAAACATTAACATTAGGCAGTGGACGGGCGGTTTTGTTAAACAAATTACACAAACTTGTTTTGTTAGAAAATTGGCGCTCTGGACCCGGCTTAAGCTTGACCTAAGCAGTCTGTCATTGTTTAGTTGCCTGGAAGAAATTGCTACTTTAGCAATAAGGCCGCCTATTGGCTCATTGTTTCACACTTATGAAAATTGTAACTGAAAAATTACTGGTGTCAATAAAGAATATTTGTATTGTATTGTATTGTATTGACTGCTGCCGTCGATGTAGCCGCGGCTGCCCTGCCACCAGCTGCCGGAAACGTTTCGGCACTAGTCGGCAGCAGCCGGCTTTGCTTCGACCACTTCGACGGAAGAAGAGATGCTTGCCGTCAATGCGTTGACCAATTTTTCTCTTTGGCGTTGACGACAGTCGTCGACCGACATGTGGCCAAGTGCCGCTCATCTGTAACTTTCGGTATTAAACTCAAGGTTACAACAAGGTCTGTAAGCAGCTGAAGAAGGGATGAAAAGACAATCTAACAAATAGATCGACTGTAAAAAGAGCATCTTGCGTAAGTGAGATAGCTTTTAATTATTCATCCATCATCATCACGCAGCCGTTTTGTACAAAGAAAATATGATAATGAGAAAATGCTTGCTAATTTAAGTAGAAAATTAAATCGGTCACTCGAAAGTAAGTACTCCATAGTTAATAGTTATCGAATACCTAACGATAAGTTGAGTGTAGGGCAATAGAAAGAAAGCCATGCATGGCATAGTTTCGAAATTAAAATTCTACGTGCTTATTGTGAAGTCGACGGTGATAAGTGTAAATGTATTTCAATAATAGTTTATTACTAATGCCCTAATTATGTAAAAGGTTTGGGTATAAATTATAAAGGAACTTACAAAAATCATCAGTTAGTGAACGCTAGCAACATGAACACCAAAACAGCACTTTGCTTCGCAGTCATTTTCGTTTTGAGCGTACGTATTTATAGTATATTTGTAAAGTTAATAGTTTAAGCTTTGATATGTTTTTTGTGTGTGCTATCAGTTATTCAGGGGAGGTTCAGAGCTCCTGTTTAGCGCATTTCAGGCCTCGGCTTCTAAGTAATTGGTCTGGTCGCTCTTCTAAACTTCTAATGACGTTTATGTGGCGCGCCGCCACACTGCTTAGTGTACATGAGCAAGTGACTTTATGTAATATGTAGGACTTTATATGTAGAATTTACATATAACATAACTGTATGTATGTAAGTGTTGTGAGTGGTATACCTCAGTGGTGGTAGTTATCACTACCTAGGTATATTTTTTTCTTTAAAAGGATGACCAAGACCATAATACAGACCGCTTACTATAAGATGTCCTCCAGAGCTCCGAATTCAGTGTATCTACGGTGAACGGACTTATTTATTGCACAGAATAAAAAACACCAAGCCCACAATTTTATAAATTAACCATATATTACAAATTACATTAGATTGACGTTCAAATATACAACATGTACCATTTCTTCAAATCCAGGTATGCTCGGTCACCTGCCAATACGCTGGTGGGTGTGGTGGCAACGCCCTGGCTTCCCCCTACGCCCCCCCACCGTGCGCACCCATCATCATCAGAAGCAACAACGACAATGACAAGGATATGATGTTCCCCATCCTGTTGCTCCTGCTCCTCGGAGGAGGTGGATTCGGGGGCGGCTGCTTCTAAACCTACACGCTACCACAGAATTTAGTGCTACATATCTGTGGTGCTACCATTATAAAATGTGGGTACCTTTTAGTATCTACGATACGACGCAATAGTACAACACCATTACTCTGCACTAAACGAAATTGCAAAATCTCATACTACGAACTAACTCGTACTTGGCACCGAACGTGTTAAATCAGACCAGTTGATTCAGTAGTATTTCATCCATTCAGGGGTTCATGTACGTACAGAAACTACCAAAACTATATAAAAAATCGATAAGATTTCGTATTCCGCCCGTCGTTATCAGTCAACAGTTCGTGATCAATTTTGAATAACTGCCATTTTATCAGAATCTATATAGGAGTATCATATTACTTGTACGTTTTTGTTATATTTTTTTAATGTTTTATTTAAGAGTATCTTATTATAATATATTATCATGATTTGAATAACTGTTCGCGTTGTTTCATAACCAGAAATAAAGAAGCGTTAAATATATGATTATATTTATTTATAATTTTATCAGTAGCCCGCTTGTTCATCATAATTATTTTGCTGGATATAAGATGTCCTATGTTTCAATCCAGTTAATATGCCATATACCCTTATAGCCTAATTTCACTCCATTCCGTCAGCCGCTATTGCGTAGTAGCAAACATCTAAACTCACAAATATCTTCACATCTATTTTAATGTTATGTAGGTACTTGATAGAAATTGCTACTTATGCAATAAGGACACCTAGATTTTCTTTTGTGAATTAATGCTGTATTGTAGAATACTGTAGATATGGCCTAATAATATGCAATCAACTAAAACATAGATAAATTATTTTATTTTTTTAGGTAGGTGTTACTCATAATATTATTTGAAACTCTGCGTGACTCTGCTTCTAAATACTTCTAATAAAAAAAAGTGCGTGGCCTGATTTGAAATAGAAATTTTGCGTTTTCGAATTAGTACCTATACTTATTTAATTTACATAGAAATACAATAAATACCTACCTAGATCTTTACTATCTACTAAGTGTATTTGTACTTATTTTGGCATTTTAATTTTATCTAGCCGACTCAGGTCAGGGCAACAAAAAGGACTAGACCCAAGAGCTAGAGAAATCAGCGCTTCTTCCTCTGTTTAGTGTTGTACTTCTGTGCCCGCCCAAGTTTTCGTCTGTTGAGTCAAAGATCGTAAGCGTAACGAGGCAAAGGACAGGAAAAAAATCGTATGGGGCCCGGTCTTTTATTCACAGAAAAATCTAACCACTATATAGAAAAAATATATAGATTCTAGACATAAAACTGAGTCCACATGTCCAGTTGTGGAATTTAAGTGCCCCCCATTTAGGAGATATTAATTTTTTTCAATGTGAAAAAGTTGTACACTCAGCAAGTCTATAAAACGCACCTGCCACTACCTATCTCTTTCTAACACCTAGCTAAGGCTACTCTTGTCTTCTCTTTCTTACAAGGTTATTAAAATAGTTAACTAAACCGCGAAACAGGGCCTGTTTAATAAACGTGACAGGCGACAGGTGACAGGCGACAAGTGACAATCCGACATTTTGACAATTTCTTGTTTAATAAAGATTATCCCTGACAAATTTGTCACGGTGGAAAAACTACAAATATGTCGACTTGTCGCGACATTTTGACATATTTCTGTTTAATAAACAATTTCTCTTGACAGGCGACAGGTGACAATTTGTCCGGAAAAACTTGTCAAATTTGTTTTATTAAACACTAAATTGTCATGACAGGTGGACATATTTGTCAAATTGTCTGAGATTTTCGACAGGCAACCGCACCCAATGTCAAAGCAATTCAAAATTGTCGGATTGTCACGTTTATTAAATAGGCCCGGGCCTATTTAATAAACGTGACAACGTTGTCACTTTTTGACAAATAAGTCGAATTGTCGCACCAAGTGCCGTTTAATAAACATGACAATTATGTCCAAATGCGACAGGTAAATATTGACATAATTGTCAGGATAAAGATCCGTTTAATAAAGGCAAAAATTGTAAATTTTTACCTGTCGAGTCTAAGGAAACATTCTATGACTTAATTGTCATAGTCTTTGACAAATTTGTCACATTTTGTGACATATTTGTCACAACATAATATCGGAGAATGCTTATGGGAGAATATATGAGGGTAATATTTAAAAAATATTATAATTTCACTTTGGTAATCAATTTCTTTACTTTTGTTTATGTTTTCTATTTGTAATGGATGTCAAATTAACAATTTTAGGTCTTCTTTATGAAAATAGAGACGTTTGAAAATAGAGAATATTTAACTTCACTGCTACTATCACTGCTATCCGTTGACGACATTAAAACCATTTTTACACGTGATTACTCGTATTAATTAACTGCCGAATTGCTTTGACATAGGGTGCGGTTGCCTGTCGAAAATCTCAGACAATTTGACAAATATGTCCACCTGTCATGACAATTTAGTGTTTAATAAAACAAATTTGACAAGTTTTTCCGGACAAATTGTCACCTGTCGCCTGTCAAGAGAAATTGTTTATTAAACAGAAATATGTCAAAATGTCGCGACAAGTCGACATATTTGTAGTTTTTCCACCGTGACAAATTTGTCAGGGATAATCTTTATTAAACAAGAAATTGTCAAAATGTCGGATTGTCACTTGTCGCCTGTCACCTGTCGCCTGTCACGTTTATTAAACAGGCCCCTCGTGTCATATTTCTTAATATGCTGGTTGCCCAAAAAGGTATGATTATAGGGAATTAAATGCAATAGCATTGGCAACACAAACAACACTGCGACCTGCCCTGCCCTCAGAACAATAACTAAAGCATAGAAACCGCGTAAAAATAAAAACAATTTACAATACTATCGTCTCTTTTTACTTATGACATAGTGAAAGCATCAGAAAGAAATGCATATACGATGCAATTTGCGAAAATGTGAAGGTTGTCCCGGGGTATTGAAATGCTAGGGATTGACTAAGTCGATAAAATATATTATATCGACAAAATGTTTTGTCCTAAGAAAGTAATCGAATGTTTTGATTGTTGATGTTTCTGTTTGTTAAAAGGTAAAAGTCATTGTATCGAAGTACATAAATAAATAAGCCTTTATTCACTGACAGTACAATAGCAATTCATTTAGACAGTTTAATTAAGTTTTATCAAGTTGTCCCCCGACATAGGCCTCCTCCATACTTTTCCATTCTTGTCAATTAAC
Organism: Teleiodes luculella; assembly: GCA_948473455.1. Lineage (NCBI taxonomy): Eukaryota > Metazoa > Arthropoda > Insecta > Lepidoptera > Gelechiidae > Teleiodes > Teleiodes luculella. Next base: position 10,318,680 of record OX419585.1, read on the forward strand.
AGCTGCCTTTCTCCAACCTTTAGGAAGGTCATCGTCCTATCTTTTAGTTCGTCTTCCTCGGCGGGGCTTGCGATCGCGAGGGTACCATTCCGTGATTATGTTTGTCCATTTGATTTTTCTGGATCTTCACGTATTATGGCCCGTCCATCTCCATTTCAATTATTTTGTTTTGCTCGTGACATCTACAACATTTGTTCTTTTCCTTATGTCGACATTTGTCCTTTAGTCTAAGACACAGCAGCAGCAGCTCCTCTATTTATTTGATATCCCTGTGCATTTAATTTTAATTCGCAAAGATGTGCCCGAGTAGAAGTTGATGCGATACTTGGTTGTTCAGTTCTTTCTTCTGAATTCTACAAATAAAAAGTTTATTAATATTATTTATTGTGTTTACAAATGGTTAAATTTATTATAAAAAGTTTATTAACCGAATGAAAATTATGTGTGTGAAACCAATTATAAATCAACCATTCATAATGGGTAACATTAACTTTTTTTTATTTTCTTCACCAACTTCCATAATTCTCAAAACAAAATATTGAAATTATTATTTACTTAATATGATTATAAAAAATATTAGATTCCCATTATTTTCTAATTACCATTGATTTATAGTTCGCCAAATGTAACGTAGGCAAAGCGTTATGTTTTAATCGCCTCCATTTAATATTTGTGTTTGGCACGAATGAATCTTCACTAAAATGAATCGAACAAATTCGACTGAAAGTTTTTGGTGTCCAATTTCGTTTCGAAGTACGACGTATCCACTCCTTCCTAATTGTTTCATTCTTTGGGAAACTGAAATAAAATTCAAGATTAAATTTCTGCAAAAAATGGATTTTATTTATAACGATTCTATTGCACGGCTCGCTCGACACTGAAAAATCTCTCCAAAATGGGATGACGTTTTTTTATCGATAAACCATGTACATGATTTTACCACATCACTAGTAAAAAACTAACCTAATTTGAAATAAGGAAAAAAATGTTAATTATCAAGCAAAATACCTTTACGAAATCTAATTTAAACACGACATTATACGAAAAACAGTTACTGTTATACTATGACGTATTTTCTGATAAATTCGTGCACATATATTTGAAAACTTACCGATGAAATGTAATTTTTTCAGAACTATTTTCTTTTCGTCCTGAATGGGATTGACATCCTTCTATCACACAAGACATATTGTTCCATGAAATTGTCACTTCATGACGCACAAACACAACACAAGTTATAAGATTTTTCCGTCGGAATTCAAACAAAAACTCGAATTTATTTCACAGATATCTGAACTCCGGCGCGGAAGGAAACCTTTCGCCATTATAACCCGGCCAATTGAGCAAGATGTCAATGTGAACAGACAAAGAACTTAGATAAGTTACTTTGAATTTAGTCGTATTTTAAGAGGTCCAAATGGAGTCCACTGACATTTCAGGTCAGGACACATAAAAAATAAATAAAAACAATGTGAAGAGGTTGTCTTTTTCTATCATACGTGAAACGTCATAAGCAAAATGTGCGATAAATATCTGTTTTCAGTTGCTATTTTTACGCGGTTTCTATGCTTTAGTTATTTTTTTTTTTTTTTTTTTTTTTCTTCTATATGGCACTAGATGTATTCTTTGTGCCAGTGTCGAGTTAAGGTAGGGAAACTTATCGATACGAAAAACCAAAATCATTACGAATCTACAGAAGGAAAAGTGTGTTTATTTACATTTAAATATTATACAGTACTATTATACAAAATATACAAAATATACGATAAAAATAATTATAGTTACTTTAGATTTTTATATTATTAGACATTATAAAAGAGGATAATATATGACTATACATTAAGGGATACATTACAAGGCAAGATACACGGGTAGGAAAAGGAACATGATGAGACTGGAGGGATAGAAAAAAGTCAGAACGATTATATCGAGAGCAAGAAAAGAAAATGTGATCTAGGTCACCAACATCATCTCCACATTCACACATGCTTTAGTTATTGTTCTGAGGCCCTGCCTAGCCAAGTTGCCAACTTGTGAGCAATAAACACAAAATATGGGAGTATAGAAAGACCGAAGATAATCAAAAATTAAAGTAACTTTGTCTTAAGTGGCGGCATATTGAAAATTATCAACGACAAAAGAACGCAGGTAAAATCAGAACTACATAACTTAAGATCACATGCAATGCAACTTGCTTGTCTAAATATTTGAGTTTCCAAACTTGTAAGCAGATTTTTAATGACTAATTAATAGGAGATTTTCAGACAGCTTGAAATTTAAAAAACGAACGTTAATAGTAATAGTAAGAACAGTAAGATTTATTGTAGACTTTTTGACTATTTTTAGTCGGAATGTATGTACATAGTTCTGTCTATATGAGATTAATTGTAGGATAATTCGTTGATTAATTAACTTTTTTTTTATAATCCAATACTTTTGTATTTATTACCTCACTATTTACTAGTGCCATTTGTTGAGCGGTTTTGTTTTCTCTCTATTTTAGTTTAATAATAGGCCATGTGTTTTGGGGAATCCGGAACGATAACGTTGGCAACGCTAAAATGACAGTTGTTCATATTAAAAAAAAAGTTGACATTTGACCTAACAAAATTTTCGACACGATCCATTTTCGATTTTTATTTGGAAATATTAAGAAATCAAAGAGAAAAGTGATTTAATTCTTGTTTTATAAAGAGAAATCACAATGGCACCTAAATCTGTCTAAAATTATATAAAATGTGTGCTCCGCATCATGTACCTGCACACACAAAACCAATACTTTCTCCCAATCTTATCTTGCTGATTGATTAGATAAATTGGTAAATCAAAGCATTTTCTTGTGACATTCGTCGATAATTAGGTTTTGTGCGAAGTGATTGAAGTGATGATTAGGAATACGTATGGTCGCAATGTCTAATTCGAACAGTGCGTTGGCTGATGAGGAGGAGTCGTATCCGCTCCACGAGTGCGTGTTCGGGGGCGACGTGCGCAAGCTGTCGGCGCTGCTGCGGACGCACGACCTGACGCGCAAGGACAAGCATGGCAACTCGCCGCTACACCTGGCCGTCATGCTGGGCCGCAAGGAGTGCGTGCAGTTGCTGCTGGCGCACGGCGCGCCCGTTAAAGTCAAGAACCTCACAGGCTGGTCCCCGCTTGCGGAAGCCATAAGCTACGGAGACCGCCAGACCATCTCCTCCCTCGTCCGCAGACTCAAACAGCAAGCCCGGGAACAAATGGAAATTGGTCGGCCTGATTTAATTCGGGCACTTGGTCAGATCAATGACTTCTATATGGAGCTGAAATGGGATTTCCATTCTTGGGTTCCACTTGTCTCTAGAATCTTGCCATCTGATGTTTGCAAAATCTATAAGTCGGGTTCAGGAATTAGACTTGACACTACTTTAGTAGACTTTACTGATATGAAATGGGAAAGAGGAGACATATCCTTTATATTCCGGGGTGAGAAACGACCCAATGAGTCTCTCACTGTTCTAGACAACAAAGCCAAAGTCTACCAGCGTGTCAGATATGAAGAGACTGAAAGCGAGATAGAAGATGAAGTGGATATTCTAATGTCCAATGACATTCTATCAGCACAGATGTCTACCAAAGGCATATCATTTTCTCGAGCTCAAAGTGGGTGGATATTCCGAGAAGATCGTAAGGAGTTAGTGGCTGGTCAGTACAGAAGCGATATCTATACTATTACTGGACTTGTTTTAGAGTCTCGTAAACGCAGAGAGCATTTATCAACTGATGATCTGCAGAAGAATAAAGCCATTATTGAAAACCTTACTAAAGGTAACACACAGAGCCTGGAGACCAATGGTGAGCCTGTGCGACGAGCCTCTCTCAACCCACCCCCTGACTGTGGAGTCAGCTGGGCTGCTTACATATCATCTTCACCGGGCCAGTATCCTAGCCTGGGCAGAGAAATTGTGTACAAAGAATCATCAAGAAACTTCAAAGCCACAATTGCCATGAGTGATGATTTCCCCCTCAGTGTTGATATGCTCCTGAATGTTCTGGAAGTTATAGCACCATTTAAACATTTTGCTAAATTACGTCAATTTGTGGCCATGAAATTGCCTAGTGGCTTTCCTGTAAAGATCGACATCCCAATACTGCCAACCGTCACAGCTAAAATTACTTTTCAAAAATTTGAATTTCGGGATGATTTAGCACCAGACTTATTTGTAATACCTGAAGACTATGCAGAGGACCCGTTGCGGTTCCCCGACTTATGACGCATTGATATTCTAACACTGTTTGAAATTAGCGAGAGGCCGATGTGGCGTCGCGAGGGGAAGCGCGGGCGGACGTGGCGCGCGGGGCGGGGAGCGCGGCTGCGGCCGACGGCGCCGCGTCTTGTCACCATCGAGTTCCCCATGCTTTTTGGCCTAGGGAGCTCCTACTCTAGCCACTGTGTTCTCTTTGTGGAGTAGCTAAATTGCTGATGTGTTGTAGAAGTAAAAAAAAATGATGGTGAACTGTCCTGTGAAGTAGTCAACAGTGTTAGAATGAATTAAATTATTCTTATTTATTTCATAAATTAAAGAAAACGGTTTACAGTTGAGTTTATGTTTATGTCTCTCTCACTGTAGTCTCGTGTTGCCACCTGGTTGAACCAGGCTAGCCTATTTATTTTATAAGATAGATGTACTATCAGGCATGTGGTCTGATCACTTGTAGCCTATTAGCTATTTATGTTGGCATATGTTTCCATTTCCACACTTTTTGACAAATAAGAGTAGAATTGTTTTAGCAACTAGAAATATTGGGTCTTCGTTATAAGAGAAGACATCACCTTATGAACTTGGTTTACTTTTCATATCTCATATCATTAAATTGCAATTAGATTTTAATGTATATTTGTAGCCAAAATTAATTCCCCTCACATGGATTGTGTTCAAAAAGAGTAACATTTTTATTTCAATAAGTATTATTTTATTACAGTTTAGTATCAGTTTTAATTTTAACTCACATTTGTGTATTATGTATTATTAGTATCCACAGTGATATTTTTGGCACTCTCACATAATTAATGATTTAGATAATTGAGTTTTTGTACCTATTTTAGAAATAAAATTTAAAGCAAACACATGGCAAAATAAGTTAGCAGGTGTTAGCAGTAAAACCAAATACCATGATTAATGTTGTCGCCATACCCAAATGATAAGAAATAATAATTTAAGGTAGAACCTTTCCATTAAAACTTTTACGTAAAAATGATAACCATGTCATCAAACCGCCGCTGCGGTAACTCTACTTATTATCTACAGAATTGATGGCAACTATGCAAAATTAAATGCAGGTATATATTTTTTGTGTACAGAATTCATAACACCTTGTGTACCTATGTATATTCAAAGTTTTATTAAATCTAAGATTAATATAGAATTTTCATGGTTTCTTGTGCATTTAGCATTCCCAATTGACTTGAATTGAAAATCTTAAAATGCACCAGTTTCAGAGTGCATAAACATTAGGAAATATTACTAGGCCTTACCATTTTCATTACCTTCACCATTGAAATTTAGGAAAGTATTTGTTTTAAAGATAGAGACAGCTTGTGTAGTGAACCAGTGCAACTAGAAAAGTGTAGATTTATCCACTAGAATTTGAATGAAACTTGATTTGATCACTGTTTTTTTCAAGCACCTCGTTCTAGTTGACCAAACCCACCTAAACAGAATTTATAGTAATTGTTATGTTATGTGGAACAGTGTCTTGCCGATAGGATCACTTTGTTAATGTATTATTGTTTTAAAAACACGAACGAGTTGTAAATTTCAAAGAACTGTAATAAAATAGATGGATAAAAATGCTTTCGTATTATTATTTCACAGTAAAATATTACTAATAACAAACTACAAGTTTAAAATCAATATTTTATGCATTTCACAAAATTCGTGATTAGATAAATGTTATAAAATAGTATTATCGCCGCAAACGTGGCCTATTTGTATAATTTAATTAATTAATCGTGTATTCAGTTTCATTTGTCGATAAATTACGTGACCATATCAATATCGCTCGACTTTCAATGAAGTAAAATCTCAAACTCATCAATAATATGAGTGTTTCATAGTTTCTTCCGCGATTGCACCGTGGCGATTGAGGAGACAGTGAATCCAGCGTTCGACTCTTCCATGCCTAGAGTCACTACTCGTAACGACATAGTAGACCGCCGACCTGCAACAATTTAAACAGCAGATTCTTACTACTACAACACAACATAAAACAATGGTACACAGTACACACACACAATGCAAAATAAAAAGATTCAGGCCAGCATGGCAATCAGCAGGCGGCAGCTAGGAAGCGCAGCTACTAAGCGCAGCCATGGATGGCTGGAATGCACGGGGCTCCAATATTAAAAGTAATTTAATCTTCATAAGTTTTTTTTTATAACACTTAATGCTTGCTTGCTTAGCGTGTGGGTTTCAAACCCTGGTATTAGAATCATTGAGCCGCCTATGGCTTCTGACATAACTCGTGTAACGACTACATCCATAGTAAATGGGACCAACAGCTTCAGGTGCCTTCTGAAGCACGGAATCATCTTTATTTTCGAACAATCGGATGATTCACCCTGCAATGTCCTAATCAAACTGGGGAAAGTTTCACAAAGTGATAAATTGTTCGTTGAGTGCCCCACCGGGATTCGAACCCGGAACCTCCGTAATGTAAGGCGAGTATTTGACCACTCGACCACAGAGGCTATTACTTAATAAAGTCAGTCTCTTAAAGGAATTACCAAAAAATATAATATACTTCTCATCAAAAAAATCGAAACACTTCCGTACTAAGTTTGTTTGCAAGGTGTTTCGATTTTTTTGATGAGAAGTGTATTTGGATTATGTATGTAGTCGAACTAAACAACAACAAAATATGACAAAGAGCGATGCGACATCAGTTTAAACATAATAATAATAATAATATGTGGGACATCTCACACACGGCCATCTGACCCCAAACTAGGCAGAGCCTACTATGCGTATCAGACAGCTGATATACATACATATATAAATATACAACATCCAGACACAGGGCAAACACAAGTGCTCATCACAAAAATGTTTGCCCTGGGCGGGATTCGAACCCGCAACCCTGTGCTCAGTAGGCAGACGTACTACCAACTAGGCTACGGGGCCGTCAATAATTGACCGGCTCGTGCAATGTTTGCGCTGTTGTGGAGTAGAACCTACCATTTTATTACTTAATAATAAATAAATATAATAAGAACAGTATTTTCACTTACTTTTTTCAACTAAATCCTCCATTAGCTGTAAAGAATAAAATAAGTATTAGAATTCAAATGTATCACAATACATTGGGATCAATCAATTCTGACGTGGCCGCTAAAATCACTAAATTTAAGTTGTTGGTCTCTTTCATTCATATGGGAATCGAAAAGGATGGCGAGATGAATTAATTTAATTTTGAATGAATGATATTTAAATCAAGCAGCGCTGCTGTTAAATTCAGCTTAAGTTAGTCGGGATGTTTTTAAATTCCTGCTAAATTACGCGTAAAATCGGAGTTTGACGTGTCTAAATGTAGGTTGGCAATCACTTGTCCCTTTTCGTTCTTAAGAACGTGAAAGAGACATAACAACTTAAAATTAGATATTTTAGCGACCACGCAGAATTGAGCCCAATCTAATATTATAAAATTCTCATGTCATAGTTTTAGTTATAGTACTACCACTACCGCTGTGCACTCCCTTAGGTATGCGCGCGGCGAGAGGGGGGGGGGACGCGCTCTGTCAGCCCGCCGTCAACGCTCGTGGCGGCAGGTAGTGTCATTTGTTTCTGTCCGTCATGTCCATACTCATGCACTTTTTTCCCCGGCTCCCACCTCATACCTCATACCTCAGAGAGTGCACAGCGGTAGTGGTAGTACTATATCATCATACTCCTCCGAAACGACTTGACTGATTTTGATGTTTTATAATATATGTATAGTAAGTATGAAAATAGGTTGTTTTCCTTTTTTATAGCCTTGAGAGCGGGCGGAGCCGCAGGGCAAACAGCTAGGAACAATGATGCTAAACTAACTAAAATAATGATGATGGCCTTTTGAGGTCGGGAGGTGATGCTATAATATCCCGGCTTGGCGGTCTTTTCAATAGGCTTCCTTCAATAGGTATATTTGGTCATTCATATCATACATAAGCTTTCCGCCTAGCGGCTACGCCCGCGTTAGCAGTTTCTCCCGTAGGAATAAGGAATTTTCCCGCAGTAAAAGGTAGCCTATGTTACTCCCCTAGGTCTTTTCTATTTTTATAAAGTCCGGCCAGAAAAATATAAAACCTCGCCCTATTGCGGAATTTCAGTGAAACTAATTTTATAACGGAAATTGTTGCCATAACATAAAAATATACATGTGGCGCCCACAGAGCAGGTTTTTTTATTTTTATGGTCAGGCTTTACCAAGTTTAATTAAAATAGCTTCAATACTTTCGGAACCTATTGAATGCAAGCAAATAATCAAATCGTTATAGTCTTTTGTCGGAGCCTTAAACTACAAAATGGCCCGTTACTGATAGTGGCCAGAAATACCTTGGTTTTTATGTAAATCCATAATTATTTGCAAAATCCAGACACAAGGCAAATTAAAGTGTACATCACACGAATATTTGCTCGAACTCGCGACCCTGTGCTTAGAAAGCAGACGCACTACCAACTAGGCTACGGGCTGTCAACTAGGTGTACAATCTACTATTTTTCAACATCTTTTCTTCTCTCCTCTCTCCTTCTTATTTATGTATGTTGTGTTTATCCGTAAGAGATTGTTACACCTTGTAAGCAAATTATACTTGACTTGCAGTGTAAACAATTGTGGATAGACGTTAATAAAATAAAATAATAAATAGGACCCATAAAAAATCTCTTTCATAAAGGCTTAACAAGTGTGAAGGAAATTGTAAAAATATGTATTGACGAGCGTCGGTGGCTAAATGGTGTACATACAGTGGGCTCGTTGATTTTCCTGGAGAGGGTTTTACGGAAGACAGCGAAGCGCTGCGTGTAGCCGCTAGCCACGCTAATGCCGCTGCGCGAACCTTCCGTGGATGTCGAAAACACAGACTCTGCAATCACAAAAACAACTTAATTTGAAAGCATGAGTGTCTCTAGTTTGTATTTTGTAGATTTAACTGTACTGTTTTTTTCCGATGTGCAATAAAGTATATTCCATTCTATTCTATGGAGCTGGTGTACAATCGAAAGCACTTAGTAAGAAAACTAATCCTGATTTTCTTTTCAACTGTATTTCGGCGAATTGAGAATCCGACCTGTTGCGAATCCGACTGAGTGCAAACAAATGGTTTGATGGAGTCAATGATTTATTGAAACATGATTTACAATATTACACAGTAACAACCAAGGCACTTTCTATGTACGTTTATACGACGCTTTGACAGTGTAGGAATGAATGGTTGTGTTGTGTGTGAATGATTTGACCAAGGCCTATTTGACCCTGAACTGTTGCTTGCTATATTTTGTTGTATCCTTATTTATCTACTGAATACCTTCATAATAAGGAGCTCGTATTTTTTTAAAGCTGTAACTAATAGATTTTGGGCAATTATAAAGACTACACTACATTAGTTAGTGTTGCAATTCAAAACTTGCTTTTGTATCGCTTTACTTACGTTCTAGCTCTAGGACATTGGCGTCTTTGACGGTAGGTCCACTCTCAGCTATTATACTGTAAAAAATATAAATCCTATATTATGCATTGTTGTTCGCAAACACGTGAAGTTTCATTAAAAAAGTATCTGCCTTGTTCTGTATGTCTCCGTGTTTGTATGCCTTGAGACAAACATAAAAAAAACTGTCCTCAAAGGTCAGAATAAATAAAAAAGCAATTCCGGCGTGGCAGCTAAAACATCTAAACTGAAGTTGTTGGTCTCTTTCATTCATATAAGAATCGAAAAGGATGGGAGATGAATGAATTTAATTTTGAATGAATGATATTTAAAAGGCTTATTATTTTAGAGGCGACTAAAAACTGAAACGGCGACAAACTGTTAGCAACTAAAAAAATAATTTGGCAGCATTTAAATTATTTGGCTTTAATTATCATAAATAAGCCTCAAAACGGGGCTATCATAAAACTCAAATAGTGGCAGCTACTATAAGGTAGCAAAATTAATAAACAAGTCGTTGGTTTCCATTTCGTTACATATATCTCGGTTATATAGATAACATCCCGACAAACACGACGATCCAATGAGGCTGAATGTATACGGAGCTCCGCAAACTTTAGGCACACCCGCCCTGCCCGCATGCTACTTCACTACATAGTATAAAACAACAACAACAAAAAGTCGCTTTCTCTGTCCCTATGTCCCCATGTATGCTTAAATCTTTAAAAAAACGCAACGGATTTTGATACTGTTTTTTTAAAATAGATAGAGTGATTCGAGAGAAAGGTTTATATGTATAATACATGCATAATATACTTAAGGATAACCCACAATAACCATTCGGTCGCTAGTTAATAATAATTAGAAGTACATTATGACAATATGACAAATTGAGACTAACTGGCTAAGTCCGGTGAAGCTTGATTGGTCGTACCTTTTCGGCACAAGCATAGGTCAATTAAAAAAAAAGAAAAGAAAAGTCCTGCGATAAATACTGACCGCTCGACGAACATCTGCAGCCTGAGCTGTGTCTTGACCATGTGCCTTTGCAGGTCGGTGGAGGCGAGCAGCGCGGCGAACCTCGCTCGCGCCTCCTCCGCCGAGCACACCTCGTTCAGTGCGTGCAGAGCATTGTGCGACGACTCCGCGTAGTCGCGCACCCAGAGCGCTAGCTGAAACCGATGGTACAATAAACATCTATATAAACTGTAGAGGTCAATTATCTGTACGTACAACATAACAAAACATAAAAACAACGATATAACTAACCAAACCAAACATCCACCTGTGTTGCGACACCCACACAAAACCCCACACATAGGATCTAAAAACCGAGTCAGGGGGATGTAAGAAAGAAGTGACATAGAACATAACCAGTATATTTTTTATTTTTTTGTTTATCTTTTTGTACGGTCTAATCTCCGAAACTGTTGGACCGATTTGAATGAAATTTTACACAGTGGTACCTTATATCCGCGGTTAACATCTTAGATAGTTTTACCGCGGAAAATATCTCATTCATACGAGAAACTAATCGTTTAAACATAACCCTTTTTCTACAGTCGGGTAAAAAAAGACGAAGGTTACAATACAGTAATAATTGTTGTGCGTTCAACAACGTCGTAAAATATTGAAATAGAACAGTCTCTAAAGATAGTTCTTACATGCTACTTGAGGTTGTTACATCGTCGTGTGATTTTATTACGGATCTTTACACGCTTATTTAATTAATAACTTATTTTGTATGATAAAAACAAAACAAGTGAAAACAAAAAGTGAACCAAGTTTAGTAAAATAGTATAAAAATAAAGTTACATGAGTATCTAGCTAAATTGAAGAAAGTATCGGAAAGTGAATGTAGCAAACTAAAATGCAATCAATATTAATTAAAGTAAGGCTCAATTTAAAGTGAAACGAGTATCAGACTTATCTTTTTCGTGTCTATACGCCTCACACACGGTGCATCAGACATTGAATTGAACTAAAGCGAAACAACTATAAACTAAAGAACATAACCAAAACAAATATCAAGCTGAATGAAAACAAATATCAGACTAAAATGAATATGAGATAAGTGTAAGACTAACATGACAGGTGTATTTCTAAGTGCTCATCAACTGTCACAAGTGATAAACGAGTGTGGCTAGGACACGTGACATAATAATGTGAGACACACTTGGAAGATGCGCCACAAGTCCAACCCTTCGATGAGTTTCTTGGCGCGCTTGTGGTTGTATCTGACGATCTCATGCGCGTTCTGCAGTCGGACCTCCTGCTTCTGCAAGCGCTCGCGAGCATTCTCTAGCTCGCTCTCGGCTTCGGCTCTGAAATTAATTGCTGTTTCTCTCATTTCATTCCAGCGTAGTTTTTACCACGCATTCGGGCTAGGGTTAAACACAACCAACGCATTTGGAATAAGAACAAGACAAATTTACACATCCACTAAGACGTCCATGCAATGTGGACTTGTGGGCACGATGTAACACGTGAAGGGGGATCACATAGAGCTGCGGGAAGAGAGTGGCCGTTTAGTATGTAGTACACATACTAACATTACTGATAGAACAAGTGCGAACGTCTCCGTGTCTCTGTTAGCTTGGACAAACGCGCTTTCGTATGTCCTGTCTGTCCTGTACATATTGCATTTCTCAACCGAATGTCTCAAAACTTTGTAAGCCACAGAGATAAAATAAGAGATTTATGTTGTTGTATTTTTTTTTCAAATAAAAATTACAGCATGGCGGAGGGAGCTATGAAGTCTGACAGATTTGGCTTCAGCTCACAGAGCCACTAGCTAGCTATACTAGCTATAATACCTAAGCTTGAGTGTCGCTTAAATCACTTACTCGCGTGCAATCAGCTGTTTGTTCTTGTCAATGAGCATCTCCCTCTTGCCGCTGAGGTCATTGACCTGCTCCTCCAGCGCTGCTACATCCGCTTTCAATTTCTTCAGCTCGTCGCAAATCTCGAAGTATTTCTTCGTCAGTATCCTTATTTCTTCGATCTCCGGCGCTGTGAATAACAAGGAAGCCTATTAGTACTTTTGAGAAGTTTTAAATTTTGTTACTTTTCTTTTTTTTTTCTTTTCTTTTTGTCTCTACCTGTTTTATTATTACCTTTCCTTCCTTAGTCAACAGCTTTCTTCTTGAAATGCTGATGGGATAGTTACTATCGAAATTTTGTTCTCATGCAGTAGGACAATGCTAGAGTCAAAATGATTATATTTACCACTTGCGACAGCGACAGTATTTAAACAGTATTTCGTACAGAATGGCTGCGATCTTTGGCCCTCGCCCACATTGCCCGGCATCCGTAGCGCGTATATAGCTGTCTCTTTAACATGTACGTAAGGTCAATATTACAGCTCTGTCTTACAACAGCCTTTTAAAATGGCGGAGGGATTCAAAACGTGTTGGTTGCATGACGTGTCCGTGTATTTTTTGAATTAAATTTCCAGAGCTGGTTCTTCGCTCTTCTCACGGCGCATGTGTTATGTGTGAGTGTGTGTGAGTGAGAGAGAGAGAGAGAGAGAGAGAGAAAAAGAGAAGCGTGTGTACGTGTGTGTTAGAGAGAGAAAGAGAAGAGGGTGTACGTGTGTGTTAGAAAAAAAGAGAGAGAGCTCACTGTCGTCCGCCAGCGGCAGCATGTGGTGCATGAAGTGTTTGTGCGCGGCGGCTACCACCCTCATGGTGGCTTCTAAAGCGGACACGTCTTTTTCCCGCCGCCCGATGTCTGCGTCTAGGGCTGCGCCCTTCTCCCGCAGTTCGGCACGCTCGGCCGCGAACTGGGCACAAAGTTACACAAATACAGTACTATTACAAAGCCTTTGAGTTGGGCTCAAAAAACGTTACAATAAATATCTTACTAACTAGGTTGTTCACATGACATGTCATATTGGCGTCTCCTTTTCACACAATAGTATATTTCATTACAAGTGCAGAAAGGCTGTCATTGCAAAGAGTTCCGACAAATGTGTACCCGAGCCGAGGCGCAGCCGAAGGCAAGGGTTGACAGTCGGAACAAGTTGCAATGACGGTTCCGCACGTGTACTGAACGACTATTTTTAATACAGTTGCGAAAAAATGAAGCAATTTAATAAAATATAAAATAATAAAAACACAATAAACTCAACTAACTTTTTTTCTTCACCCATTCTGTTATGCAAAGAGAACTATGCCTATACAGCCAAGTCTTTAGAATGTTTATATTGATATGAAATGAAAATGAAATTTAATGTGATGAAATGATGAAACCTAACCTAACTCATTTAATCAAATCATTAAATCTGATATTGAAACAAATTAGTAGCTCCTTTTTAGAAATATACGTATTTGCATGAATCATAAAAACTTTTATGATTTTTTTTAGTAAAAACTTCATGGTTGGTTTTTCTTTTTAATAGGCATTATTTTGACAGTTGGGAAAGAGAACGCACGAGTGCGGGAAAGGTAAAAAAAAAGCACGAGTGTGTAATAGCCCACTTCCCGAACGCTATACGACCCTGCAATACGCCACTTTTTGAGCAACTGTATTAAAAAGACCTTTTTTCAATTCCTACATTATACGTTAAGATAGGTTTCGCAGTATATTTTATATTATGCTCCTAGTACACAAAACATTTATAAGCAAAAAAAGTACATAGTTTTACAAGGTAAATCAAGGTATACCGTACTATCATAAAAGAAAGAAAAAAGTACGAATAAAATAAATGAATGATTTTACATACCTTGATTTTGAAAAATGCGATTGACAGCTGTTGTCCAGAATCGTCTTTTCCCAAAGATGCGATGAATATGTCGTAACTGAAAACATTTTTTTTATGTTCAGTTTAATAAAGGTCACTGGAACAAACTGTATTTGTTGTATATATTAGGAGAGAAAGAGACGTCGAAAAAATTGTCTCTCACATAAATTCAAATAGCCATTAAAATTTGGAAGTGAGGGAGGAGTGTGTATGTGTGTCGAGTGTTACCGTTTGACGAGCTGCTGTATTCTGGCCTCGCGCTCTCGGATCTGCACGCGCAGTTTGCAGCAGTCCTCGTCCAGCGCGCGCTTCTGCACCACGAACATGTCGCGCCGGGCTTGGATCTCCACCATGCGCTCGTTCATTGCCTACGCACAATAATACCACTCTCGTGTATCCGAAGTTTGGGACAAAGTGACATCCTAGACGAAGTCACAAGTATCAACATTCAATAAATCTACATGTAAACAGCACTCAGGCATACTCAGGCACAGCGAAAAATATATGCAATGATGATTATATATATAGAAATCACTTCATTCGTACGAAAATATTTTAAATCCAGAATTAATTTTCGAACTCTATTGTTGCGCCTCTCTGCTCTTGGTGCCGACTGAAAATCAGTGTTGCAAGTGTTTGAGTCTCAGACCTTGCAACGTAATGCTGAGTCGGTCCCAAAACCCTGTCTGTGAACTCACGTTATTTTTTATTCTATTGTTGTTTATTTGTTATTGTGTTCACTGGGAATAAATTGTGTTCTTTCTTTCTTTCTTCTTTCTTTAATAAGTGTGAAAATTTGACAGTTACAACAAAGCGAGATGGATGTTATCCTTATTTTTAAAAATTAATGCTTATTTATTATATAAAGCTGTTGTACATAAATTTTTTGTGTGCTGGTCACAGGACAGTGTCCACTCCTGGTGTGATACTCACAGCCTCCAGCTGCAGCCTCTGCTTGTCGAGGGT
Organism: Teleiodes luculella; assembly: GCA_948473455.1. Taxonomy (NCBI): domain Eukaryota; kingdom Metazoa; phylum Arthropoda; class Insecta; order Lepidoptera; family Gelechiidae; genus Teleiodes; species Teleiodes luculella. The sequence continues at coordinate 10,334,048 of OX419585.1, forward strand.
GAAGTTGGTGTCCTCGATGTTGGAGACGGCGCGGCTGATCTGCGCCACCCGCAGCTTTAACAGAGCCTCCTCCACCCGGTCGCGCCGCCACAGATCCTTAAAACTCTTCAACTCCTTGTTACTGCCTTCCACTATCAGTAGAGATGTCTTGAGGCGGCTTTGCTGGAATTATTCACATTTGACGTTATTTATTTGATAAAAATCTACGATAAGGCAAAACTAAAAGGAACGTGTGATATTAACGTGCTAAATATCGACATAAGACAAATCGCGTAATTCCTGCTCAGAATTTTACCAAACTGCTTGTGGGTGTCTTACAAGGTAACTAATACCATAAAACAGGGAATGAGCAGCAGCGTTCAATGGTTTAACCAACAACCATTTATTAACAAATTAGTTTGTAATTAACCGACCTGTCAAGCGTGGGGCTTATTGCAAGACCAGAATGTACAGTTATAAGCAGTAGTAGTAGTAGGAGGTTGTTTTAAACGAGCTAATTATTTTACCAAATCTTGATGTGTCGGCTTTACGACTGAGAGACCCTCCACACTCTCGTCACAGGTCGGACACTCCATACAGCAAACGCGTTTTGACAACTTTTTAAATAACAACTGAATATCAACTACAATTAGTTATAAAATTAGTTCCATTGAAATTCCGCAATATGACCTATTTTCGGACTCTATAGCTAGCTAGAAAGTAATTAAGTTTACAGTGCAATGTTACTGTCATACTGTAAATTTTCTTTAAATTGATAAATAAATAAATGGCGAAGTTTCTAATTCTTTGGTCGGGCTTTACTATTATTTTCTTCTGTACTAGCGTCTACAATCAGGCAGCAAGGCGAGTAAGACAAAATACGGAAGCGGTGATTGTTCGACGCTCGAATGACGCTAGTGTGGAAGGTGTAAGAGCCTGTCCAGATGAGGCGTTTTACACTCCCAAGATACTAGAGCTACATATTATGTCCCGTCCAGATGCCTAAGCGCGTTTCCTCAATCGCGCGTAAAACGCGTGCAATGAGCGGGACTCCCGGCTCGCCCGTTTTACGTGCGAGCGCCGCGCGAGTCGAGATACTCGAGCGCCATTGCTGCGTCCAGTACTACGTGTGAGTTCGTTGCGAGTCTCCGAGTCCATGTTTGCAACTGACCAGCAGATCCGAACCAGCGTAGAAACGCGCGTAAAACGCGGTATCTGGACGAAATAAAAATTGAGACGCGCGAGTGCACTTTGCGCGTAAAACATCTGAAAGTCTGGACAGGCTCTGAGACTAACCATTTTGGTGTGTTCGGCGGACTCGACCTCGATCTCGCGCGAGAGGCGGCGCATGTCGTCGTGCAGCCGCGCCGAGTGCCGCTCCAGCAGAGACAGCCGCGCCGCGTGACGACCCAGCACCTCCTTCAACCTGCACCACGCAATAAGGATAATTACACTATCCTACTCACAGGCACAGAATAAATAATAGTACTAGGTACAGAAGGCGCACTCTCTGATAGCAAACGTGCAAATTTAATTCTAGCTACCACGCCACTAACGTTCAAATAATATAATAGCCTACCGTTTGTCGTTGCGCTCGTATTAAAACAAAATGCACCTTAAGACCGCGCCGCGAGAGTCCGTATTACCACAGACGTATTACGCATTACGTATTAGCGTCTTCACAAGCGCGCGCGTTTTTCCTACTAAATGGCCGCGAAATCGCGGCATCCCGGCGTAGGTACTTTCTGGAGCTCTGGCAACATTCATTATTATAAGCGTAAAATCAAATGGAAATCAACGGCCCTAGCCACTTCTTCAAAGCTGTGGGTTTGGAAAAGGCTATGTAGCCTATGAGGGTTGACTACAATAGATTCACCATGGGTCGCCGCAGTGGTCTTGGGTATTTAGTGCCCTTCCATCTCCATCCAAATCCACTTGAGCACCGACGCTCTCTATAACTCGCGCCAATAACGAAACGAATCTAAAATGGTGGCGCCGATCATGCTCTCTCACTTACACACTATCACTGTGCCACAATTGCTGACCTTGTCACCTGTCACTTCAAAGCACCCAGACTTTCTTTATTGGCGCGGCTTAAAGAATGGACGCATGCATGGTCTAAGAAAACAAGGTCTAACCATTAGACCACGTGACTGACACAAACCTACGTCACTTGCGCTGTTCATCCTTGTCGAATGCGTGTTAATAGACAAGGATGAACAGCGCAAAATGACGTAGGCTTGTGTCAGTCACGTGGTCTAACGGTTAGATCTTGTTTTCTTAGGCAGGTATTTCATTGGCGACAGCGACAAAAAACGGGAGGGTTATGCGCAAGAGTGAGCGCGGTGTATTTGCATCTCATTCCAACGCATAACTGCGTCCCTTTCGTCTTTTGTCTTCGTCATCATCATCATCATTTCAGCCAGTAGACGTCCACTGCTGGACAAAGGCTTCCCCTAAAGATCTCCACAACGATCGGTCCCGCGCTGCCCGCACCCAGCCTTTTGTCTTGGTCGCCAGTGAAATAGGTGCCGTAGACCACGGATGCATGTAATGTTGTTACCGGTTCTCCTTCTCGACGAGGTCTGCGCGGCAGTCGCGCTCCACTTGTTGCCCCTCCATATGCAGCACGCGCGCCCCCACCGTCTCCACTTGGTAGCACTGCACCATTCAATACGATCGTCATCATCATCTCACCAGACGTCCGCTGCTGGTCAAAGGCCTCCCCCAAAGATCTTAACAATGACCGGTCCTGCGCTGTCCGCATCCAGCAGCTTTCCACCTAATCGGCGGTCCACCTTGTGGGGGGCCAGCACACACTAAGTCTTACGGCACGCGGCCGCCATTAAAGAAACTTTCTGCGCAATGTGCCCCGCCCACTGCCACTTAAGTTCATATTACAGAAAAAAATATAATTAAACAAATAAAACTGTTAAACGAATTCAAAGGAAGCGGCACAGATAATATTCACCCTGTCTTTGTTAAACGATGTTGCTCTGCTCTTTCTCTACCTCTTTTTCTCATATTTAACGAGTCACTACAAAGCGGCATATTTCCCGACACTTGGAAAGAAACTAAAGTTGTACCGGTTTTCAAAAAAAAGGGAGATTCAAATCAAGTAGAAAATTACAGACCAATATCAATACTTTGTTGCTTTGCTAAACTATTTGAATCGCTTCTAACACCACACATCTCTAACCACATTTGCAATATTATTAACATCAACCAACATGGATTCTTTAGCGGAAGATCCGTTCAGACCAATCTAGTATCTTATGTGTCGGATATCTGTAACGAATTGGATAAAGGATTTGAAGTACATGCTATTTACACCGATTTCAAAAGCGCATTTGATAAAGTAGACCATAACTTGCTTATTAAAAAACTAGAATCCGGAGGTATATGCGGTTCACTTCTAAAATGGTTCAAATCCTATCTAGATAACCGGTCCCAAATAGTAACGACAAATGGTTTCAAATCGAACATTTATTATGCTTTTTCAGGCGTTCCACAAGGTTCCCACATTGCACCTATGTTATTTCTCTTATTCATCAACGACATTAGTTCAGTAATTAAACACTCAAAATTTTCATTATTTGCAGATGATTTAAAACTTTATATTACCGCTTCACCAACTTCCCGTAACAATCTTCAATCGGACATTCAAGCAATATGGTCATGGTGCGCCTCCAATAACATGCAACTTAATATCTCTAAATGCTCTCACATTAAATTCAGCCGAAAAAAAATCCCTTTAAAATGCACTTACACAATTAATAACACCCCGTTAAAAGAAGTCGATGAAATCCGAGATTTAGGTGTCCTTATCGATAGTCGGTTGACATTCAACTCGCATATAGATTTAGCTATTAAAAAATCAAGCCAAATGTTAGGATTCTTGAGACGCAATACTACCAATTTCCGTTCAGTTAAAACTAAAATATTACTATTTAACAGTCTAGTTCGTAGCCACCTCGAGTATGCGAGCGTTGTATGGAACCCGTTCTACACGAATCATTCCCAACGAATCGAGTCTGTACAACGTTCGTTTACTCGTCACCTAGCTTACATATCGTCTGGTATATCCCACAGGACTCCCTATGATCAAAGATTAAAATTTCTTAAAATAGACTCTCTGAAATCTCGCCGGACTATGCTAGATTTAACCTTCCTCCACAAAACGATACATAACGAAATAGACCATATCAACCTCCAAAATCAAATATCTCTATCTGTCCCTCATAAATATCCACGAAATCGCATCCATAAAATATTTCACATTCCTTTTTGTAGATCTAACTTTGGGTTGAATTCTCCTATTATCAGATTATGTAAATCATATAATGAGATGAGTGCCAAGCACTCTGATCTCGATATCTTTGACAATTCCTTAGCTAGTTTTAAGAAAACTGTACTAACTAAATAATTTAGTTCTTAATTAGTACCTAATCAATACCACATGATCTCACTACAGATATAAAATTCTATATTTAAATTATATATTAGCGCTTAGCTGTGAATGTTGTGTACATCTGTAATTGTCGTTTATATTAGAACATAAGATATATTCAATACCGTCAATGAGCAATATATTCGATGTTGATGTACCTATATAAATAAATAAATAAATAAAAGTCTAGCGGTTAAAACATAAAGCTTGGTTAATATTTTTTAAAGTGGTTTTACGTGTCTTGAAAGGCGTATTTGGCCAATTTAAATTCTGAAGAATATAGTACCGACTGTCAACATAACATTCATCAAGCCGAAAGACTTCCACTGCTGGACAAAGGCCCCCAAGGATCTCCACTATGATCGGTCCGCATAACATGATAGCCTCAGAATCAGAAAATAAAGCGCGACTTTCCCACCTCTTTGATTATAGCAAAAGCGATACTAATACTTACAATGACATAAATAGATTCTTTTAGCAGCTGAAATTTCTTTTCCATGTCGACCTTCTTTGACTCCAACTTGGCCATAATGGCTTTTGAAGCTGCAAAAAATAGAAACTTTCTTATTACATGATCAATTTTATACCTTACGCTACGCTAGCACTTGCGGAACTATTTTGTCAGACTGGGCACTAATGCGTGCTTTAACGAGCCTTTAATATTATAAGGTTATGATGATGTATAGAAGCCAGCACATGCGGTTGGACATTCGCACTACGAAATTCACTTCTACTTCTACGGAATACGGGCGCTCTCAAGGTCAAATGTACTGGCTACTGTACATTATTTCTTAACGGATGACCATAGCGCCTTAGTATCTTAATATATTTGTAACAAATGGCCATATATTATCACAATTACTTTTAAAACAAACATGTTCTTTTTTTATATAAAAGATAAATTTTTAACGTAACAAAGTCCTTATTGTAAGCTGTTAGAGTTGTTATTTCTAATGCTAGTGCAAAGTGTTGGGTGTAAACATTACCTCTTCGCTGTATGTGGTAGAGTTTCTCCTCGTTTTTGAGGTCAAGCAGTTTCTTCGACTCGAGGAATGAGCAGTGCATCGCGCGCTGCTGGTTCAGTGTCAGAGCGCTTGCAAAATGCTCTTCTTCCTACAATATATTGCAGTCGTAACAAAGTAGGACAAAACATTCAGATTCAAGTTTATAAACAATAAAAATACTTATCATTTTAACATATTACAGTCTGTCCAAAACGAGTAGAAATTAAAAAGTAGCAACACTGTAGTGTAGTGAAGTACTGTAGTGAAACGACACTACAGTGTTGCTACTGTTTAGTTTCAACTTTTTTTGTTCAGCCTGTACCTAACGATAGTTTCAATTTATTTGCCAACACTTAAAATAAACCTCTTGAAATACTTTTTGATTTATCGAATCGATTTTGAAAAGCTACATGTATGAGATTAAGTTTAATACTATATTTAACTACTCACATTCAGCATTTCTTCCAGTTCCTTGGCTCGTTTTTCAGATGATTTGGTTAAATCTTGCGACTCAATTATTTTGAATTTCAGTTCTCGAATCTGAAATACACATTAAAATATAAATAAAAATACATATACATACTTTATCGACACATTACGTCGTGTACAGTAGGGTATACACTTAGGCAATAGAAAGAGGCCTGTGCGTGCAGCTCTGTTTTGAAACCCCCCTCTCCATAAGATTGTGTGTGTGAGATGTGAGATAGAGAGAGGTTCTTGTCAGATAGTAACAAGTGTGTGTTTGTGTGTGTGAGAGAAGTTAATATTATGATGTGTTTGTGTGAGTAGTTGCAATGACTTTTGTGCAAATTCGAGGCGCTGTATGTATTATGTAGGTATTGAAGTATAAATACAAGTGAAAGAATAACCTTGTCATTGAGTTGCGAGAGCATTTTATCCTTCTTCTGCTGGCTTTCTATGATCTGGCGGTTCTCTATGTGCAACTTGTGAAGACGACCCTGCATATTGGACAGCTCGCGCGACAGACTCTTCATCTGCAAACAGACATATACTATCAAACATTGTTAAAAGGAACTGTCACTATTATGTAAATATAACCCAAAGTATGACCCATTGATTTGTCTAACCTGCCCCCGTAACATGCAGTGCTATGACAAAAGTTTGTCGCACATTTAACTGTCAAAAAACCCGCCATATTGAAATATCCTCCAATAGGATAATAGAATACGCACGACAAAATTATGTCTGTCACACGTGGACCGGGCATGTTAGAGGGGTAGGTTTTGGTGTGTTTCATCCGAAATAGAGTCAAGTTCAGACTGAACCAAATTTTTAAGTATTAAGGTTTATACACATGTTAGGTCATTCAATTATAATAGATATTACTATTCAATGCGCTGTATTTTTTCTGAACTCTAAAGATTAAAGGTAATAACTTTGCCGTTCATTGAGCTATCCCAACCCTAATGGCAGGTGATCAAACATCACTGATCCCTCAAAGTCTCTAATATGTGGAAGAGTTTATGTTGAACATTTCGGAAGTACAGTATTTATTTTAGAATAGAATAATCCCTAGTACAGTAGCCAGCACCATGTTGACCTTGAGAGCGCCCGTATACCGTAGCGGTATGAGTGAATTTCGAATGTCCAACCACTGTGTGGTGGCTTCTGTTCTATACCAGTAGTAGTGGATATTAGTACCTACCTCACTCTCCAGGGTAACATTCTCCTCGGTGAGTCGCTGTAGAGCCACGCGGACGTTGCCGAGATTGACCGATATCGCCGTGTTCTCTCTCTCGGCTTCCAGATTGTTGCCTCTTTGCTGGTCGCAGAACGACTGCAGCTCGCGACACTGCTCGGCTATCCGACGGGCATCTTCATCTAACACTGCATAGTCCTGTAAAACGCAGAGGCAATGGTTGGCAACTACCACAGAACATTTAAAAGAGGTTAGAATGGCGATAATGTGCCGTTCTTATGAAATCCGGTTTCGCCGATTCTACCACACCTTTCACCTCCACTACATCTGTACTTAAATAAAGATGAAGTTTACGCACATATTTGCAATTTCAAATCTAGCCAATCATAGCGTCGCTCAATCACGCGATTTCAAATGGAACGATCATGCATACACGCATCCCGATGTACATTGTTATAGCTATGTGTGAGTTAAACAGCGCGATCGCGTCTTTGCGTAGAGATATGAGCGTTTGCTCATATCCTTGGCGCGCCTGCCCCGCCCACAGCGCTTTTCTAACCTCTTAGCTAAACAAGGGCTTTGTTTTAACGCTTGAATAAAAATCTTCCATCTACTGAATACCTATCACGTTTTCTCTGACAATAGGATACCCTTTATGGCTATGATTATTTACAGTTCTGTTACAATAATGCTGTAATTTGGTTCAATATACAATATTGGTTCTGTTCACTCGCGTTACTTTAGAGCTGCCAGGTATTATATTTCATCTAATGTCTCACAATCTAACCAATTTGCAAACTAAAGAATTGTATAAATACACCAATTTTCAAATTAAATTGAAATTTGGTTAGAATGTAAGCTATTTGATAAAATATACTATCCTAGTGATGCTAGTTACCGTGAAAAGACCCAATATTGTAGATTATTGTAACAAAACTGTTAGTAAAAGTCATAAAAGGTTTTTGACTTTTGTCAGAGAAAATGTATTTATCCTATTTAGGTAATTCATTTTTTTGCGGGACTTACCTCTTTAATGTGTCTGATATCCGTATCACGATTGCGAAGGTTTTCGACGGCTCCTGTCCACATTTTCATCATCACCTTTCTCTGCTCTATCCCTGCAAGCACCTGTACGAATAGGTAAATAAAAAAATAGGCTTTGTTACTATATATGAAGTTATGGGTTAATCAGAAGACAGCCACATTTCTACACAGTATGTCAAACGGGTAGGATACACTGATCAATTTTTTTAAATTAACCTATGCTTGGTTCGAAAAAGTACGACGTATCAAGCTTCACCGGACTGACTTTTAGATCTGGTCAAAGACCACCTTACCACCAGACCACCAGACCTTTAGTCTCTGTCCGTGGTATGGGCTATAAGAAAAAGTTAACTACCAATAAACGAGAATTCTTTGCAAGTATTCCTGAACTTATCTGTACAGGAATACTTGCACAAACCGTGAAAGAAAATACTAAACATACTTTACACAGTAAAAGTATAAAATAGCTGGCCTTGTAGATAGAAATGTTGTCTTCCAGTCAACCTTCTTACTAATATCACTGGGCGGTCACTCCATACAGGAAACGCGTTTTGACAACCTACTTCTTTTTGAATAACAACTTAATATCAGCTACAAGTCAATGGCGCTAGGCGCTATGTAAAACACCCACGAACATCACCGGCGGAGTCCCGCGGTGCCTGCGGGGTGCGAGGCGTGGGGCGCTATATCGGGCGGGGAACTCATTTTGGCGCGGGGGGGTGAGTGTGCTCTCTGTACGGGTTAGTACTATTATTTTCTTCTGTGCTAATATGTCACCTGATGAGAGATCCTCTCGCACGCTCTCTCCTCGGCGGCCAAATTGGACATGAGCTGCGTGAGGCGATCGTGGGTCTGGTCATGTTCCACCTTCAGCTTCTGCCGCTGGTAATCCAATGCCTGCCAGATTACAAAACAATACTACATGAAGCATTCATTTCTAAATATTAATTTTAATGAAAAGAGTCAAGATCAAGAAGAAGATCAAGAAGGTCAAGATTCAAAGCACAAAATAAAAAGTTTCCAGAAAGTCCACTCCCGCCGTCCTTAAAATTAACTACCTAAATTTGGTTGACTCCTTAAAAAACGTGTATCGTCATTTTTGTGTTGTGTTTAAACAGCCAAATACAAGACTACAACAGTAATAAGAACACTTATCCATTTTTTAGCACATCGAACATCAATACGTCGTTAATAATCGCGAGAGCGACTACTACACGTGGTCCGAGCAAGCCTGTAAACGCAATGATCAATGTGTGCGTAATAAATTGGCGCTTAGTTCCGAGTGGAGGGTCTATATTAAAACCCATAATTGAAAATGTATATATTGAAAATCCATAATCGATAAATGTCATAACGATTAAAATCCATAATTTTGAAATACATATATTTAAAAGCCCTAACTTTAATATGAATACTGTTAGTATGTATAATAATTAAGAAATATAAAGGATAATGGGTAATTTTGTATGGGCCCCGTACCCAAAAAAAATTATTACTGTAGCATTATGAGATATGTCGGGTTTTGTAGCCCTAATGGAGTAGTTTGATTAACCCAAGACAGAATGTCTGAATTCAATTGGAGAAAAAAGATATGTTCATTAGAAAAACTGAATTTTCATTGTTATTTATTTATTTTTCCATGAATTCTTAATGCGCATTGATTTAAATCAGGGTGTGTTTTAGAAATAAGGATTGTAGTTGAGAACAATGATATTAAAGTACTCCATACGGGCAGTAAAGACCGATATATTTCATAATGCTACAATTAACCTTGTGTCTGGGTACGCTCTTACCCATTCTCCTTTGACAAATATAGTAAACATATTAAATTATTATTTTTATCACCAAAAATGCTGTTTCTCTTATCTTCTTTTTTACCAAAATATCTTAAATTTATGATTTTGAAAGATTATACAATTATGGATTTTAATAGTTATGCTAAATAATGGTATGTATTTTTGAATTATGGATTATAATTGTTATACTATTTAAAGTTATGGCAAGTCTGTTATGGATTTTCATAATAGGGATATTTATGTTATGCAATTTAAGGGGCACCCCCGAGGGGACCATCGGTCTAGGCGCGCCGCCGCCGCTATACGTAATTTGTGTTCAAAGGTAGTTTGGTCAGTGGTCACTTTTAATAAATAAAAAGCCGGGTCTGGGGGCGCCACATATTCTATACCAGCTTTCCGCCCCGCGGCTCCGCTTGCGTTAACAGCTTTTCCCGTAGGAATGAGATATTTTCACCCTTCAACAAGGTTTATCCTATCTATGTACCAAGTTTTATCAAATTGGTTCAGTGGTTTGGGTAGTATAGAGACGTAACAATGCAAATCTTATAGAAAGAAATTCAGTCTAGTAGCTGAGGTGCAGGGGAGGTCTCGGGGTTGTGGTTATTTTAAATATCAAGCAGCTTTCTATTGGTAATATCTCAGTACAAAGTCACTGATGTGTTGACAGAATCGGGTCGCCTTATATTACGCCTCTATATATAATGTTAGATCTTCGATCATCATACTAATATTATTAAGAGGAAAGATTTGTATTTTTGTGTGTGTGTGTGTGTGTGTGTGTATGTTTGTAATGAATAAACTCTAAACCGTTTTGAAAGATTATTTCACCATTAGCAAGCTTGGTAGCTTGGTAGGGTGATGGTTCACCCTGAATAACATAAGCTACTTTTTACCGCAGGAAAACACCTCATTCCCACGGGAAAAACTGATAACGCGGGCGGAGCCGCGGCGGAAAGCTAGTTTATTAATATGATCGATGCGTTACTCTTTTGGGCACTACTTACCTTAAACTTGGAGAGATCTTGTTTGGTGAACCGGTCGATAGCATCGATGTCGCCCGCCTTCCGTTCGATGGCCGCCCTCCACTCTTGAAGCGCGACGCGTTCACCGCAAACTTCAGTCTTAAGAGTGTCCGCGCGCTTAAGCAGCTTCGCAATTGTACCTGAATTACATTTTAATGTTATGTAAAGCCTGACCAAAGAAATAAAAAACCTGCTCTGGGGGCGCCACGTGTATATTTTTATGTTTATGGCAACAATTTCCATCATAAAATTAGTTCCATTAAAATTCCGCAACATGGCGAGGTATTTTATTTCTTTGGTCAGGCTCTAAAACTCTAGTTCAAGCAACTTGCTCAGCTTACTGGTACAATTAAACACAAGTACCACAGAGCATTATGAAACTCTATAGTACTTTCAAGAGTGTGAAAGTAGTTAAAAAAAACTTAATTTCAGACCAGAAAACAAAAAATATGTACTTATCACAAAGAAAAAAATTCAAACAATCTAGGTTAATTATGTCTAAAAGCGCATCATATAACATTTTGTTATAATCAGAAATATACTAATAAGTTTTAATATAATTGTTGTTGTGTGTTTTTTATATATTTGTTATAATTTAATAGAAATATACTAGTAATGTAAAGTTAACACAATCTCTTCAAGCTTAAAAGTATTTTTCTTATGTTTTACCTTTAAAATATTAGAGCATACATTCAGAAAGAATAGTGTAATTTAAAATAAACTAAATGACCACATAACAAACTATTTTTATTTTGTGATATTTACATAACTGTTACAATAAAATTGATTACCTTGATATCTGTCAACATGGCTGGCAAGTTCTTTGGACTTTTTGTGGCAGTCAATAACATCCCGATCGACCCTTTCAGCATCATTGCATGCTAATTGACGAAGTTTCACTTCCTGCTCCAGCTGATGCTTTTGGGCAAAGAGGATGCGCTGGAAATATTAAAAAACATTTTAAGCAAAAGAAAGAAAGGAAGATATTGTTCAGAAAATCATTTTCTCATAAATATTTTCCTTATTCTTAAAATCCCTTTTAATGAATTTTACTTACAGTATTCTCCTGGTATTCAGTATGAACATTCTCCTTATACTTGATAAGATCTTGGCGTTTTTGGCTTTGAAGAATCAGAGCTTCTTTCAGGCGTTGGATTTCATTTTGCCTACAAAAATAACATATTTAGATAACCCTTAACAAAAATCTTTAATATTATTACAAATACACACTAAACAATTGAATGGACTGGTATAAAAATTGGCAGAGTGATAGATAGCATAACTGGGAAGGGCATAGCCTACTTTTTACCGTAGGAAAACATCTCATTCCCACGGGATTTTTAATTAAAGAAGGCGATGTTCAAGTTTTAAAATATAATAATGTGGCAGATAGATAAAACGGCAAGGCAAGGTAAGGATATGCGTTATCAATATACCTATCTATCAGAACATTCTCCAGTGCCTGATTTTCAGGATTAGCGAGTGGAATCCTCGTCCCTTGATTCCATCCTAACTCCTCTAATAATTTTTCCATAAAACGAGGCTGCTGAGTTTGTACACTCATTGTATACTTCTTGACGCACTACACTATATGTGTGAAATAAATTATAAAACAAAAGTAACTAAAGCAACATGAATCTATTTGATCAATAAAAAGTCGCATCCTCAACAAACAAATAAACAATCCACCATTTTCAATCCAAACAAAAGACAGCTGATTGATTGATTGAAGTAGGGCTGGAGTTTTACGCGGGAATCGAGAGGAAATAGCGGGTTCATTGTTTCGTCCTTTTTAAAATTAGTTTTTCATGGTAATTGTGGTGTTAATATGGTGGAATTAGTGCGATAATGTGCCGTTAAAGAAGAACTATTCAATGAAAGTGAGAAAAAATGAGTGGTTAGCTGTTTCTGGTTTGATACCCCGCGTTAAACTTCAGTATCATTGGAATGTAAGAACCACCCTTGCATTTCAATGATCACGTAATAAGAAATGAAACTACTGAAGACGTTTCATGGATGCAAGACATGACTACAGACGACGAAATGAAACTGAAGAAATAATGACTAAAATAGACATTAAACTTGGATAATGCAAGAAACTACTAAAGACTAGGCTGTATGGGCTTAGATCCCTTTGCCTTTCCCATAAGGGAGAAAGAAACTAAAAAAAAAAAAATTGAAGTAGGGCTTCAAATATTAGACGGATAATTTTTAAAAAACCGGATACCGGAACCAAAATCAAGAATCATGTACAGAAGCCAGCATATGCGGTTGAACACTCGCACTATGAAATTCACCCCTACCGCTTCGGAATACGGGTGCTCTCAAGGTCCAGGTTCATATGCTGAGCTGACTAAAAAATAATAAAAAACTTAGAATAATATATTCTCCTGAAACACTTTATGAAGACCACCAAGTATACAAACTGCAATCATCACACACACATAACTAACTATCCCTACTAATATTATAAATGCGAAAGTAACTCTGTCTGTCTGTCTGTTTTGCTGCTGCACTTTCACGCCAAAACCACTGAACCGACTTTGATGAAACTTGGTACAGAGATAGAATAGACCTTAGGGACAGACATAGGCTACTTTTACCGTGGGAAAATACCTCATTCCCTACGGGAAAGACTGTAAGCACGGGTGGAGCCGTGGGGCGGTAACTTGATGAAACTTGGTATATATGTTAACGGAAATGTATGAAATCCGTCATTGTATACAATTCCTAGGAAATGTATACAATGCCTAAAGTCGCCCGTAAATGTATGAAATAAATTATATTAGACACATTTCCTAGGAAATGTATACATTTCCTATATGGCAATCGGAAATGTAATACATTCAAGATGTCAGTGGGTAAGCGAGGAAAGCGGAGCGAGGAGAGGCTATCACAATAGAAGTATATAATAGTACAACTCGTACAAAAGGGATATTTACCTCCACGCACCAAAATAAGTTCCTCGCCCGATATACTTCCACTCACTGCATCCCGTAGGCGCCGCCAAACTCCGCTAGATGATGTTGCGTGGTATTCGATGAAGCATAAAGACTTTTTTCTTTGATTTTCATTTACGTATGGTGATTGTCTGTTATAAAAATTAGAACCACGTTGGTTCTTTGCTTTTACACTGTAGCGTATTATTTACTTAAACGATAGACTGTTTACTTATCATATTAAAGTTTGAGCTTTACAAGCTTTATTTATAGTTTGCGTGCTAGATACGCTGTAAAAAATAATAAATAGCTGTATTTTTTCAGTTTAATTAATAGAAAGCCTTACAAAGATATTATATTTTACCGTATGATTGTTGCATCACTTCAAAGAGAGCATTGGAAAAACATTCTAATTGTCAATTTAACAGGTATTTTCACTTTTACAGCGAGCTTTGTTCATTTTATTTACAGAAAGCATTAGTTTTATACATTTCCTAGTACAAGTTCGGAATTTTATACAATTCCTAGGAAATTCATACATTTCCTAGGATATGTGTGAATTAAATCATCTTTGAAACATTATTTCATACATTTCCTAACGAGCTCCGGAATTGTATACATTTCCTAGGAATTGTATACAATTCCTGGATTTCATACATTTCCTGTAACATATATAAATCAATCTGACCTTGAGGTATGATAGAATAGACCTTGGAGATAGATATAAGCTCTCTTTTACCGCGGGAAAATACCTCATTCCCACGGGAAAAATGGTAGCGCAGGCGAAAATTTTTTATGAAACTTGGTACAGATAAAAAATAGTTCTTAAGGGTGAACTAAGGCTACTCGTACCTAATACCGCGGTAAAATATCTCATTCCCACGGGAAAAATAGTAGTGCGGGCAGGAAAGATTGAATATACCTTTGGGAAGAATATGGGCTACCTGTTACCTGGGGAAAATACCTTATTCCCACGGGAAAATGGTAGTTTGGTGAAACTTGATACAGAGATAGAATAGATTTTCGAGAGGATGTAGGCTACTTTTACCGCGAGAAAATATGTTATTCCCATGGGAAAAGCCGAAAACCAATGCGGGCGTAGCCGCGGGCGGGCAGCTAGTTAACCTATAACAACGGAACCGACTTGTTATCAACAAACCAATCCTCTGGCTTACCAAAGAACTTTCTTTGACGATGAATGGACGATAACAGCTTATGATTATTTTGAAACCGTGCCAAGATCTCCGTGGTATGGTTAGCAGTCTTCCAAAAATAACATTCGGAGCTTTAGTTTCATATGCTCGTGCTAGTGGACGAACGATTTTTAAAGTTGCTTTACTGTATTAAAAACCGAAGAAGTGATGAGTGGTGATGCAGCCTCTTTACCTTGTCCAATATGTGCACATACTGGAGCATTTGAGTCTGTTCAATCGTTAAGGGATAGATTGATAGATGTTTCAACAAATAAAATCATATGTCCTGTTTGCCAAGATGAAGTTGTTGGATTAGATAAACTTACAATACATTTGTTTAGTCATGTGCAAATAGTGTCAAATAATAATATAAATTTCTCAAAAACACAATGTAAACCAATGCAGGAAAACCGTACAGTGGTTAAAGTGCAACCAAAGAAACCGAAGACCTTGGCAGCTAAAAATAAAACAACAAGTGCGCCAAATACGCCTATTTTTGTTAAGATATATCCAAAACTGCCAGTGATATCTCTAAATACAGTGCCTGTTTTAGAAATATCGAGGAATCAACTACCAACCACAAACCAAGAATGTGTATCAACTGCAGGAAAAACTATTTTTGTTCCATCGGTCAAAACGGAAACTCCGCCATCTCCACAAACTGATACAACATGCAATATCTGTGGTCTTCAATTTGTTGACGCAAACATTTTAAAAATGCATAGATGCCTGATTCATAATATTGATGAAAATGCGAATATAAATTCTACCCGTTACCACTGTCATATATGCCCTAAACATTTCAAGATGAGAGGGTCTCTTATGGTACATTTGAGAGTAGCACATTTTGGGTTTTCCTCTAATAACAGCGAATTAAACGTAGATAAAAAAGTTGAAGGAAGTAATAATAATCAAGTATCGGATAAAAAGATAACTAATCTTGAGAGGAATGATAATAAACAGTGGCAATGTGATGTGTGCCGAAAATGTTTCACTACGAAATACTTCCTGAAGAAACACAAGCGTTTGCATACAGGTTAAAACAATTGGTGTAGGTAAATTGCACTAACAAAAGTAACATAAACAAATAAGATTTTTTTCTGCAGCGCAGACCCTTAATTATTTTAATGATATTGACCTTTACGACACTTAGCTTTCTTTAGAATATGAAAGTAGTATTTTATGAAATAAAATTATTGTGTATTTCCAGGTGAAACTCCATACGCATGCACTCAATGTAACAAGACATTTACGTTTCAACAGTCATATCATAAACATCTGCTATACCATAATGATGAGAAGCCTCATGTATGCAACTACTGCGGTCGAGCTTTCAAAGAGCTGTCTACATTGCATAATCATCAGCGCATCCACACTGGTGAAAAGCCTTTCTCCTGTGAAACTTGTGGTAAGCTACATAATAATATATAAAAAATTAAGGAAATACATCATAAAGCAAGTTGACGAACGGAAGCGGTCAGATACGCAGGATATATTGACAACTGATCATTATTTGTTGTAAAAATTGTAAATGTTTCTCCAGATACATAAATTGCTGCACATTCACGACCAGGTCATTTTTGTAATATGGTTTAATAGTCAAGTGAAAACTATTTTTTCAGGTAAATGTTTCCGCCAGCGAGTCTCCTACCTAGTTCATCGAAGAATTCACACTGGTGTTATGCCATATAAGTGTACAGCTTGTGACAAAAGTTTCCGTTATAAGGTATGATTTACAATAACAGTAATTCGTTGTTACGAGAAAATTAGAGCACAGCCAGTTTGACTTTCATTCATAAGAATCTTCCGTGTTACAGGTATCACAAAGAACTCACAAGTGTCAAGCGCAACCGCCAGGAACTGTAGTTCGACAAACAGGTGACCTTATTGAAAAGTTAAAGAGTAAACATGGTGAAACAGACACGTTATTATCTATATCTGAAGAAGATATACAAAAAGGTGGAGCTTTACCAGAACTATCGCCAACAGACCAACAGATCCATACCGTTCAAGAAACAGTCAATACTCCAGCCCTGTTTCCCGAGATATCTGAAGCAAATGCAGAATTAGCCCGAAGAGGAGTAAATTTATCTCTAGAAGATATGGTATCGGATAATTTCTCATTAATATCTGAAGCGTTTATGGATGATCACACTGAAGAATACCCCAACATCAGCTATAATGGACATAACAGTGGAAACGATAATGCATCTTGTATATCTCACATAGAATTTACACCAAATATAGAAGATATAATTGAATCGGTTCCTCCTACTGCTGATAAAAACATGCCATCACCATCAGAAATTTTGAAAAATTTATGTCTATCTAAAGATGACGAAGACTACATTGGAATATCAGATGATAAAGTAACAAATAATTACGATGCAAAAGATTTTGACGAGTTATTTCTGTAAAATATGGAATAAAAAATTAAACTAACGAGTTTAAAATTTATTTATTGAACTACTGTAGTTTTCGATAGTGACGCTTTACTCTACTGACTCTACTAACATTTTATTAATTTTCAACGAAATACAGTCAGTTAAACAAAATCTCGAATAGCTTTTTGAGGTTTCGTAATCTAAAATTCATCAGTAACTATATTTATTCATTATGCCTTTCTAAATAAAAAGAGAAGCTCACAAGAATAAAATTAATAAAACCGGTATCTATCGTAAAAACCGATAAAATAAAATGTTATTGCACAACATTACTACGGTAAACTGGGTGATTTTGACCAATCACGGCAGTTGTTGTTTGGTGAGCGTGCGTTTGCTTGTGTGCTCAAAAAAAATACAATGAACAACCAGCTGTTTTTGTTCTCTCTCGTGTCTTGACTGTGTGCTTGAAAATCAGTGGAAAATCTAGTATGGATCAAAATTGAATAGTGTCATTTCACCTCAACAGTGACAATTTGTGGACTGCTTGTGAATTTTAATAATTCTATAAAATTTAAGTAGAGTAGCAGCAATAATCGATTGTTGGTTTTGTCATACACCACTCCCGATAACTGGCCTGCGATTTCAGCCACTTATTACGCCTTATTTTGCTCTTGCGATGTGTGTAAATTAGGCCAACGAGGCGAGTGTCTGTTGATTGTTGGAGATCTGCTACAATAGGTGAGTCTTAGTCTAGAATGCTTATAACAATAATATATATTGATTACGCAGGTTTTGAGTCCCGTTGGTAACGCTAGAGCTGGCTATTTAGCGAGAAGGTCATGATGCAACTTCGTGGCTTCGATTCAAATCACTTCCTCATTTACCTACACAGTTTTATGATATTCGTATTCATTATTTGTTTGACTATAGTATTTTTCAATTACAAAGATACTCAGGTGGCTGGCTGCTAGTAGGTATCAGGTATATACAAAATTCCTTTGTCTAAAAAACCTGTAATGTCGATATTGGTGATTGGTGATTCAATTCAATATTTGCATTTAGAAATCCTTTGTCTGCTCTGCATGCTGGTCATTATTCTCAATACATTTTATAAGAACTTCACAATATTTTCATTATTTATTAAATATTATTAAAAATAATTAGAAAAAAAATATTAAAAAATACCCACAAAAACTAATATGATGTAAAGAAAATAATTTTAAATTTTGAATTTTTGAATTTTGAAAAAACTAAGTATTGTGTGCAATACAACAATAAAAGAGCCCCACTGTAATCTAACTACCTACTCGCTCATCCTATGGACTCACATTTCTTCTTATTTTTCTTAGAATACCTATTTATGTTGTTGTTGTTGGAATCCCAGGGGATAGGGCCTTTAAGATACCTATTTATGGAACAGCCCTGTAACATGCAGTGCTATGATAAAAAAAATTCGCACATTTAAATGTCAAAAAACCCACCATATTGAAATATCCTCTAATAGGATAACAGAATACACACAACAAAGTTATGTCCGGCACACATGGACTGGACATGTTAGAGGGCATGGTCCAAGAAAACAAGGTCTTGCAATTAGACCATGTGACTGACACGAGCATACATCATTTTGCCTATTCATCCTTGTCGAATGTGTGTAATAGACAAGGATGAACAGCGCAAAATGACGTAGGCTCGTGTCAGTCACGTGGTCTAAGTGCAAGATCTTGTTTTCTTGGACCATGGTTAGAGGGGCAGTTTTATTTGTCTTTCTCAACTGACGACAGTTGAAAGAGTTGTGTCAGAAATGCACTGATTGATAGCGGAACAGCATAGTATTTTTGTGGGTAAATAATTGAATTAACTTTTCCACCTTTATTTCTACTATGTATTTCTGTATCTTTTGTTTTATTTGTTTATTGATTCTCTTCTATACTAGTTTCTACCTTACAGCTACAGTACACATTAGTTTCTCTTATTGTTTGGTCCGTCTAACTCAATTTCTGTTAATCTACTTGACATGGTGTATCAGAGACCATTTTTTATAATGCTAGGGTATACCATTTTTTATAGGGCTATACTATAGGTATTAGCTGACCAACACCTTTTCTCCTCAAAGAACTACAGAAAGCCCTTGACCCTGCCAACAACTTCAGAGATTGACCCCTGTTATCTGTGGTGTTAGCCCAGTATGTGACTGTTACCCAGCAGTTCTTTTTTAATAATGCTACAGTTATTTTATCTCGAGTGCAGGCAAACCATACTTGTAGACTAGTGTAGTGCATATAGATACTTTTTCAGTGTCATGCAAAAATCATTGGACTTTATTGTTTTCATAAGCGTAGTATTATTTTCCAGCTAAGAACTTTACTGTTATTATACTAATTGTAACATCAACAATTTTAGTTGTTCTTTTTTAGTTCTTCTACCTCATGATGGATTTTACATTGTTTACTATTATTGGTATAATATTGCATTTGATAAAAAGTATTTACTTACATAGATGATGTTATCTTTATTTATATTGATGCATGTCATGAAAATGATAATAATGAAGATAATAATACTGTATTCGCTAGCAAATTTATCAATCCTTGACCAATAGACCTACTTGAATATGGTTACTAAGGGCTCTTACAGACGAGCGGCACTTGCCAAAGGCAGAAACAACTGCAGCCGTCGCCACCTGTTGACGGCTGCCGTCAACGCGTCGGCGGCTGCCGCCGACGCGTCGACGGCAGCCGTCAACAGGTGGCGACGGCTGCAGTTGTGTCTGCCTTTGGCAAGTGCCGCTCGTCTGTAAGAGCCCTAAGTTAAATACAAAATATTATCTTCTAGCTTTCACTAATAGTTCTATAAAATTATTTTTTTACTTTATTACTAGAGCAGAACACTAGAATATAATAATGTGCAAGAGGCATCTTAATTTTTTTCATATAGAAAATAATAATAGGAAAACAAGAATAGATAAATTGTATTTATTATAATAATAATGTATGTCAGGTATGTATTTTGAAAAATAAGTAGGTAAATAAATTAAATTAATTTTATTCCTATGACACCATGGCTTATGGCTTAGTAGTTTTTTTACTAAGGTTGAATTAACGGTATTAGGAAATTAAATGGTTGGCACCATGTCAGCTGATCTTCCCACTATGATTCTCGTTTATGACTTGTTTTTATCTTGACATTTAGGTGCCGCGATAGCTTATCGCGCACTGTACAGCACGCAGCCATTTTGTAATCATATGTTTGCTGTACGTACTTTACCGTCGCCGCCGCGCGATCGTCGTAACGTAACCATACGGGCAGGTTTGGATCCCCGTCATGTCATACCAGTGCCATCCAGGCACTTTCACTGCATTAATTTAGAGAATCAATAGACAAATAGGACCTGTAGATGAAAACAGCGTCAATAGTAGATCCACAGAGAAATAGACCTCACAAGCTGCTGACAAGTCCCACGACACGGTAATTAAAAATATATATATGTCGCAGGGAAATATGGAAATTAGGAATTTCACGAAATCCCTAGTGATATCACGAAATCGCGGAAGATGCCGAATTCTCTTGTTTGGCTCAGTTTGTACTCGGCAGTTCGTTTAGTGAAACGACATATCACTGACTGATGATTTGGTATTTTGTCATATCACTAGATTATTTTAATAAGAAGATGTAATAAACAAGAGAATTCGGCATCTTCCGCAATTTCGTGAAATCCCTGATATCCTCAATTCCCTGCGACATATATAATTATAGAGGGACTACTATTATGGTATTCTGTGGTTCTAGTTATCAAACCTACTCACAAAATATGACGAGAATTGGTTGAGAAATGTAACCTATAAAGGAGAACGGACATTTTGCTTGGCTTTGCTCGTGTTTCGTGTTCGCTCCAAACAAATCGGTACCTTATACCTACTGTATCATGTCAATAAAGTATCAATATTATATTTTTTGCATGTGTGAAATTGTTTCACCATGCCCTGTAATCCTAGCCTAATATAAAAAGTAACTAGATACATTATATTTATTTTACAACTTTAAAATATATTTTAACCCCAATTTAACAACGGACATATTCAACAGGTATGCCTAGCCTACGCCTAAGTTAATATAGTACTCCTATAAGTAACAATAGATAATGATAGCTATATTAGCTATATCAAATCTAAAAATATGACTAGAAATAATCAAATTGGTGTTGTACCAGCAGCCCAAGCCAAACGGGAAAGTTTTAGAGATTTTACTCTGGCTGGCCAGCTTAATTGGATCTGCCTGTGCTTTGGTGGTGTGAAAGGGAGGGCTGTGCGCGGGGGTCTAGTTGGCTGGCGGGGGTAGGCAGGGCGTCTGTGGGATGGTATCGATCCGAAACCCGGCCAGACATCTACACCTACACACAATTCCAAATATATTTTTAGTTCAAATCAATGAACCATGTTTCTTGTCTGTACCATATTTTCTTTGGCAATCTTCATCTTATCATTAAAAAAATTCAGTAATTTTTTTAGCAGGTATGTAATGTAAGTACATACTTGTTAATATGTACTTATTTATCTCAACGATAAATCGTAACCGCAACCGCGTCATGTCGATTTATAATAGCAACCGCGAATATCTAAAATTTTCAGGTAGGTACGTAACGTACCTAACGTAGATACTTATTGCATATCATAATATTTTTGTCATTCGTAGAAATTACAAACAATGCCATGGTTACCGAGAGGAAAATAATCAGGTTGCAACTTACCTTCCGAGCTATCTACTCTTAATTCAGTGCTATTATAAAATCTAGTATAAAATACATGATTGCGTGGGAGATTTCCTTTGTTACAACATCACGATGTAATTCTTTATTAAATATTCATGAAAGTTCTTTATAAGATTTACACTTGGACTTGACGGTATAAAATAAAATCATTAAGACCGCATGTTATTAAAGTTGACGATTGAGAGTTAGTTGATCAACATCTGTATATTATACTAGATAACGAATTTCACATGTGAGTTTATTCGTGTAACCTAAATTAAAGAAAAAATATGGTATTTATTTAATAACAGTTCCCTTTTACTTTTGAACCGTAGTAGTTTTAGCGAGTAGGTACATTCAGTAATCCAGCCAGGGCCAGATTTTTAGTGCCCAGATTTCTACACCTTCCACACGAGGTCTCCTAAACTACACAGTTTAGTTACACCGTTGACGTCATACATAATAATGCAGTTTATCAGTATTATTTTACTGTTGGTAACATAATTATTTAAAGAGCGTGTGCGCATAATAAGAGCCATCAATATACAGATGGTTAAACAAAGTGGGACAATCGACGAAGTCACGTTTGTTTGGTTATTGGCGAAGCTAACCACAACATCACCTACCAACTATTACAACAATAAAATTCGCTGCACGAGTTCCATTCCAGTACGCCAACGTTAAATAATCATAGTTAAATACCGTCTTAATATAACAAATGGAAATTGCCGTAATAAAGCGATATCATGTCATAGCTAGATATGCCCGAAGGATGTCCTGTTGAACTTAAATTTTTACATCGCTTTAAACTAACGCATGATAGTTAGAAATTTGTTTTTGGTAATGGGAGACTCTTCACTTCTTTAAATCTGAGGTGATCCAGAAAGTCTGTCATAATAACACAAATTAAAAAATTTAAACCCCCGACACAAAATGGTTACTTGATCCTTTCAACAACTTGAAAAGAGCTGATAATCTTCAAATGGCGAAAGATATTTTTTTGGATCATAGCTAAGAACACTGTCGATTGTGACACCTTGCAAAAAAAAAGTAGATCAAAATCGGCGCATCCGTTTAGGAGCTACGATGCCACAGACAGACAGACAGACTTTTTTTTTTAATTGACCTATGCTTGAGTCGAAGAAGTACGACGGATCAAGCTTCACCGGACTTGCGGGGGAGCGGAAGACTACCCCAAAAAAAGTCCTATACCAACGCGTCTAGGGGCGGCTCAAGGGAGCCTCGGACCACGGCCTAGCGCGTTGATATTGAAAAACATCGTAAAGGAGACGCCGCCTGAGGGACTCCGTCTCTGATTATAAATTCTGATTTTGGGACAGAAAGACACACATCAAACTTATAACACCCCTGTTTTTCGTCGGCGGTTAAAAATGGACTCGTAGAGAACAATCACGATTGCCGTTTATTTAACCACCACCCCCACAACTTTGTAGTTTTGTTTCATCAAATAAACCAACACACCTACGATTTAGTCGTTAGCTTTCAGCGTAGTCTAGACTACACATTAGCCGGGTCTAGTCTTTGGATCTTTCGAATTGCTCAGTACAAGAGGCTGCTACTAGGATACGGTTCAATTAATATATCTGAAGTGTGATTTTATTATTAATCTATTTGTTAGTATTTCTAAGAAACATAGCCTCCGCATTTTTTATTACCAGAATCATCTATGCATATTCATCTTCTAGATTATTCTAGATAGAACTTTTTAAATCGTTCATGCACGCACACACAATAGCCATAGCACGAGCCATAGGCACATCGGCTGGACGGGCTGGACACTTTGAGTTGCAGCAGCAGGGACGAATTTCTTAGTGCAAGCACGTTCAAGTATGTACAGAACTAAAAAAAGACATTCTTAACATATCAAACTTTAGAGCCCTGTACTACACTCACACTCACCAAAGTAGATTTTAAAAGTAAAATAATTAGTTATTCATTGGGCTCAATTCTGGCGTGGCCGCTAAAAAATTGTTGGTCTCTTTCATTTATATGGGAATCGAAAAAGATGGGAGATGAATGAATTTGATTTTGAAAGAATGATATTTAAAATAAGCAGCGCAGCTGTCAAATTGATGTTTTTAAATGCCTGATAAATTAGTGCGAACTATGCGTAAAATCGATGTTTGATGTCTCTAAATTTAAATTGACAATTACCTGTCCCTTTTCGTTCTTAAGAACGTGAAAGGTGTTCTTAAGAACGTGAAAGGGATATATGATTTTTAAATTTAAGTTAGAGCGTAATAGAATCGGGTCAATTGAGTGGGTAATTAGCTTATAATCATGATTGTTTTGTTATCATAGTATATCGTGTTGCTTGTAAAGCCACGAAGCTATCTATTATCTGAGTGACAGGAGCCCCCGACCTTCCCAAGGGCCGTTTTCGCCTAAACTCAAGGATGTTTCCCGGAAAACCTTGAGGAGGGGCTGCGTACTCCGATTAGGCGCGGCCCAACCTTTTACGGGCTTCACTTTATTTCACGCTCCGTTAGTCGCCAAAAAGATTCCCTTAAAATAGACACACGTTGATAATAATAAAAGACCTAACACTCTGATAAAAAAGATCAGATAACCTACTTTCAAAATTATGCTATCATCATCATAGCGAAGTCAACCGCGTTATCCTATACTCTGGAGCATTTTCTATATCAGGCGACTTCTAAAATAACTCATAAAGTTGGTCTTGGTCGTTCGTTGGTGACACGTGTAGGCAGAGACACGCGGCGAAAGCCATGTTAGGTGACCTAAAATTGCTTACTTTTCCTTTTAATTCGTTAAAATTATAAACATGTTTTCATAACAATGTTCGCATCGCAGTTCGTTGGTTTGTTGTGTTTGCTAGCACGTGGCGGATTAGGTGGGTACTACTTGTCTGCTTATGTAACCACTACTAGGGTTCAGAAATAGACGCCACCAGTGGACGCCACATCGTACGGCCTGCCTTCATCACATTGAGAAATAACGTAGTTTTTCCATATTTTACAATTTGTGGATACCTACCTATTTTAGACTGCATCATTCTACGTGCTTGGAAACTATAGAAAATCGAAAGCAAAGCCTTTTGTAATGCCACGTGACCGTATTATGTCATTGTAGAACGTAATAGCCAGCCGTATTATCATTTACATTAAACATCAACGTGACGTGGTGGGCGCATTGTTGAATGGCCCATTTAAATTTAAAGATTAATTTGTAAAATTTACGCCCTTTCAATCAAACTTTGCCTTTGTACGTTGATACCAGTGATTATTACTTAAAACATTATTTCCTTATTTCTAGATTATTTTAATACATTCGATACACGTCTTCCTTTGATTGAAAGAGACCGTGTTATGCAAATAAAATTGTACTTATGGTTTTGAGAACCACTTAATAAAATTGCAGTTCGTTAGCAACAACACGAGTCGCTGAACAAATTATAGACGTTTAGTGTGCGCAGTATATTAGCTGTACCTACTATAGTATATCTTATTCGGCGACTATATTCAGCCTGTCACCAATGGAAGCACAGAATGAATATATAGGCTGTAATTTGATTAGCGAACCTACCCTTGAAACTGAATAACTTTCCCCAAGGAGTATGCTCCTTCAAATGTCAAAATTAAAATTCAGCTTTTCGTACATACAAACTTGTGTCACGTGACCGACTACTTTGTAATGAAAAGTTGAATTTGTAATGAAAATTTTGAGATTTGAAGGTATGTGCCTTGGGGAATTTATTCAGTTTCATAGGTACGTCCCTCCCTTTAAAATATTGTGCGCTAATTTATTTACTCTCTAGTAGGTAGCTAAAATGAAGGCACCGCGTTGCGATTGCGGTTTCATGCCAGCCAGTTATCGTGTCCGCCGACACTTCGCTCCATTTACTCGCACCAACTGAACCCAATTTATATTCCGGCTCCTTAGTAAACTTTGTCGAACACCAAACCAGTCGAAGCAACATTTCCCTTGCCCAATTTCATCGTTGTCGTTTTCCTTTGGTATTATATTATAAACTTCGAGTTCTGAGATTGACTACCAAAATCACCGTTACTAATTCACCACTTTCCATTACCAGCAGTATCGTAATGGTTTTCTCATAGCAACCGTTTCACTAATGTTTTGCTATAGTGCACTGTGCTCTAGTAGTGTAGCAGCTACTGACAAGCCAGCGAAATGAGATACAATATTGGCCTAGTTGCGCGCGTTGCGTAAACGGCCGTAGACTTGAACTCATTCTTTCCTCCACTGACATACTTTTGATGCTCACATTAAGCATCATCATCACTTGTTGATATTAAAATTATTTTTATTTCCAATGTTCTATTTAACCACGTTCGTTTAAAGATTATTACAAAAATGACCCTGACGGACTGACGCTATATTCTGTCTGCCAAATTATATATAATCAGTGCAAATATTGAATAATCAGTTAGCACTTTGTATTGTGGTGGTATCTGTATGCCGTTTTCCCAGCGTGACAAAATATTCTTGGTAGAATCGGTTAAGTTCCGCGTTAATCCGTGAAAAGGAGCCGTGGTCGCGTGGTCGCGGTAACGCAGCCATTATGCAAGCTCCGCGAGCTGGCGTCACGAAACCTTTTGCCTTCGCTGTTCTGGTTGTGCTTGCGACACCACTGCTTTCACTCCAACGTGTCTTCTGCTCGAAAAACAACGATACAAGCTTTTAAATTTTAAATACTCTTACCGTCGACTTTTCCCCTTAAGTCCTTTAAAATCCAATACGGCTACGTTACAGTCAATTCAATTCAATTCAATTCATTTATTCTGAACAATTTACATTGTGTTGCTATAGTCTGCCACTTATGGTTGGGTTCGAGTTGGGAAATTTAATCGGCAGAGAGGCTTGCTCTCTTTTGTGCTAGGAATAAAGTAAGGTATGTATATGAATTCATAGTCAAGCTCTTACAACGTTCCCCCTCGAACCCACTTCGCTTTGCCACCGCCCTTTGTTCTCCGGCAACAAAACGTATAAAATTTATTTTAACTAATTGGGTCGCGCATGCAGTCGTTTCGCAGTCGCGTCGTTTGGGTGTCATCACCAAGCATTTAATCTCTCAAAATAGTTTTCACTGTCGACGTCTTTCTATGCGAAAGAATGTATTGTTGTTATTGCCGACGGCAACAGTTTATTATGCACGAATCGATTTCATTAAGCGCAGTGTATTTCAGTCGCGTGCTGTGTGGCGGCCGACGGACGGAGTTTCATTCGAGACTGGCAATGGTAACCATCCGCTCACACCTCTGCTGCATTCTAGTGAACATTGCATGCGAACCTTTACAATGCTTGCTTGCTACGCATGTTTATGAACTAAACGTACAATGCAGTTTATGATCTTCATTGGATACTATACTGAGTACATCGATGATTTCGCGTCTCGTTTATAATGCTGAGTAATTTTTATTTCTCGTCTAGCATGTCCCTGATGGTACCAAAATAATACGAGTAGTAGCGACTCAAACTATACAACTATCTCAGTAGGTCTTCGACGGAACCTCGTAACATTTTACTATGCACCTCCCTACTCGTAAAACGACGATGAAATTTCTAAAGGTGGCGATGGATCCAGATATCGCAGGTGCAGATTTCTCTCAGGCGTCTCTCTTGTTTCAAACCATTCTTTGTTTTAACGTACCGTTCAGTTCAGACACTTATTGCTGTTAATATGAAGTGTCGAGTGCATTGTTTCAATTCGTTCTGTTATCTGGGAGTTTGTGAGCGATAAGTATTGTGAAAATAAACGTACAGAGTCAACATTACATGCCACACGGGCTGTAGAGCGACCTGAATTGCGTAAACATTGAAGAAAACATACGGTTCTGAATCTGTATTCTGTGGTTCTGATTAGAGTACATGCGTCTATTTTCGCTAGCCAGACGAAGGTGTTCACTCAGCTGTCGGTTGTCGCCGTATCGACAGACTCAAGTTTAATTGAGAGGCAGATCTGGCTGGGTGCATTATTTGCAGGGGCTTCGTGTGGAGGGTCGCGCGGTCGTTGAACCCGTAGGGCTCCGGCCCCGGAGTGTGTGTAGCGGGCACGGGCGGGGGCGCGGACTCACTGGGACGGTCGTTGACTCCCTCTGGGGTGCACCCCGGCCAGACGCAGCTACAGATTGATTTCGTTGCACTCTTCTGCCTGGTTCATATTTCTGACGCTTTCTTTAATTTATACCTACTCAACTACCTGACAAGTAAACAAATTGTTCAAATACCTACCTATCTTATCTAAGTAAAATAAATGTGCATGTTGTGAACTTTATTATGAACATTGTGTGCGACAATGTAGTGACGTCACAGCTTGTGGGAGAAGGTGATGGTAATGGAAACTCTTGGACCGTGGAAACCCACTCGTGTTTTCCTTTTAAAAGCAACACGAGGCGACGACCATTATAACCGTTATGTATGTATGACTAGCTTTTGTTTGTGCCCTTTCTCCCGTATCACCTGTTTATAATGTTACTATTAAATGCCTACACTGAATTTTTAATCGAGCATTTTTTTCTATCGACTTGAAAATATTGAAGTCAAAAGATGCTTTGCTCAATCTGTAATTCCGCTTTCGCAGAACATGAACTACAAACCGTATATTTTTTAGCAATGCGATACGTTTGTTGCACATTTTCTTCTAAAGTACAATTTGACTAACCTACTTTTTCTTATAAAAAAATAATAACGCCCGGTTTCCTTATGAAAAACCCCGATTTAAATAGTTTTACGGGTTATTCGTGACAAAAAGTAAGGATCGTGGATTCGTTCAACATTTGCTTGGTTGTATCGGTAGCGAGGGATAGGGGGAGTTTTTATGCGTTCAATACTCTACCTGAGAACAGCTGATGTATTTGTGTCTCGTATACTTATTATAATATAACACTCAGAAGCACACCTTACTATATTGTTGTTGTTTACATTTTAACATAAACATTCAGATGTTGAGTAGGTACATATCTCCAATAGCTACTACTTTTCTCACATTTCTGTCTATTGAAACCTGCCTAGTATTAAAGGCGGAGGTTGTTTTGCTAAATTCGCTTGATTACATATTATGGTTATTTAATTTTGCATAATTTTCCGGTACATTGTGTTCAATGTCATTTGCCAACCTGCCTAAGAGTCAAGATAAGATTGATTCTGGTTGTATCAACATGTTGATATGCGATTGTAGAAGGCGGCCATTTTATCAAACGAAACTAGTGGTTGTTCAGCGGTCGGAATACGACCATCCATACCTCACACACAGTATACATTTTAGTCATTTCTATGTTGATATCTATAGGTACTACTAACTAACCAAAAAACAAAACCCGTGCCCAATATTAGTATAAGTGTTTTGAACTTATTTGTATCATTTTCATGTCACTGCAATATTATATTGAGCAATATTATGTTCATGTTGAGTTGTGAGAGGAATAAGCAAGTATACTTCATCATCACCACTTCATTCATTCTCGCATTATACGAGTAATTACCAGCCGGAGTAAATGCTTACTTCGATACAAGCAGTTTTAAATTTTTGCGGCTATGAATATTATCATAAGATTCACCAGTATCAGGCAGTGTTTCTTGTCTCGCTAAGACATGACGATGAAGGAGTGTCGGCCGCGGTCGTTCGCGCTGTTGTGTGTCGTCGAGGCAAGCAAGTTTCGCACGAGACCGCTGCAGCACCGTGCCACCAGGTTGTCGACCCACGGCCTTGGAGCTGCCCTCGCCTCGACAACACCAAAACGCTCTAAACCCGCCGACCCAAAGAACAAAGTCCTCTGCAGTTCCAATCACGAAACTCGCGTTAAAATAAAACTTGCCAAAGTTAATCGGCATTGTACGCCAGTGTTCAAATCCTGAAGTATTGTGGTTGTTCAGTGATATCGTTCGGACATGGATAGTGGTCAATAATTCGTCCTATTATATAACTGTTCAATGATGAAGAGTAGTGGGTGGAGATAAACGTGCATTTAAATGAGGTAACACGCCATTTGTTATCTGCAACAACAACGTGCATAGCCACATGGCAAGCCTTGGCAAGGTAACTATGACGTTTTGACTCCCACATAATTTATCAAGTTTATTTTACGCCCGACTCTGTTCGAAGTTGTAAGAAGCTATTTACAAGCCTGCAGTACAATTTTCTCAGAAGCTTTGTTCTTTCTTATCGTTTTACCAATAACTTTTAAAAATGTGTATTTCTTTTGGATTTGTGATGCATGCATGTGTTAAGGTTTTTTATTGTAATAGAAACTCGTCCTTATTATTAGTTTATAATTCAGAGAAGTAAAAGTATAGGTAATCAAATTCACACAGCGTACATTAAAATAATTAAATAAGTGATTTAGATTTTTGGCGAGCGAAGCGCAAAGTATAAAATCACGGCGGAGTCAAGGAAGGTCACGTTGGAATAACAAATCAGCGTCGACGCTTGTTTTTTGTTGCCTTGCCGCTTGGTCCACTCACGCGCACGTTTCAAGTTTAAGTAATAACAGCGATCTCTGACCGGAACCACACCGAACTCGACGTACATAGCCCGCTCACATGTTATTGACCTATAAAACACCCACGGCTACCTGACGATGCATCCGATTCGCCCAATAGTCTCGTGTTTACAAAGAACACCAGACCTACCTGCTCCGAGTGTCTATAGCGCACACATAGCAACACAACACCTGGCTGTCTTTTGCTTTATTTTTCATCTGACTGGCTCGAGTTGCCATTTAAATGGTAACTTGGCGGGTTGTTTCAAACGAGTTTTTAGGTCTTCTGGTTATCTTGCACAGCTCATAGATGTTTGCTACAAATTATCTCTTTGTGCGTACTTGGAAGTGCATTTGTGGTGATGCTGTATAGGAATCAATAAATCCTCATATCGTTCGGAATAAATTATTGGTTCATTCCTCTCGAAACTGTATTTTAGTGTTTATAGTTGTAGGCATTTCAATAATATACAATATTATACATTGATTCATAAAGTAATACAGGTCAGTAACATGTATGTTGGATTGGCACCAATACATATTATTATGTATACTAGTATCTGTGGTTGGGTCTTGGGACGGTTCTATTCGAGCGAAGTGAGTGGTCCTCAATAATTGGCAACATCGCAGCAATAAGGCAATACATTCATTAGGTATGCACCGGTCTTTTCCTGTTTCCAGGGGTTGTCTGGGTTGGGGTCACACTATTGTCTATCCATACCTCATATACATATCTACAATGCAGATTCAATATAAGTACAAGTGAATCGGCCAATATACGTAAACACTTTATTGTGTGAAATATATATCGCATTAACGTTACTGTGTAAACAACGATAAAATGAGAATTCATTGTCACCGTTGCATTCAGGATACATAAATATACCTGATTGTGATATTTTTTTCATTAGTAGATAAAAGTGAATCTCGAAAAACATATAATATTGGTTTCATTTGAACAATGATTTTATTTGGTTCTATTTGACCCCCTGCCTAATATTCGAAGAACAGTGTCGTCGCAAGCACAAGATACCAAAAAACTAACCAATTAAAATGTTTACACATTTATATCCGTAACAGCAAGGTCCATATCCGTATCGCGAACCAGACCAGTTGTTGAGCTGCATTGCTTTAACTGTAGACGGTTAATTTTACTGGATTTAATGCTAATTCTAAAACACCTTTGCTCCGCGAGAGATTCAATAGTATTCGTTTGAATTCGTTTCGAGTTCATATTGTTCATCATCAGTCCAGTGGTCCATTCTATGCTTTTCTGAAAATTTAGTTTATTTAGACAATTTAGTTCAGGCACAGAATACCAAATAGTAGTCCCTAGTTCAGGACGCTGATAAAATAACAGAGCTCAAAATATGGAAACAGTTTTGTTCGTCTTTTCCTGCTAAACAAAAAATCCTGAATGCCAGATGCGTGCGATGCGACGCCAAATAATCAATAACATAACGAGTGTTATTGGATTCAAAATGTTTGGGATTGGGAATATACTGTCGAATAGAGACGATCAGGCAGGCACACACCGCGCACAGGGTGACGATTAAAACCAGCTCTGTCACTCACTGGCCCTGCTGACCGTTTTCCCGACCTGCACCTACTTTAGGACTAATTATTACGCTACGGCTAAACTCAGCTAGCAAGTTACTATGTAGGTGCCTACTGCCTATCTATGTACGGGATTGCGATACGGACCACGCGACGCATATAACATGACATGACTGTTCAGTGCGAGAACGGTACAGTGAACGACAGCATCGTGGTATCGTAGCCGTTTTCCAGTATAAGAGTATGGTCGCCAAAAATTGTAAGGGTAACATTCGTGAATATGGAACGCACGGTAACATTCGTGAACTAAGGTAACACATGTGAACTTATAAAGCCTAGTTACATACTCGGAAAAAAGTCAAGCTAAGAATAATAATAAGTAGGTAAAGCTTTTTTATGTCAATATAAAAAGGTTTTCATAAAGCATTTAAAACTTAATAAAACAAAATAAGAATTAAGATGTCTTTATTATAGAACGCCATACAATATTATAAACAAATTTGGGAATTTCCAGTGTGTATAACTCTTTATAACTGATCACGAATGTTACGTAACACATTTAGTAACGCACGGTATCATTCGTGAATCAAAACACTTGTGGACATAACCTAAAACATATTTATTCATGTAGGTTTTGAAGTAATAGGACACCTTATAGTTCAATTAGTAAAAGAAATAGCAGTTCTATACATACACTTTAAAACAATATGTTAAACTTGCATTCTTGCCTTGTATATTCTCGTTAAAAAACATTTAAAACTTCCGAGACAAAAGCGCCGACTACCTTGAACACCACTTTCACAGAAAACAAAATGGCGTTTTCTTTCCTCAGGTTGGCCAACTTGGACATGGTGTTGCCATAACAAAAATAATATTTTACGGATCGGGAACCTAGTTATTTTAGTCGTTATTTATGGTAACTTACGTGAGGTATCATTCGGGAAACAAAAGTGAGACATATTTTCTAATACGTTTTATACTGCATTTTACGTTATATAATACAAAATAATTTATCGTAACGTATAGCAAATTGATAGATTAATTTAAAAATGATTAAATTTAACAGGTTACAAAACAGTTGAGCATATTAAAGTGACTTCAAAGTATGAGATGTGTTAGTGGGACACACTATTTTTGTATGGAGACTAAAATAAACTTTTTTAAAAAATAATGAAATCGACTCGTTAAAGGCAAGTAATAACATACTTAAAGTATTTATTTGAATAAATATGATACTACGAACCAGAATCAGTTATAATTTGTCACTAATTAAAATGACATAAGTAATTGTGAATTTTTGAACGAGAAGGACAGATATTTTTCCCCATATTTACAATTTTTGGCGACCATACTCATAAACTGAAACACTACGCCATCCGTATGTAAGCTTGCAGGCTTGTTGTTATGGCTGGTTTACACGTATTAAGTGACGAAGTAATTAACTAAATTTTAACTTGATTTTAACTTAATTCTTGCGTGTAAACAACCACTTAAGAGCTCTTTAGTCGCAAGTGGTAAGTAAACGATTTAGTGGTTAAGTGAACAAGTGAAATAGAATCTAGTCTATTTTTGATTAAGTAGCCGCGCCTCCCGCACCGCTTGCATTCCCCGGTAGGCGTGGCTTTCTACTAAACTGTCATTTAGTTACGTGTGAACTCAACAATTTAGTGAAGTACTTAAGTAGTACAGTGAACTAAAGAGTGGATAAGTTAGACAAGCGTGTAAACGATCGGTTACTTAAAATTAAGTTAATTTTAACTTAAAATTTAGTTAACTACTTAACAACTTAATACGTGTAAACAAGCCATTATACTGGATTATTGCTTGCCTAATAACCGGTCTTAAATAAAGGATGTTTAAAATTAAAATCAGGCAGGGTCGATAATTTGATGGACGAAATTAGACAGAATAAAATACATTGACGAGTTTTAGTATTTGTAAAAGAAACCTTTTTTTATTTTTTTTATTGACCTATGCTTGAGTCGAAAAACTACGACGGATCAAGCTTCTTCGGACTTGCGGGGGAGCGGAAGACTCTACTCTACCCGTAAAAGAAACAGTTCATAATATGGTTCTGACGATAGGTATAATAAGAAGAATAGTATCATAAAAACAATTAAGAGATTATAATTATAGTTTGCTGCCGCATATCATATGAAATCCTGCAATTTATCAATGAAATCTGCGGGCACGAATTTGAGCCCACGAAATATTTTATGCGCACTTCTCTCGACATTTCAACACCACCACCGGTGCGAGCGGCCATTTTGAATAGGGTTTCGTAGGGATGCAAAAATAAAAGAAACCCGATTTTTTGTGGTGTGTGTATCTCAACAGCATCGATTAAAAATTCTACTTTGAACGCGATTCGTAAATACTCAATGTATTTATACGATTGACGAATTGCTCCACCACCACTTGCGCCATTATCATTCAGTGCTCATGAAACGTTTACGATATGCGTCTATGCACTTAGAGACCAAATTGGGCCACAGACTTGGGCCTTTCAAAGTTCGGTGCCTAACGTGCCAGGCCGTTTCATACTTGATTTTGTTTTCAAATATTCATACCCCTTGAGTTTTTTATACGAATATAACACGGACTGACGAATGCTTTTACTTTTTCGGGTTACGCCGTGATTTACAAAATAAAATAACACAACGGCACATTTCTAAGCTACGTGTGTCATTCACGAACATAAACTGCCGTTTGTCTATCATAGCGCGTTCTATTAAATTTATTCTATTTAACATTAATCAGTTACACTAACAAACATCTCCACGATTTAATCCAGTTTTTTTTAATGTTAAGTATTAGCACAATTATTAGGTACTTTTATAAAAATACTAGCTCGCTGCTATAATTACTGGCTCCGCCCGTGTAAACAGTTTTTTCGCATTGAATGACAATTTTTCCTCAGTAAAAGGTAGCATATGTATGCCTCTTTTCCCAAAGTCTATTCTATCTCTGTAGCAAATTTCATCAAAATCGGTTCAGTGTTTTGTCCTTGGCGTAAAAGCGTAAGAAACAGACGGACAACATATTTACTTTCGCATTTATAATTTATTAGAAAGCATTGTATTTTATAATTTACTCTCTTGTCGTTTCTACGAGTAAGAATGAAGCACGTGCTGTTCTGGAGAATAATAAGGTGAAAGTAACAGTGACCTTTGACAATAAATCTCTAACCAGGTTCTTACGTTACATGCAACAGTTACTTAACTATCGTTACTTTGAAGGTCTGTAAAGAACCTAGGAAATTTCGGTTTTAACGTCGGTTATTAACATTAGGGCTATCTAAGAATTTTCTTTGACAATAACCCCAATTCCTCTAAACACAAAACAAGAAAAAGTATGTTGTAACATTAATATTTACTTCACAAAATTAAATTGATCATGATGCAAATTTTTAAAATAACTTATACTTGACTTAATAATCATTTAATAAATATGCTGTCGTAAAATGAATTGGTTTGCCTATTGAAAAATATCAGGTATTTTAATTAGTAGTCTTGTACATACATAATGTTGGCTTTTGCGTTGCAGCCCTATTTGTATTGTATATAAGTCGCAGCAGTAACAAATTACAATGATGCCCTTGATCAACTATCCGGTGCATTTTAACGAGGTAGGATTTATTTCGGTTCAGTCATAAATTACCATGTTACGCAATCCTCACAAGCGTGTGCGAAAACAATTCGTTTATATTGACACTTTGATTATAGATTTTTACTTAGGAGAGAAATGATATTGAAATCTTAAAAAGATATACTCTATCTATTTATGTTTACACCGTACAGTATAGATGCACATTGCAATTTATTGTAGACTAGCTGTCTGCCCGCGGCTACGCCCGCATTGTGTTCCGACTTTTCCGTAGTAATTTTGAACTATCCCACGGGAACTCTTTAATTTTCGCGATTTAAAGTATCCAAGATATTGACCAAGGATGTAAAGAACCACCATGTAAAATTTCATTTGAATCGGTCCTATAGTTTCGGAGATTAGCCCTTACAAACAGACAAAGAGACAGAGCAACAAAAAAAATATCTGGATATGTTCTATTTCACTTCTTACATCTTTCTTACTCGAATTTCATCTTTTTTTTTTCTATGTACAGACATTTGATCTCTACAATTTAATTATATAGAGATAGCTGTCTGGCTGCGGCTACGCCCGCGTTTTTTTTTCGACTTCTCCGGAGTAATGTTAAACTATTATTACACGGGAACTCTTTAATTTTCTGCGTTTAAAAGTATCCAAGATGTTTGACCGGGGATATAAGGTACCACCATGCAAAATTGTATTTAAATAGGTCTTACAGTTTCGTAGGTAAGCCCGTACAATGTGCTGAGCCGTATGAGTTACCGTAGTTTTTATTTTCCGGGATTAAAAGTATTTAAGATGTTGACTGGGAATATAAGGTACCGCCATGCGAAATTTCATTCAAATCGGTCCAAAAGTTTCGGAGATTAGCCCGTACACACAGGCAAAAAAAAAAGTGGATTAGTTCTATATCACTTTATACATCCCTCTGACTCGGTTTCTAGCATTTTTTCTCTATCTAGAGATTTTCAACCGCTGCGGTTTTATTTTACAATAGCTTTCCGCCCCGCGGCTCCGCCCGCGTTAAACATTTTTCTCGTGGGAATGAGGTTTTTTTTTTAATTTCTCTCCGTAAGAACCATCATTGGACTTCAACGAACATTTAAAAAAAAATCAGCCAAATCGGTCAAGCCGTTTTCATGTTATGTCGTGACAACGGAAAACGGGTTTCATTTATATATATATATATAGATAGATAATAGTTAATTAGATAATTTAATGTGTAACTATAATAAGGTGAATAGATCTTAGGCGACCACGCTGGCTCAGTGCGGGTTAGTCAACCTCACACACAACCTATGAATTACTTCGCAGGTGTGTGCAGGTTTCCTCGTGATGTTTCCTTCACCGTAAGAGCGTTGGATAAATGGGTACGTATGAATTCAAAAATTAAGAACACATTGGTGCGTGCCGAGGTTTGAACCAGTGAACTTCGGCATGAAAGTCAACGGGCCTAGCCACTTGGCCAACGACGCTCTCGGGTGACGGCTTAGCAATCACTGAAAGGACACA
This sequence comes from Teleiodes luculella, assembly GCA_948473455.1. NCBI lineage: Eukaryota > Metazoa > Arthropoda > Insecta > Lepidoptera > Gelechiidae > Teleiodes > Teleiodes luculella. The sequence continues at coordinate 10,371,421 of OX419585.1, forward strand.
CTCGGTCAACGGTCTTGAGCACTTTCCCATACTAATACAAATGAAAATAATACATAAATCGAAATTCCCGTTAAAATTTTCATTTCAGTCGAACAGCTTGTATGGAAAACTATATTTATCGTTTCTGAGAAAAGTTTTAAAAAATTTTACCAGGGCGCCTAAAAGCGCGGTTATTGACAAATTGTATCGTGCACCACTTTCGCAATAGGGCGACTTGCAGATGATTGCCGATATTAATTAATTAATAGCGTAAAATATCCGATTGTAAAAGAAAAAGCTGTAGTTATATTATTTAAAAACAAATATAATGATATGGTGTTTCACCTGTCATTTGAATGTTAAGAGAACCTTTATCAAAATCATTTTACGTAAAATCCGAATCGCCTCGCATTGTTCATATAATCTAGTTTATGAAACTTTTCACAGTTCACTTTTTTAAAATGGCGTTTTAATGCCCCAGACCTTTCCTTTAATCTTTTCCTAAATTTTCATTTACACGCTGTGTAATATATACATATATAATTTATAATTAACATTTTCAACCAACACGATCATCAAAAAGAGGATCGAAGAACTAATTTTGTAGTTTAGAATGTTAGTGAAGAAGCCTCGTAAAATGCCATTGCCATCTATTGATTTTTTTGAGAATTAAATTCTGCAGCCAACGTGTTTATTGAAGTAATATTACTAAATTTGTTACTTTTAAAATCCCAAAAAAATTGTTTCTCTATTTTTTATACCTAAAAACCCCCATATAGCAAATTTCATTGAAATAGGATACGTCGTGTTTGAGAAATTAGAAACTTTTACTTATTGAACCATTTTCCCGTAGGAATGAGATGTTTTCCCGCGGTAAAAACTATCTAAGATGTTGACCAGGGATATAAGGTACCACCATGCAAAATTTCATTCTAATCGGTACAACAGTTTCGGAAATTAGCCTGTACAAACAGACAAACAGACAAACAGAGAAACAAAAAAATCTAAAAAAATCTGGATAAGTTCTATATCACTTCTTACATCCCCCTGACTCGGTTTTTAGCATTTTTTTTCTATGTACAGATTTTCGACCTCTACTGTTTTATTATATAGATTTAGCATTTTTACTCCACGATGATGTATCAATTAGCTTGTAATACGCCAGTCCACGTCGCGTACAGACCTACTCACTGTCAAATCATACAGTTACGCTATTATCAATAAAAGTGATTAACTATTTTATCAGTGATTTAATTCACATAGCATCATCTCAGCAACGTGCGTTAGTTACCACCTACCATGCCGCACATTTTGGTCCTTCGAGCCGGATTCAAAAATAACCTTAAGGCATTTCCTGAACCATGACTCAGTTATTTAGGGCCTCCATATTCGTCCTCCTGTCTGACTAAATGTTCATGAATTGTGGACTTTGTCGATGTAAGTGCGTAATCGTAATCACACTAATCAATCATACAAGCTAAATATACATTGTTGCTTCTGCGAGCGAATCTTAATAAAGATGGATACGTGATAGGAGAACCTCCCAGGTTGACGAGGGTTGAGCTTGGAGAAAGCATTTGCTTGTAGGTTGTTTGTGGAAATAAAAATTGGTTGTAAAAGCGACATAAGTGTATTGTTACTATACCTACCTACAACAAACAACAACAAAGCAACAGCAGTCTAAATATTTGCTATAGGTACATTATTTAGTATTTCCCTTAAAAGGAATAAGTATGTGTTTCCCTTCAAGAAACCGGAATCCAGTGCTATATGTTGTCATTTAACGAGACGTTGTCCGAAGCCCGCTGTACACTGCAGTTTTTCAGAGAGGCCAATATACGTGAGAAAACACGAATATAGGTAAATATCTCCCTCTACACTCTCGTATTGGGCATGTCTCGTCTAGTTTTGTGGAGAATGTAGAGCCGGCTTTACTTGTTACATTGGTCGGGCGAGTCTGGGCTGGGCCATCTTACGCAGCAAAAATCCAAGACTTTGTTTTTGACACTGCCAGCTTAAGGTGTAGAGTAGAAACGTGTAAACCGACGAGCTCGTGTGTTATATATTACATTAAAAGCATAGGTGATCGTGGTTCCACACTGTACCTATGTCCGGCCTTGCTTACCGTTAGTTCTAGCAAGGTGAGCCGTGAAACCAACGCATGAGCGACTTCATACTAGAGGCAATGGTCCTTGGGTGGATCTAGATAAAACGGCAAGTTTACTCGTTTACTTTATAAAGTATCGCCAGACAGCGAAGGAAAGATATCTACTATAAGGAGCAACCAGAAAATATCTAGTCACAAATCAATAGACTACTGATTTCAGATTCAACTTCTTTCTATTCTAGCTTATTATTTTATTTATCACGACATCTTCGCTTATACGCAGTCTGTCTGTGTGTATTGATCTCGTTATTTCTCGACTAATGATTTAATTACCTACAAAAATATATATTTCTTACTGATACGATACAAATTAGATTTTGGAGTTACTTGTCTGAAGCAGGTGTTTAAATTACGAAACAAAACAAAATAATTAAACATACATTAGGCACACTAGCTAGCCGCAGTAGCCGCCAGCGTTTACAAGGTACGCCAGTGTGTAAAAGGTAGCGTACCTATGTGTTATTCTGATGTAAAAGCTATATTATTGAAAAGTTTCATTAAAACCCCTTCTGTAGTTTTTGCGTGAACAAACATTCGTCTATCCATACATCCATCCTAACAAACTTTCGCGTTTATAATATAAGTAGGTTGTTTGTAGTGCAACACAGAATGCAATAAACAGAACCTTTAACAGAACATTACAAATAAAGGATGTAATCTCATCCAGGCAACCCTAGGGCATGGAAAATAGTTGTAGTAGTACTTATTTATTATAGTAGACAAAGAAAAAATGAAGCGGATAAAAAAGTGATAATCCGATGGAGCTTGATTTGTCGATTTTGAAATACAAGCAATATTACCACAGAATATACAGGGTGTTTGGAAGCTGGGTGCAAAGCTTTAACGTGTTGTTAGTATAGACCATTTAGAACCATATCAGACCATACTAAGCTTTCATGACGCATGATTTTATTTTTTACTGAATATTGACCATTTTTGTTGAAAAAACCCAAAAGTTTGCAATTACCTGCAAAATTTTCGGTTAACGTGTGGGCTGGAGTGATTGGAAGCACTCTAATTGGGCCTCATTCCTTACCTGAACATTTGAATGGCAATAACTATTTAGAGTTTTTACAAAACGATCGAGGAATCTGGAGCACCAATATTTGAAACTGACGTGATCTTCCAGCAAGACGGCTGTCCAGCGCACTGGACGTTAACTGTACGGGAGCACTTGAACAACACTTTCCCTGACGACGAACGGTTGGATCGGCAGAGATGGGCCTATCCCTTGGCCCGCCCGATCACCCAACCCCACTCCGCTTGACTTTTTTGTGTAGGGTAGAGCCAAGGAGCTTGTTTATACACATGAAAAAATAGACACGAAAGAAGAATTGATCGAGAGATCAGTTAGATCAACCAGCCTTCGAAACAATAAAGCAGGAGATTATGCTAAAAATAACAACAACAGAGGTGATAAGATGGGCCCGTGCTTGTATTAGGCCACGCGGTGCACATTTGAAACATGAAAAGAAAATAATTACGATAAAAAAAATAAAAATAATAAAAAAAAATTTTCACCTATAAGCGTAATTTGGTCCCTCAATTTGGTTTACAGGTCATAATTTCAATAATTGGTGAGCTATCTTTGTAGTTGATACCTCAAAAGAAAGAACAATAACCAGTTATGTTTTCAAAAATGTTTGAACAAAAAACCGAGTCATCGTTTTTTTTCTTTATGGCTTCAAATAAATTTGATTACCGAAATCCAAAAAAGTTCATTAACTTAAAATCTCTGTAACAAAATTGTTTCATGACACAGATGCGTACATTATGTCTTATTTGATTGTTAATTCATTACTTTATTTAAATAAAATAAATAATAACTCACTTATGTTCCAGATTGGCCATTATTTGCAGGTAATTGCAAACTTTTGGGTTTTTTCAACAAAAATTGTCAATATTCGGTAAAAAATTAAATCATGCGTCATGAAAGCCTAGTATGGTCTGATATGGTTCTAAATGGTCTATACTAACAACACGTTAAAGCTTTGCACCCATCTTCCAAACACCCTGTATAATATGATATTACTAACAAACAAGTGAAATAAAAAAACGTGTACCTACTTGATATGGGAATCTTAAGCCTATCGACGACATAGCCATTTAGCCATAGTACCTATAATTTAAAAAATACACTCACTAGACTATTTTACTGGGCTGTATTATACATATAATATACCTACCTACCTTAGTTGCGGCATATGTCCGATCCGATGCCCTATTTATTTTTAACTGGTCTAGTTTAGGAAAATAAAAGTTCATTTGTCTAGTAAAATTAAATAAATAATTAAAAAAATTTACTGGTCTAATTTAGGAAAATAACATTTCATTTGTCTAATAAAATTAAATAAATAATAAAAGTTAGTTAAAATTTTCGGCCATCATCATTGACCATTGTTATTTCGTTCAATGCATGCATGCTCTTCCTTCTTCAACATAACTCTATACCTTTCTCGCTCTATCGCACACTTTGTTGGTGATTTTTCTACTAGTGTTGCTACCTTAACTGTGTTAAAAATATTTAGTAGGTTTTATGTAACATGCATTGCTTTTAATAAAAAACCCAATACGTTATCTTAAGTCGGCCTCGTAGCCTAGTTGGTAGGTAGTACGTCTGCCTAGGAATCAAAAGGCCGCGGGTTCGTATCCCGCCCAAGGCAAACCTTCGTGTGATGAGCACTTGTGTTTGCCTTGTGTCTGTATGTATGTATATCAGTTGTCTGACACCCATAGTACAGGCTCTGCCTAGTATGGGGTCAGATGGCCGTGTGTGAGATGTCACACTTTTTTTTTATTATTTAATTAATTTGTGAGATGTAAATAGCAAAACCTCCGTGTTGTTTATACCTGACCTACAGGTCTGTTAGAGTAGAAAGAATTATACTACAGTACTTAGTAGCTGTTAGGGCTTGAAACGGTTACATAAAGGTTTTTAAACTAGTGACTATTATGATTACGCTCTTTGAACGAAACATCGTTTTTAACTAATCGCCGCTAGAAAATAAGTTTAATTCCGCGAGTATCGCCAGCGTAAGGGTAGGTAAGCAGCGAAACGGGCGCGCATTTTTGCTGTCTCATTCAGACAAAAAGTATTCGGAGGAGCGAGCGAATTTAGTTCTTTTACTAGTTAATTTAACGAATACCGAAATAATTTTGCTTTTTTAGCAAAACCAATAATAATTTGGGTTCCGGTAGAGTGTAACCGAAACGATAACGCTCTCTTGCGCAATGTATGAAAATGCTGGTTTGAAAGGACACGTTAAAATTTGTATGGAAGGTGGTTTTAACTTTTAAATTATTTCAAAAAATTTACGGGTATTCTACGCATATAGGATAAAAGGGTATATTATTACGATTATCAGGATCACTTAAAAAAAAATGGATACTCCGTTTTTTTTATAAATTGATTCGAATATTGTATGGTAGAAAAATAAACGAAAGATCTGGCAATACAATTATGCCTCTGGCAGTCCTTTCAAATCAATTTTTTCGTTGCGTGGTTGCTTTGAATGCTTTTTAAGAAAGAGATAGGCATAACAATGATCTGTTGTCTCTTTCTAACTTGAATTGAATTGAATTGAATATCTGTCATCCATCACGTTGACATTCCTTTTTTTTATTAGTTTACTTTTTCTAAAAATGAAACGAAAGAGCTTCAAGTTATTCATTAATTATTTTAATTATTTACTGCAAAAAAAGTAGTAAAAATAAAAATAATGTTGGTTAAAACAATCTTGGCTGGAAGATTTTATTACAAAAAAGATTACATTAGAATAATAGCTCGTGGAAATTCAATAATCGTTCGTTTCATTGTAACTTTTTATCTTTAATAAGTTTGCAATTTTTACGAAAACGAAGGATCGATAAAATAATTTGATTAGTTATCCTGAAACCCACTTACATAAGCTTTCTATGTAGGTATACTACTTATCCGTTCAATTTTTGGCCGAATAAAAAATCACTTTTATACGTCTCCTTTTTACCAGGTATTCAAGCTCAAGTGGCGGCATTTCATGATTATGATAACTTGTTGTGTTCGATGAATTTTCTCGACGAAAGTTTTTCTTTGGTTAAGTTTGGTTGGTTCTATCGTTTTTATAACTATACTAGCTTTCCGCCCCGCGGATTTTTAGAGTCCTTTTTCGAGTGCGTGTGATTGAGAAAATCGGCGCCAATATAAATATTCACACGTTGCGCTATTTGACAGCCAGCCAGATCGAGCCGAAAAGAAATGGACGAGGATAACTCCTATCCATAATGACATAAATTATATTTTTTGTTGTACACGAAAAATCAATACACGTAGAAATGGTAGGAAATTTAATTCTAGGATGGCAACATTATATGTGACAGCCAGCCAGCTGTGTGGAATGGAATGGATTGAAAAATATCTCGAAAAAAGCTTAGCCGTCCTTGATGTGTCATCCATTCCAATAATTTGCTAAAACGTTGTTTCGAAACTAATTGAAATCCCTGCGTGTATATTTACCAGTAACAAAAATTTTCGTGTGCGTGAAATCTTGCTTGATATTCGATCGGTTGCTTCGGTGGCAGGTAGCCGTAATTAATTTGTTGAAATGTTTATGTAACCCAGCGTTGTGTGGTTGTCGCGTGCCCTGACGGTGTTTTTCGTTTGTTGCAGTGGTTTGCGCGAGTGTAGTGCGGGGTGGAGTGCTGGAGGCTGGTGCCTGGGCTAGTGGTAGTGTGCGGGTGATGGTCGTGGGTCGCAGTGGATGAAGCAGCGCAGTAGGCGGCCGGGCATGGTGCCGGGCAGGTAGCGCGCGCGGGCGGCCTGCGCAGGCCCCACACCAGCAGCCGCGTGTGTCCCCCAGCGACGTCTATGGCCGAGCAACACAACTCACCGTCGGCGCACTCTGCACTATCGAGAGAGTCCAACGGGTGAGACTTAACACTACCAACTATTACAATATATACATTAAGCGAGCAAGGTAGGCTGAACATTTTTCCAAACATTAGAAATGAACAAAGTCTAAAGTGTTCAGCTTAGTGTGCTCTTGACTGTACTCTTAGTCATACTATAATAGTATTTATGTTAGTGTTCACCATGTGATTCCTACCTTAGGATTGGATCAACTTAACCCCTGTGGGTAAAAATAAAGTTAATTAATTTACTTATAAGCTGTTAAAAAGAGACAGAGATAGATTCAGTTTTAGAGATGATAGATAAATAATCAACACAAGTAGAGTACATTTGAAACCATCCGAGTTAGGTCCGGTTTCCACCAAAGCGGAGAGGAGGGAAGATGTGTTTGATTAACCAATTACATTTCGTTATTTGCGCATCACCTCCACTTTGCTTGAGCGCAGCACAAGGTTCTATAAAAAATGAGACATCTCTCCTATCCGCTGTGGTAGTAACCAGGCCTAAAAGTGAAGCCTAATTTGACAACTACACTACACACATATTTCAGGATATCAAATTTTGTTTGGTATTATAGGTATTCTAAAGTCAAAAAATAGGCAACTTGAATAAGTTTAGAGTGTGATTAGATTAGTGAGAATCATCTTTTAGTAGTAGTAATTGCTATTCTAGTGTTTAACATTAACATAGTAGCAGAACATCAACTGCATAATTACTTGGGTATAATAGTTACTGGCATCCACATTGTCACATGTAGCGTAGCCATTATTTATTGCATCAAAATATGTTGTAAAGTTTGTAAATAAAGTCTTATCACAGCACACTCTTTATACTGACATGTTAGATTATATAATGTACTGCATTAGAATTATCATAGGCACTAACACTAACCTATATTAACTAATCCATCAAAAATTATTTACTTGGTAACCCTTGTTCTAGACTTATTATGAGCTGACAAAAATCTGGGCCAAGGAATAAGATAATTGTCATACCTTAATAGTATAACTATTTTGGAATAAATGTTTCTTTCCACTCCACTATTGAAGCATAATGTTCAAAATGATTGTTTTGCTCCTTGTGGAACTTAAATCATACTCATATTAATATTATAAAGAGGAAAGATTTGTATTTGTGTGTGTGTGTGTGCGTGTGTATGTTTGAAATGAATAAACTCAAAAACTACTGTGCCGAATTTAAAAATTATTTCACCATTAGAAAGCTACTTCACCCTAAGTAACATAGGCTACCTTTTACCGTAGGAAAATGCCTCATTCCCACGGGAAAAACTGTTAACGCGGGCGGCGGAAAGCAGTCAGATAAATAATATGATTACGTCAAGAAGCACATGCTGAAAATACATACTTTAGGTTTTATCAATGATATATACTCATTCCACTTGAAAGTTTATCCCAGAAATTGAGATGACTCATGTGGGAAGTTACTAAAATAGGTACATAATTTTGTACAATATTTTTCCTCAAATTAAAAATGAATCGTGTATTAGGTACACATTTTGTCACAGTGGTTTTGAGTTTTTCTGGTGTTTTAGAACAAAGTATAAAACTGTATTGTACAAATATTGATGGCCAATGGTATAGTAATTTATGGTCTTGAATTATTAAGTGCCTTATTTCATTGGCGACGAAGACAAAATACGAAATGGACGCAGTTATGCGTTAGAATGAGATACAGATGCACCGCACTCACTCTTGCGCATAACTGCGTCCCATTCATCTTTTGTCGCTGTCGCCAGTAAAATACCTGCCTCAAAGTGCATTTTGAAATCATCTTTCATTCTCTCACTAGCTGTCTGACCCGCGAGCGTCGCGTTGTTTTTCGACTTTTCCGTGGTAATTTTTAACTACGGGAACTCTTTAATTTTCCTCGATTAAAAGTATCTATGATGTAGACTGAGGATATAAAGTACCACAATGCAAAATTTCATTCAAATCAATTTTAAAAATAATTTGGATATGTTCTATATATTATATATGTTCTTACATCCCCCTGAATCGGTTTTTAGCATTTTTTATGTACAGATTTTTTACTAAATATTACACATTTTTTTAAATAAATAAATTTGGGGCTAAATTTTTTAAAGTTCTACCATACTTAAGGGAATTATATTCTTATTTAAAATGTCATACATTCTTTGTAATTGAAAGAAAATCTTATTTAAAATTAGTTTTATTTTATAATTGCACAATTCTGTGCCTACTCAGTTTATCTCCTTTTCCACTATCTTGTAGGTAGGCTGGATGAGATCTCTTATAGAGATAAGCTTGCTTTTGTACACTAGTATAATTTAATGTATGAACATTAATTTAAAATGTATGTTTGTTTTCTGTAAAAAGAATATAAAGTGCTAGGTAGTGTGATATGATTGCACTTGTAAATGTGATCTTACATAGGGGTAGTTTAATTTTTTTTTTATTATTTGACATAAATAAATAAATAAACTGACTAAGGTGTAGGCCAAGAAAATGGTAACCAGTTTTTCACATTTACTAACTGATTATAAGCAAAATTTACCTTTTTTCTATTAATGGGGACAGCGGGAATGGAGGAAAATTTAGACTATTGATTCAAACTAGGGTTTCAGAATCAAAGTATTGTTGAAAATTTGGACCCCTTTTTGTGTTTTTAAAAAACTTGTTTGTTTTACAATGATGGAATAAAACAGTGCTTCAGTTTACATGATTAATGTATGTGCAATACGTAAGACAAAGTCATAAATATTTACAAAACACAAGGAAAACCTTTAAATAAATTATTCTTGGTACTCCTGTATTCATAAATTGGCAGCACCTACATTTTTTTAGTTTATTCTTTGTGTCGAAATTAGCACAAACACAGGTTTAAAGCCTTGGCTGCAAGAATGGAAACGCATATTAAACATTGGTATATTTTAGTGCTGACCTTAGTAGGTGCATATATGTATAGTAGGTGACATGCAAACTTGAAAGGTCATTTGTAATTAGAACAAAGCCAAGAAAATGTTGGTTCACGCACAGGAAGTAAATTCAAAGATTAGATTCATTATTGTAACACTTACTGCACTGTTATTTTTACGATTAAAAAAAAGTTATAATTTTAGTAGGTCTGTGTAAAGAAAACAGCGAAATTCTAAGCATGTTTACTTCTTTTTCATGGCTTTGAAGGTAGTATGTTGAATGAGATTTATCTTGGGTCCTCGACTTTAATGTTACTCGTAGTGTTAGGAGAGGTACCTATCAAAACGTATGATGTTGTGTGTGACGCAGGTGTTCTCCCAGCAGGGTGGTGGGCGGTCGGTGGTTGCGGCAGGTGCGCCAGGCGTCGCACAACCGCCGCAGCACGCGCCACGCGACGTCGCCGCTGCCGCGCGCCGCCACGCGCCACTCGGGTCGCCGCGAGCCGGAGCTGCGCCGCAGCGAGCGCCTGGTCACCGCGCTGCCCCGCTCCGACTACTCCATCACCGAGCGCTGGTCGTACGGCGCTCACGTGTACGAGACGCACACGCATAAGACGGGCGACAGCGACGCGCAACGCCGCCGCCGCGCCTCGCATGAGCACGGCAAGCGTCGCTCCGCGTCCACCAGCCCCGCCGAGTGCGTCGCCTACTGCACGCGCTCACGGACCGCTCTTAAATCTAGTGAGAGTGTTTTGTGAGCAGTACAGAACAGTTTCAGACCCCATACTCTATCTAACACATCGTTAAATCAAAACGCTACAGCCACTTCGGCGGATCACAACCAGGGGGAAGGCCTTCTGCCGCTCGACGAAAGAGACTTTGCGTACTCGCCGTTCAGTTCGTCGACGGTCACAGACCTACTAGACTCAGATTATTCTACATATAGTCCGAGGGCTAATCGAAAAAAAGGG